>WHYT01016002.1:32590-107749 GCA_009806455.1 Tetrax tetrax
AAAAAAAAAAAAAAACCAAAAAAAAAACTGCTCAAGTTTTGCGTAGCAGGCACAAACAATGTGTACCCCATTCTCTGCTTCTCAAAGTTCCCTGCTCCCTTTATGTGCTTACTGTGTGGCAAGCAGGTTTTTCCTCCTACCCAAAAGCCACAGGCAGGTTGTCTGCATGCCTTTTCTCCCTACTGTGACAAGGTGGCAGAGCTCTGCAGGCTGGCTGATCACCTAAACCTCTCTTCCTGTAGCTCCACAGCAGGTGAGTGGTGTTCAGACCTCAGAGGTGCTTGGGAAGCCTGTTCAGAGTTGCCAGCATGCTTCCATGAGGCGTGCTGGTGGGGTTTCCCAAGCCTAAATGCAGCTTTGTCCTTACTCCTGCCTCTGGCACCACTTTATGCACCACCCCGACTTCTCCTGCTGATAGGAGCTCCCTCTTTGCATTTCTTGGCTTTTGCTTCCAGGCGTCTCTTTGAAGCTTTCCTGATCTCACTCCTCTGCTTTGGGATATTGCTGCTGACCTCTATAAAACCTTTTCATCTGCAGGCTACTCAAAATGAAACTGTTTCATATCTCTTGCTTCCATGCTGCCTGGACTTCTCTTGAACTGCACTGGGGACGTGAACCTCTTTCCTGTGCACCTCTGACTCCTGCCTCAGATGTGAGACTTGCCCCATAGCGAGTTAACTCAGAGCCCAGGCTGTGGGAGACTCTACATTTACCCTTACAAGTCTGCATGCCGTCTTCTGAATCAGTGACAACTGGAGTGTCTCACTGTAAGCAGAGTCAGAACTTGGAGAGGTATCTGAACTCCCCTGGGGGAAGGAGAAGTCTCGGGTCTAATCATAACACACCCCAGAAGGGCTCAGCAGAGGAGCTCATCAAATCCCACCCAGGAAGGCTGAACTGGAATTGTGAAAGCTTGGCTGTTTCATGCAGCCCAGGACGGGGTGGTAACTGGGCAACAGTCTCTTCTGTCCTTGCTTTTCCTCTGGGAACTGACTCTACAGCTCCCTTGATCTTAAGGGAAAAAATTGTTGGAGAGTTCAAGTAATCAGGCTAATTCTTCTATAGGATTTATGCAGAAAAAGCTTCTCTATGTTTGCCTGTTATTTCTTATGGCTCTTTAAGATATGAGTAATGAACTTTGAAGAAGTACCACTGTGTGGAATTATCCCAGACATAAGTCCAAGCTGGGGACAGGGAAGAAGAGAGGCAGAGCCCTTGAGTGGGGGATGGGGATGAAAAGACTTGAAGATGAGCAGAACCAGCAATCTGTCTAGGAGTTGAAGCAGCCCTCAGATATACTAGAGTAAGGACAGAGAGGAGCTAGTTGCTGTGCTGAGCCTCTTGAGAGTGCCTAGGATGCCAGTTCTCTGGTGCTTGCACAGAGAGATGCCGTGCTGCCCCATGGCATGAAGCAGGAGTTCCCAGTTCCTTCCCTGGCCCAGGGAACTGGCCTTGCAGCTTCACCACTTCGAGGCTGATCATCTGTCACAGTGAAATGTCTTCAGTGAGCTCACTGTGAGGCTGATACCTGGGTCTGTACAGCTTCTGTGAATTAACTGTGGTCTGAGAACTGCAGCTTAAGGGAAGTGGTCTGTCCTGCTCCCCCCAGTGCCCCGTGTCTGGGCAGTAGAAGGGTCTGGAGAAGGAGGGAACCTGGTGCACTCTCTGAGGATGGTGATTCTTCTTTGGGGGTTTCTGCATACCAGCAGGGAACTGTGAATTAGCCAGCCTCTGGCCAGCTGGTAACTCTGAAGCCCGTGTCTGGCCACCCAGAATCCTAACACCATATTGTTTTTTTTCTGTCTGACTTGCAGAAAGTGATGCCAGAAGTCTGCACTGATCCCATAGTCCTTGAAGAATCAAAGCTGTGAAATGGAGGGGTGGCAGAACTGGGAGATGCAGCACCCCCTCATTCCCATTTTTGCTACCTACGCTGTCCTCCTGCTACACGTGCATCATGGTGGGGGTGGCAGCCTCAGGACAGGAGCCCAGGGAGCTTGTGGAGAGTGTGAAAGAGCAAAACAAGAAGGGAGTTGCTCTCTTCGGTTATACCTCTGCATCTTGCTGTTTTTGGAGACTTTGCTGCCTGGGAGGAAAAGCTGGGAAAACCCAATGCTACCCTCCCATCCTACCAAGTATGCTTGGAAAAGAAAAAGCACACATCCTGAGAAAAGCCATAGTTCCAGGCTAGCCCTGAGCACAAGGGTGGCACCTTGCACTTGGCTGTGTCTCCTCTCACAGGCAAGTTGTGACATGAAATGGAGAAGCTGGACCACGCTTACTCTGTGAGCTCTGAAGAGCTTTCAGCTGGCTCTCAGAAAGCGGGATTGCTCTGCCCCACTGCCCACGGTGCTCTGTGTTGCACCGGCGATGGTAGAGGGCTCAGCACATCACCAGCAAGTGCAAGGCAGTGCATGTGCCACTGCTGGCTCTGGTTTTATTAATGTGGCTGTCCCAGATGAAGCACTCTTAGTCTGCGGATAAATCTCTGCTCAGACTTCACTGAGGTTGCTCTGATGTTCCTATATATTAGGAGTAATGGAGAGATATGCCTCCTACCTGGAGGCAAGAACTAGTTCTGCAGCTTACACTGAAGCTAGAGCCTAAGCCCAGCTCTTGACTACACTAGAGACGGGAGTGAGTGAAACCACAAGCTCCCTGGGTTGAGGACTCTCTTCCTCCTTAATGATAAAGTGCCTTTTGCATGTTTCAACATTACATAAAAACTTTTGTGAAGTGTTATATTGAGATAACCAGCCAAGGCTGCGTTGCTCTTCACAGCCACAGAGAGGAGCTGGAGTACAATGGGAATTCAGATTTGCTCCAGTGTGGAAGCTTCTCACTTTATAATAGAGAGTAAGAGAAGTCCTCTTACCAGCATTTGTGTCTGATAGACACTGCCTCCCTGTATGCTGCTGTTTAGCTTCTAAACACAAACGTAGATCCTTATGTTCTTTTTCCTTCCTTTCCAGCATCCCTCCACTGGTGGAGTGTCCTTATACTCTTTAAATAATGAGTTAAGCATATATCGGGGTGGGGGACACACACAAAAACCACAGCCAGATGAAATGGATAAAAATAGTCCTCTCTGACGTACTATTTTTGTCAAAACACTTTTTTTGGGTGAAATTATACAGTTTTTTGACACAGTCCCATCTTTGATAGTTTGGGATTGAAGATGGGGTCTAAAGTGGCTTTTCAATAAAGCTTTTATATAAAATAAAAAATTTTGAAGTGTACAATGAAATCTGGCACATTCATATTAAATGACTGAAACAGTCTACATCTGTCTATTAATAGCCTAAAATGTTTTGCAGAATGGAAAAATAATCTTTGTGCCCAGTCCTACTGTTGTGTGCTTTTCTTCCCTTCTGTGTTTTTCCTCTCTTCTGCACATGCACCATCTTCCCAGGCAGGGGCTCCTGCTGGTTCTGTGCACTGCCCATCTGCTTTGCCTATTATTTGGTCTAGGTCTAAGCAACCTGTGCCTGTTTTCTCCATCTTCTGTTATAGCTCACTGCAAAGGTAGCTCAGTCCTTGCTTACAGAGGCACGCGGTTTGCTGTCACCAGTGTGCTGCAGAAGTGAGCGCTGCAAGAACTCTTTTTGTGTGCCTGTGTGATGTGAGCAGTCAGACCTGGAACTTTGTGGGAAGGAGTGAGGGAAAGGTGCACTTCCTGTAAAGAGAGATGATCTGTCCTGCAACATACAGTGGAAATTGTTGTTTGCTCTAAGGTTGTACATGCTCTACTCGCTGCTGTGTAGTAGAAAGCCAGACATAGCACCCTGCAGTTTTCTGTAATTTATTAGAAATGGCCCCTCAGGAACATACACATGCAAGTTACACAGCAGTGCCAGAGGCAGCACACGTTCTCTCTGGTCCAAACTCTTCTGTGGATCCCGGGTAGCTCTACACCTTCCTGCAAATACCCTGGGAGAGAAGTCCTTAGTGCACTGGGCACGCCTGAGACGTTCCCTGCTATCCTCTGGGGAGGCAGTCACCAACTGCCCCCCACCAGCTTTGACACAAACTCCTCTGGGACTTGGTCTTTGACATCAGTCAGTTGAAATGTTGCCTGGACAAGAAAAAACACATGGTAATGAAGTATGACTGACAGTCCAACATTGATCCATCTGTAGGATTGGTGTCCTGGAGAAGTTCAGCTGAGCTTTAGTGGACGTTTGGCAGTGAAGACAGAAGACAATGCTGACCTACACAGGGCCCTCAGCTTCAGTTTTTCTTCTTTTGTGACTGTGCTTCTACCTCCAGGTACTGTAGCCCAATCAACATCCCCAGGATAGAGAAACCTATGATGGAGATATGGGATGAGCTGTGTAGGAAGTGCTGGACGGGAGATGAAGCTTTCCGTCCCACCATCCCCTCCCCGCCCCGCCCTTGGCTCATAGCCCCTTGGAGAGCTTGGGGGATGTGAGGGAGGATGCAGAGCTCGACTTACTTGCTACCATGAGGGGTGCCATAACTCCAATTGTCAAGGCTGCAGTGTGGTAAATGAAGACCTCGGAGAGGAAGTGAATAAGGGCCAAAAAGAAGGTGAAGAGCGTGATGTAATAAAGGCTGTTGGAGAGCAGAAAGAAGCAGGTTATCATACATAGCCCATAGTACAGACAGGAGCACGACTGAATGGAAAAGAGGCAAACCTGCACGCTGCCCCGTCTGTGCTCACTGTGGCAGCACAGAGGGCACTTGGTCCCTTGCCTGGTGAGGTACAAAGGCTCCCTGGGCAACAGCTGAGCGGAGAGCGGGGCAGCGCGTTCAATGGTGCATTGAAAGGGACAGGCTTTATCTGGCCTGCAGGCAGGTGAAGCGAGGAGAGCGAGGGCAGGGCACCAGTGAAGTGAGAAGCATGTGCGCACACAAAAAGAGGCCGAGAACTGGATGAGCTGAGAACTAGGGCGACAGGACTTGGCTGACTCCTGGCTGCATTACCCAACACATCCTCCCACCTGTGCTCTGCTACCCTCTAGGGGCCACAGATGTGGAAAGGGAGCGCAAGACATGCAAGATTAAAAATCCTTATAAGAAACAAATAGCTTCACGGTAACTGGCATCGCTGTCACCCCCTAAAAGCAGGTAATTGAGTCCCTACACCTCCGTACTGCAGACAAGCCTAGGCAATGCAAGGACATGCTGCCAGGGGAACAGTGACTTCTGCTGTGGAGTTGGAGGAGGCGGTGGCAAAAGAATGAGTTCTAGCAACCTCCAACACAGGCTTTGTCTAGCACAGACCCAGAGATATCCTGCTTGGAAATCCCTCTCGGAAATACTTCTGTTACCACAGGGAGAAATGACCTGCCTCCCACCACAGCACCAGGCTGCACCTCAGGCCTTGTCCTCAGCCCCAGAGAAGAGTGTATGGAAGAAGGCAGCAGCTTAAGGCCACTGCAAGGGGCCTTTTGGCCTGCCACAGTCTTTAGCTGTCATAGGACAAGAAGTACAGAGCATCAGTCAGACAGATGGAGCAGTCAACAGAGCAGCAACACCATCAGAATATACTTTCCACGGTAGAGCTCAGGAATTTGTGACAGAAGTTCTCCGATCTACCAATTTCTTCCTGAGCTCAGAAACAGAACGCAGATGTACAGGCTCTCCCTGAACAGGCAGCAAGGACCAGCAGCTAACACTAAGCTTTTTCAGGGGAATACTTTCAACCCTGCAGAAAGTTCAGGCACGGTTTTTAACTCCCCACCCCCTCCGCGCTGCCCTCTAAGCGAGCTGCTCAGGTTGTGCCTAGCAAGCAAAGCACTGGATTTCTCCGGCGCTCCTTTACATACGTGCTATTGCGGATGTCGATGGCGCAGAGACAGCGGATCACCGACGACAGCAGGGTCCAGACGCCAAAAGTCCGAGCCTGGAGCCCGTTCACTGCGCAAAGAAGCGGGGGGAGCACATGGAGACCGCGCACTGCCCCGCTTCCCACCCCCCCCCACTCCCTCCATCCCCGCCGGGGCGGCAGGCGGCTCCCGGGTCCGAGAGCAGCCGCTGAGGCGGGGCCCCGAGCAGGGCCCGAGGCCCAGGGCTGGAAGGCGACCCCCAGGCCCCGGGGCGGCCGGCGCGGCCCTTACCGAGGCCGGGGCTGGCGGTGTACAGCTTCTCCGAGAGGAAGCCGTGGTCGCGGAAGCTCTGCAGGGTGTTCCCGGCGGCGATGACCGACACCATCACCAGCCAGCTGCGCAGCACGTTCAGGAACCGGCTCATCCTCCCGACCGGCACGGAACCTCCCCGCAACGACCGGGCCGCGCTCGTCCGTTACCGGCCGCGCTCTCCCACCGGGGCCTCTTCCGCGCCCCGCCCCCTCCCGCAGCGCGCGCCGCCGCCAAGCACTTCGATTGGCCGCGGGCACGCCGCTCCATCCACGCACCACGCTGACGTAAGCGCTGCCGCCGCCAATCGAATCCCTCGTTGCCCGGGAGACGGTCCCGTCCCCCTTTGGCCCCGCCCACTATGCCGGAGGAGGTGGAAGCGGCGGCGGAGGGCGGAGAAGAAGCCGGGCGCCCAGCCAGGCTGTTGCGCCTGCGCACTGTGGCGAGCGGGAGGGCGCCTGCGCAGTGGGGACGGGGTGGGGTCGTCGCCCGTCGGTTGTTGTAGTAACGGGGAAGCGGCGGGAGGGGCTGCGTCCGCCCGCGCCCGCCCGCCTGCCGCTGCCCGCCCCGCCGGCCGGGGCCATGCGGGAGCAGGTGTGAGGGGCTGAGGCAGCCGCCGTCTCGGGGCGAGGGGCAGTTGGCCGCTGGCCCCGGGGCAGGAGTCGCGGCCCTTCGCGCGCTCCCCGCCGCTGGTGCTTCTCCTGGGGCCGCTGCAGGCCGCCAGGCCCGGCTGCCGCGGGGTAGGCTGGGCTCCAGCCGCCCCTCCGGGCTTGGCCGGGCCAGAGAGCTGTTCCCCGGCCAGCGGCGGCCTTGTAGTGTCCGGCTGACCCCGGGCAGCGGAGGAGTCTGGGCGCCGGGGAGAAGCAGGCGTTTCCCGCTGGGCCGGGCCTGGCCAGCCTGGTGCGGTTCTGCGGCCGGGGCAGGGCAGGGATGCACCTCAGCGGTAAGTGCCTGAGTGACTCTCACGGGCAGGTGGGGAATAATCTGCTGGAAGGTGATGCTTCTTCCGGCGCTTCCCTGGCTAGTAGGTGATTTACAGCCTGTAACAAGCTTGTCGGTATTCCTGTGACAAATATGTATTGACAGGTGTGAGTTAAGTTACCTTATTTCTCTTGCTGTCCTGCTCAGCTATGCATTCATACTTTTAATCCTTATTGCAGGTAACTGCTCTTGCAAAATCCCTTGAATCTGCAGGAAGAAATCTCAGAGGCTGCTGAGTTGGGGTTGTATGAAAACTTGCAGAGGAAATGCCAGTTGGGATGGCTCGAGATCCGGAGGAAACTGGCTCATCCTCCTCTGAGGAGGAAGATGTTGTAGATGGGCTAGAGTAAGTAGGAAAAAAACCTCTTAACTGTTTCTATCTCCTTGTGCTTCCTGCGGGATTTATACTAATATGAAAAGACAGTTGCATTCCTTACTCTTCTCCTACCTATAAAGCCAAAGATGGTTGGTTTGGGTCTCAAGCCTGTGAGCAGGCTACCTACCTTTGTAGTCTAAAAGGCCACTGTATTCATCAGGGTTGGAGGTGCAGCTCTTCCTTGGCTACACTGAAGTCAATGGTTTCATTGATCTTTTCCTATCATGTTCTTAAGCTGGAAACTGTCTTGATGATGTTTAAGAAAATTAAGGAAATTAATGTCCTTTCTTTTTGTTTGTTTAGTTTTTTTCTTTTGTTTTAGTATGTGCTTTGCTGCAGAGAATTGCAAAGTTTTATGTCCTTTTTTTAAAAACTATCTTGTGAGAACTCAACTTCTATAGTTCTTATTACTTACTAGTGTGTGCTTGTTCCATCTTTGTTTAATAACTTCTTTTATCTTAGCTTGTGAAGGAGTTCCTCCCTTTTTCCCAGAGTGGAATATCTTTTCCATTTCAACTGCACCTACTTTAATTTTTTTCTTTTGGGTGCATATTGTGACTGAGTGCCTGGTTGCAAACTGCAGTGACTTAAGGCATTTAGAGAAATGTTGCTTTGTATGAAGTAGTTGGCTCAGACCTCCCAGACCCTCATGGATAGAAAGGTCCAGAACTGCCTTCACCTAGAAAGTAGTTGTAACAGAATATCTGCATCAAGTGACCAAGGGTCATGCTAGGAATCAATGACTGTTACCTGGAGGATTGAGCCTTACTACAAATCCTGAGGACAGGCTTAACATAAACTCTCCTCCTGTTGCCTCAGCTCATTTCCCACTTATATAAGGCTCTGGCCTGTAGTGTAAATTCTAGAAGCTTCTCAGGTGCTTTCAAGCTAATTACACACTAGTAGCTGATTTTTAAAAAAATGTATTTATTATATCTTCAGTAGTGATAGAAGCTGAAGAAGATGGAAGTTCTGTGAAATTAATTTGTCTGGGTGAAAATAGTAATAACTTGGTTTAGAGGACCAAGGCTACACTTAAAGAGTACTTACTTGTCCTAGCATCAGAAAGTTGCCCTTTTATCTCTGTTGCTGCATTTTAAGTGTAGGAAGTGTTTTGTATCTGTAGCTTCGCCAAACCTTTGGTGGACAATGATGTTGCACGTTCTGTAGTCAAATGCTTCTGTGTATCTCTGCCAGTCTTTGTATTTCTTCCTGTCTCTCTAACCCCTTAGTCTCTCTCTTTTCTCTCAACTTTTTTGTAGTTCCATTTCCTTGCACAGTGAGTAATAAGCAATCTGAGTTTTATTTGCTTAGGGAGATTGTTAGGTTTTCTTTCTGTGAGCTTAGAATTTCATAGAACAGATCTTAATGTTTTTTTTTCCGTGTGTCCTTAATTTCTTTGAGGAGATGATGGTTCCCAATGTAGTCCTGTTGATCTGGACAGAACTGATCGCTGTATCTCGGAACCTGTAGCTTGAGTGACTGGCTGGGGGCATTGTTGTTGAATTCTGAACTTGCATTCCACTGCATCTGGCAGAAATTAAAAAGAAAGAACACACAAGTTATCTGTTGTGTTGAGCCAAGCTTATTCCTGTCTCTCAAAACTCTACATGAGTGCCTTTTTATTTACTTCGGAGTCCAGGATTACAACCAGGCAGCATGCACTGATTTGCAGTTCTTAAATTGGAGACTGGAACCTGCATTGTAAGGTCTGGTTGTGTGGATACCAGCAATTATGGTTTATCCTGAATTTTAGATCCTATTTTCGGGCTACAAATCCAGAGAACTGTAGCCATGAAAATTCTTACACTTGGTAAATTACACTTGGTAAAATAAATACAAATTAAACACAACTCTGATTTAGACTGGCAAGACCAACCCAAAAAGAGGATGATCTGGAAGATTCCCTTTATAGCTGAGTACCAAGGGTGCCTAGCGTATGTGTGTAAGTCAGCAGAGGCAGGGTGCAGGAACAACCACAAAACCATGGCTGAAATGCAAAGTGTAAATTTGTTTTTTGTTACCTTGCCAACCGGAGGATCCCTGAAGCAGCACTTGGGCAGAGGCATACAAGTGGGGACGCAGGCACCATGACCGCCAAATCTGCTGTTTGCCCCTGTTTTTCAGGGATTTGCGCAGGCGTAACTTACCACTATGCTCTGATCTTTCCCACAGCAGGGCAGGAATCTCAAGCATGTTCGATAGGGTGCCTCTAAGTCTATCACAGGCCTATGTTAACTGAATACAGATGTTCTACTTGTCAAACACAGAAGGATAGATAACAATTAGAATGATATATGTACTTTTCTGCACCCCAGCTGCAAGTCACTTGAGCGTGTGTACAAGCTTCCTTGCCAATCTTACGTTTTTTTTTTTCCCACAGTGTGTTTGCCTGCGTCCTGCCTGCAGGCTAGGTGGGCAAGCATGGGCAAGTATGGAGAATTGCTGTGTTCTCATTGTAAGTAACTGCTGTATGAGGCTCAGCAGGTGCTTATACTGACTGTCTTACCATTTCAGAGATCATCCATGTATCAAGTGGACTGGCGGTGGCTGCAGGCGGATCCCTGTCTTGGTGTTTCATGCTGAAGCCATTCTGACCAATGACAAGTACCTCCGCCTAATTGGAGGTGGGTGCAACTATGTGCGAGCTTTTTGGCTTGAAGGCATGAAGTGGAAGTCTCTTACCTGGATGTTCTCTTTGTGGTGGGGAAGAGGACATGGTAGGAAGGAAATTACAATCCTCTCTTGTCTTTGAGCACTGAGATGTTCAGAAAGACTTGACCAGTTGGTGAATATTTATCACACCTTTTGGGTTGTCACAAGTGTCTGTATTTGTCCTGCCATTGGGTCCTGATGTGTTTTGAGTTGGAGATGTCTGCTTGCAAGTTGAACTCGGAGGCCGTGTTAGAACTTACGAGCAGAATATAAATTCACTACTCTGTAGCTAAGAACTTAGACTCAATCATTGCAATGGGTTTTGAGAGGGTTTCACTGGGAAATAAAGCAGCCAGCTCTGCAGCAGTAAGAACAGTATTAAGCTATACTAACAAATCCCTTCGTCTGTGGCCTCACAACTGTGAGTGGGTCCATAAGCAAAATGATTGCTGCTCTGGCAGCACTTGAGTTGGGAGACCAAACCTGTCTAGTCTCAAATAAGGGAGAGCCTTTAAATAAGAAGCAAAGTTGTTATAAACAGTCACTCTGGGTTGTGAGAGTTAGTACTTGTGGGTGTGTACAGCTGGGAGCCATTCTGGATGTGCTGAGTTGGACAAAAGCTAAAATCTACTCAGCTTCTTTTTGTGAAGATGCTGACGTTTCTTTCTTCTCTTGCTTCTCCCTTTCTTAGGTAATTGGTGCCCTCATTTCTAATATCCTATCCAAGCAGAAATGCTTCTGGCTCATTGGGGTAAGGGGTGGAGAAGGTGATTTGTGTGTGGAAACTCCTGATCCTTTTCTTGTGAGTTAAAAACATACTTGAAGGGTGGCAGAAGCTGATGGCAGTTGTAACTTGTATCCTAACTGGAGCGTAGTGTTTCTTCTGCTTTTTTTCAGGAGGTAGAGCTTTTCATGGTTTAACAAGTCTGCTGCTGAATAGTTGAACTTGTTACATTTCCTTGAGCTTTGTCTGGTCCCAGATTATGATACTTGTTACTCTTTTCTTTAGACTTATTTTTATTGGTAGAATATGTTTCCTGAGGTTTAATCTAATCTTCATGTATCTATTCTCAGTTTGAACCCACTTATAAAGTGCCTTTTCCAAGTGGTTCTGTATTCTAGTGTTGCAATTTCTGCCTCTGCTTTCTTTGAACTCTTATGGATTGCCACATCCTTCTGTATGACAACTGGCCTCTAGTCTTGCTGCTTGTTTTCTGTTTATCTTATACCTCCAGTGCTGCTTGCGGCTTTTGGTTTTATGACTTTCTACTTGGGTCATGATTTTCCTCTTTACTTTCTTTACTGTATTTCCTACTATTTTTTTGCAGTTATTTATTGGAAGATCAGTACAGGTGAATGAGATGTAAACAAAATTTTGGTGTTTTATTTTGGATTTTCAAGATCTAAATTGTGATTATATAAACTAGGCGTGTCAGTGAGGGACATCTGGCATTATTACTTTTAGCTAGGAATACCACTCTTGAATAGAGAAGAAAGTGCTGAAATTGGAGTGTATAAAGCAGTCTATATAAAGAGATTCACTGTTAAAAAAAGAAATCTGGGCATTTGTTAGGATGTCCTGTGTTTTATTTTGATATGATAGTGTTCAGTGATGCAGCCATATTATACCTAAAGGTGGATGTAGGTCAGTTGATGCCATCGTTGCAGTTGTAACGCGGGAGACAGAGGCACATCCTGTCACCATTTGCCTGTTATGTGCTGCTGCTGTGTGGGTGCCCACGGTGCACTAAGTGCAGCTGTTCTGCGCTGAGTCCTGCGGTGCTCTTCTCCCCTCTTTGGTAGCATAGGTAACTTTGGGTTATTCTTCTAGGTGTAGACTCTGACATCATGTCCCTTGCCCTCTTAACAGAACGCTACCACTTGTCCTATAAGATTGTACGAACAGACAGCCGTCTGGTTCGAAGCATTCTAGCTGCCCATGGATTCCATGAGGTGAGTGCAATGAACTTTGGATCTGATTGTGTGCTGAACTGGGAGGTGATGATGACGATTATGTTTTTGGAGGTTTTTTTGTGTTTTGTTTGGTTGGGTTTTTTTGTGGTGGTTTGTTTTTTGGTTTGGGGTTTTTTTTGTTTGGGTTTTTTTGGTTTTTTTTTTTTAACATACTCTGCAAATCAAACAGCAAATATGTTGTGATTTTGCTCCCTCAAAGGAGCCTTAAACCTGCAAAACTAGGGAAAAAGGGATGCTGAAGTTGGGTCGTGTTTTTTCTCTTTTTGCTTTTAAAGCATCATCTCACACCCTTGGGAAGATCTGAAGGATTTAATCTCGGCCTTTGCAGCCTCATAGAAGCATTGATGTAGTCATAGAAGCATCATAGAAGCATTGATGTAGTGTTTCACGTTTCTCTTCTAGCACCTGTCTTGGTCTAAAGAATGTCCTATATGCAGCTAATGACAGTTTGAGAGATGTATGTGTACAGTGGATTTTATTCTGAGTAACACCAAGTTAAGGAATTGGTCTCAAAGTTTCCTAAAGAAATCTAAAACGTTTTACAAATTGGGTTTAAACAGTCTATAAAAAGAACAAAACCACAAGTTTGTTTAGAAAAATGATATGGTTGTTTTCTAGCACCACCGTACAGTAGCTTAGGACAGGATTCTGGCTAGAGTTGCTCTAATATTAGAGATGTGTAGAGGAGACTGTCTTAAACTAGAATTGCTTTGGGCTCAGACATAAGGTCACAGTTTGTAGGACAAGCAGTGGTGCTCTTCATTAGTTCTATGTTTTTGTGTGTGGTATTTTTATGTTGCTTTTTAGGTGCACCCTAGTAGCAGTGACTATAATCTCATGTGGACAGGATCACACTTGAAGCCCTACTTGCTGCGTTCCCTTACAGATATTCAGAAAGTCAATCATTTCCCTAGGTAAGGCCTTGATATCATGTTTGATCAACATCTTTGATGGTTTGCAAAAACCTAAACACAGATAGCTCTAAAAAGTAGACTGCATAATAACGTAAAGTCCCAACACACTGGGCCTGTGCCACATACCATCTGCATTCTAAACTGGTTTTGGGGTTGTGGGAAGATTGTATGTAAGTTGAAGTGCTTGTCTGTAACCCACATACTGGATTTTTTTTTTAAATTTATTTTTTCTTTATTTGGTAGTATAAGTATCATATTTGAGGCTTTGAGTTCTTAGTTACAGAGATAGTCCTATGTCACCTGCTGACATTTACAAACGTCATTATAAGAGTTTACTGTGCTTCAGTCTGTCTTGGGAATTGCAAGAGATGCTGCAAATGAGGATGGATTTTAATAAGGCCATAGGATGGAGACAGTAGAACTGAAGAGTAGTTGCCGATTACAGTTTAGACATCTGACAGGGCTACAAGTGCTTTAGTGACTAAAATAAAGGGTTGCTGTAATGTGGATTTTTTTGGAGGGGGGAAAAAAATAGTTTCCTGTTTTGGGACTTCAGGTCATACGAACTGACACGAAAGGACAGACTATACAAGAACGTTAGTCGTATGCAGCTGGCCCATGGATTCAAGACATTCCATATCTTACCTCAGACCTTTATCCTCCCAACAGAGTACCAGGATTTCTGCAGTAAGTTAATGGCTGATGCTGCCCAAACCTAAAGCAAAATAACTGGGTGGGGAGAAGGGAATTACTTTTAATATCTCAGCCTGTTGATAGTGCCAGTGGTTACAGAAAAAAAAACCTAGAGGAAGCTGGAAAGACAGTGGAAAAGGCCTACGTGATTTCTTTATATAATTTCTACTGTGCTATTTACTCTGTGCCTGTGTAAGTCCTCAAGAGGCTGATGTGGACTTAAGGCTTCAGAACTGAGCTTTTTTTTTTTTTTGTGCGGTGTTATTGATGATCAGCTTCACAGTATCCCTGACTAATATCTGGGAGTGCTGAAGATAAAAGTGCCGAAAGGAGGCATAAGAATCTATTGAGCAGTAGGAAGGGTTTCATGGAGGGGCCATAATAATTGCAGTGAGTTCCAAGGGGTAAAATAGGGCATCAAAAAAGTAGACTTTGATCTCCTCATGGAGTTCTCTAAAGCTTTTGCTGTAGGCAACGTTCTTGATTCTTGTTGCTCTATAAATAAGTAAAATGGAAGATGTTTCAGACTTGCACTGTTTTCTTTTAACCAGATACCTATTCTAAGGACAGAGGCCCATGGATAGTGAAGCCCGTGGCCTCTTCCAGGGGTCGAGGTGTCTACCTGATAAACAATGTAAGTGTTCAGCAAAAAGACTGCTCTTCAGTTACGCTGTCTGCAAAGCTCTGCCAGCTTCCAGACAAGCAACACAGAAACATTTAACCAGACACTGGCCCTGCTCTGGTTTTCAACCATATGTTGGTGAGCAATTTGACAGTCCTGAGCAGCTGGCAAAGCCTACCCGAGCCTGTGCTGCGTAACCAAAAGCAATATATTTTTGTATGCTTGCGTATCTTGCAACCTACTTTCAAGTCTTAGCTTTTTAGGACCAAGTTCATGCTCCCTGAGACAATTTGGGAAGCTGTGCTGCTTCATGTTCTCCTTGTGGCTGACAGTAGGCTGGCCTTGGGAAGATTCCCAGAACTCTCCTTAGTTGTTTCCCTGTGCAACCTAAATAGTCCTCAAACAGTCCCCTTGTCTCCCTCTTCCCCCTGAAAAAGACCAGTTAAAATGAAACCTTTTTTGATACAGTAGGATGTGTATCAATCTTAGGGCTGTGTTGTGTAAATGCCAGTGTGCCCTTACTGAGGTGTCGTGTGGATGGTTCTTTGAATTCAGTGTGTTGGTTATAGTGTCTTTTGCCCTTTTTGGGCTTTGCAGGGAGTTAGGTTGCCGTAGGTAACAAATACATCTGGGCAGGAGCCAAACACACGAGGGGATTCCAATAAATATTCTCAGCAGCAAAACTGGCTGGTGAGTCATTTTGTTTTCACTCACTCAGACCCCTTTAGTCTCCCCTGCACTGAAGGGGTCATGCTGCTTCATCTGTTCTCTACTTGGATCATTTCCCATAAAATAAGCAATTTGCCAAGTGTATGAGGTAAGTGTTTCCAAAGCTGCACTCAGCTTTTACTTTGCTTGAAGGAGAGGAATGCGCTCAGGCTTACATGGCAGTTGGCCATAAACTGGGGAAAAGACCCTCTGGGCCCAGTCTCCCTTTGTGTATATCTGTTCCAGAAACACCAGCTAGTTTGGCCCAAAGACTTCAGTTTCCTTCAGTGTGGTGCCATTAAGGGAGTGTCTTCTAGAATCTCATCACAACAGTGTTTAAAAACAACAACAAAAATCCTCAACAAAAACCCAAACCTTTGAATTTCTCTGATCCTTAATAAAACAGGCTGTCGCTTTTGTGTGATGTACTGAGCGCAATTGAGCCTGTTCCCTCACGTTGCATATGTGTATTCTATATGCCTAGACTTCCTGCTCATGGTACTGGTGATGTGGCTGAATACATTAAAAATTGAATAAAGGCAGGATGATGGGGTTCTCTTTGCTCTCTTGCAAATGGAAGGCAAGAAAATGTTTTGCAAGAAACTGTCGGTAGCTAAAACTAGTTACAAGAGAGAGGCTTGCATACAGCAAGAAGTAAAAGATTTTTCAACAGATCCCATGATTTTACAATATATATTTGTCATAGATAAAGCTTTCTGTTCTGAGCTACAAAGGTAACGTCTTCCTGGTACAGTAGCCGCTGCTGTGAACTCAACCTCGGTAGAAGGTATTTTCTCCTGTAGGAAAAATGGTTGAATGCCAGCCCAGGATCTAGCTGTAAAGATCACAAGTTGAGGAATTGTTTTCTTTGCTTGTGACTTCCTCACCAACTGTAGTTGCGTACTCCTTCCAGTGTTTTCTGAACCCCTCCTCCATATGTTTGGTTAAATGCTTCAGAAGCAAGCTGAATGACAGACACTTCTTAGATGTGGCTTTTTCCTGCCTGTTTCACATGATTGCCACATAGTTGTTAAATCTGTATTCTACTCCGAGGAGCACTAAACTGGAAGATTCAATGGGCAGTTATTTTGGCAATGTAATCATTTCCAGGCTTCTGGTTAGGATGTAATTACCTTAAGTATGTTGTGACTTACAATGGTGTTTATTCACTTTGTTTTTGTTTCTTCCCTCCCCAGACATAGTTGTTGATACAGAGTGGCTTCAGGAGGGAAAGACTGGAAAAATGCTGGTTTTGATCTAGTGATCTTCTTATTCCTTAAGCCTCCTGTTTTTTCACTCTTGGATTCTCTGTTCTTCTATAGCCAAACCAGATTGTCCTGGAAGACAACATCCTGGTTTCTCGTTACATCAGCAACCCCCTACTCATAGATGGTGAGTGTGCTTAGGAATTCCTTTTCTCTCTTCCCTCAACCTCACACCTGAGGATCTCTGCAACTTTTGCAGGAATTTAGTTTAATATCTGCATGGTCTCTCTTTATCTAGTACAGGGAAAATGTAACTGGAGAATTTCTTAAAATCTGGAAGCTTTTTAACTGGGAAAGCTTCAGGCACCTGTGTCAGCAGTAGATAATGGCTTGTTGCTCTCAGGACCTGTTGAAATTCCTCAACTGGATATGATGTCTGAAAGATAGTTGCAGTCACTGACTCTTGATAACTGTATTTCAGATTTCAAATTTGATGTGCGCCTCTATGTTCTGGTTACGTCATATGATCCACTTGTCATCTATCTCTACGAGGAAGGATTGGCCAGGTAGGGGAGGTTTCTTCTTTCTCAGTGTACCAGCACTTGGTGGTCCAGATATGTCTTGCTTGCCTCTGTACTCTTGACACAATAGCAAATGAGGGAAGTGCAAGTCAGGGAGTTCTGCAGAGTTTAAATACGTAATACTTCATCATGCTGTGTCCCATGAGTTTTGTGTATGTAGATTATAGGATCTTTAGTGAGGGACTTTATTATGTATGTAACAAATAAAGCAAGTTTTCAACTCTTAAGGGTTTGAATAGCCACATGCACCATCATTAGCATGTTCATTCTCAAAGCTGGGTTTTTCTGGAAACCTCTTTGGGCTCTTGGTGCCTTTGTCCCCCTTCTCCATCATCCAAGGTGAAAGGAATCTAAACTTTCTCAAATCCTGTTTAATCCTAAAGACAAAAGCAGTTGGAGACCTGTTGTTGGCTGTAATGGCGTTTGTTGTAATACTTTCAACTGCTCTTCTAAATTTTAGGTCAGTATTTGTATTTTCTACAGTATCGAGTAAGTGGATTTAGACTAGTTTATTGTTCTTACCCTGCAAGGTGTCAATTTTCTTCTGCATGTAAGTCATGAAAAATACTTAAGACTCCCAGGAGGAAGACTTATCTACCAAAACTACCTGTTTCTCTTCATAAGAGAAGTTTAGCTAAATACCTGTCTATAGTAATTAATAAATTTGAAGTAATCCCCCCTCTGAATTTCCAACAGACCAGAAAATTAACTGTAGTGGTGTCTGAGAAGAAAGCACTGTAGGACTGTCTTCTGCAACAATTTTAGCAATGCTGAATCTGTCTTACAAGCACATCAGACGTACCCAGAAAGAATATCTCCAGGGTTCAAGTCTACGTGACTCTGATTTAGGCAGATACTGAATCCAGCTTATCTCTATCCAAAGCAGATCTCATTGCACTCTATAGCTTCCTGAAGGCAGGTTGTGATGAGCAGGGGTTTGGCCTCTTCTCCCAGGCAACAAGCAGGACCCAAGGTAATGGCCACAAGTTGTACCAGAGGAGGTTTAGGTTGGACGTGAGGAAAAAACTTTTTCTCCCGAAGAGTGGTCAGGCACTGGAATGGCCTGCCCAGGGAGGTGGTGGAGTTGCCGTCCCTGGCAGTGTTCAAGAGGCGGCTTGATGAGGAGCTACAAGATATGGTTTAGTAGCTGTGGCAGCAATGGTGGTGGGAAGACGGTTGGACTAGATGGTCTTATAGGTCCCATCCAACCATGTGATGCTATGATTCTATGATATTAACAACGATCCCACAAGAATTATCCTCCTTAAATTGATAAACAGATCCCCTTCAAGTGTGTTGTGATATGCATTTGTCTGCAAAGATAATGTGAACAGATTGTTTCCCTAAAGGGGGGCAGGAAGGGTTAGCCCACCTTAGTCAGTGGAAAACTTGACAATTATATTCACTTTAGAAAAGGAGCCTTAAATGTGCCTGGCATGCAAGAATTCTCTGGCATGCTGATTCTGTTGGGAATCAGCAATTAAATTGGTAGTTGCTAATATTGTATGTTATTGGAAAGTGAAGAGGGAATCAAGATTGTGAATATGTAAGTAGATTGCTAGGATGTTCTGAAAATAGGTAGCGCAGAGCAGGCCTCCAAAATAGGATTTGCATCATCATTAGTGTCTTAAAGGTGGTTCTGCTGATCTTGTTGTGACAAAAGGGTTTACTTCAGGAAAAGTCAGTCTATGTAAGAGAAGTGTTTGGCTCCGTTTGGAGGCAAGCGTGCCAATTCCATGATAGATAACACTTTTGTCTCTGACAGTAGATGCTGAGGTGGAAGTGTGTGTGTGTGTGTGTTGAGGTTGTTTTTTTTTTTTTTTTTTTTTTTTTTTTTTTCCTCCATCTTTTTAACAATTCTATTTATATTAGAGGTCTAGGGAAGGAAAAAAAGTATATTATTTTGACTCAAATACTCTGGCCAGACAGTTCTAGTGATTCCCTTAAGACAATCATAAAATTATTTAGGTGGGAAGGGAAGTCTGGAGGTTTTTAGTCCAACCTCCTTCTCGAGACAAGACCTTCTTCAAAGTTTGGGCAGGTGCTCTACAGCCTTATGCCGTGAAGTTTTGAGTATCTTCCAATAATGGAGATTCCGTAGTCTTTACTGATGACCTGTTCCAACATTCAACTATTCTCACTGTGAATGTGTGTGTTTTTTATCTAACCAAAATTTGCCTCATTGCAGTTTGAGTGTTTCCTCTTGTCCTTCTACTATGCACCTTTGAGAAAAGTCTAGCTTTGTCCTTATAGCCATGCATATTAAGGAGTGGAACGTGGCAGTGAGATCTATTCTTAGCCTTTTTATCTGCTATTTGTTCTGCAGAGGTGCTTTGTATCCATTCACTCTGTACTGTTGAACAGGGTTATTCCTGCCAGGTGCAAGACTTCTGCATTTGTTTTTGCTAAAATTCGTAAGGGTTCTGGCAGCCCGTTCCTTTAGCTATACAGGGACTATTTGAGTGGTCATGTCTTGAGCCATGCCATCCACTGCTCTCCCTTTGTCCCCAGAACCATTCATGTCATCCTAGAAGACAATCAGGGGCATCAGACATGATTTGCTCTCAGAAAATTTGTGCTTGCTGTTCCAAATAATTTTTTTTATTCTTTGTGTACCTGGAAATATTTTCCTGGAATATAATAGTCCAGGAGCTCCTACTCATAGCAAGAGTGTAGGTCATCTGGGCTGTCCTAGGTAAAAGGTCTCTTGAAACAAAGATCTGATTTCTTTGAGTTTGTGAGCCGGTGTCCCTACTTGATCACCTGGATGCTGGCTGGCTGAATTACTTTCTTCTTTTGACATTCAGAGTATTCACCTGCAGAGCTTGAACCTGAGCAAAAAAAATTTATTTCTGGATGTCCATCAGAACCATCAGTTTCGACAATTCTGGGCTCTCAATTTTGATAAGATCCCATGTGGCAACAATACTTGCAAATGTGAGCAGAGGTTGAAAGAAAACTTTAGATGGGCTGTTCTGTATGGCCTCCAGATGGCACTAGTGGTCTAGCTTTAGCGATTTGGATTTTTTTTTTTCCCCATACCCTGGATTTGCAAATTCAGTTGGTGAGAGGTAAGGAACCTCGAGCTACTGGATTCTGGCTTCCTATTTAGCTTTTTTTCCTTCCATTTAACAGTGCAAGTTAAGTGCTGGGAGAGACGGTGTAATGCTTTGGTTTAAAGCTGTGCAGGGAGGGAGGAACACTGTAACCATTGAGAGTGGAAGCTGTTTTATATTCTTTACTTAAGAAAAAAACTCCACAGTGCTTAAAAGTGGAAGCAATTTCTAGTGGAGAGCTGGGATGTAAGATCAGGGCCTGGAATCAAAGGTGATACTGTAGCAAACTAAGGGGAAACCCACTAGCAGAACAAAGGAATCTGTTTTCAGGACCTCCACTAGTGCTTGTGGTGCACTATGGGGACTTCCATATTTTGAGTTTGCTTTCTGAAGGTACTGCTGTGCATCTGTTTAACTGGCAGATATTTATAACTTGGTGCTGGAAAGGACCACTATCATGTAGATTGGCCATCTGTGATTCACAGCCTTGAGAAATGTAGCTGGGACCTTTGTATCAAAGGTATAGATCTGGAGAATGAGACAGTCTTGGCAAGCTTGGCCCAGGTTTGCCTGGGGTTGTAACTCAATCATCTGATCATATGTTAAAAATCTAGGTAGTTTAGTTATCTGAGACTTCAAAAATATGTGATGGAATATTTTTATATTTAGACTAGATATAGGGAAGAATTTTTTTACACTGAGGGTGGTGGAACACTGGCACAGGTTGCCCAGAGAGGTGGTAGATGCTCTGGAAACCCTCAAGGCCAGGTTGGACACGGCTCTGAGCAACCTGATGTGATTGAAGATGTCCCTGCTTCTTGCAGGGTTGTTGGACTAGATGGCCTTTAAAGGTCTCTTCCAACCCTGACAATTCTATGACTTATCCTAGAATCATTGAATGGTTTGGGTTGGAGGGGACCTTTTAAAGGTCATCTAGTCCAACCCCCCTGCAAGGAGTAGGGAAATCTTCGAGTAGATCAGGTTGCTCAGAGCCCCATTCAATCTGACCTTGAACGCTTCCAGGGACTGGGGCATCCACCACCTCTCTGGGCAACCTGTTCCAGTGTTCTACCACCCTCATTGTAAAAAATTTTTTCCTAACATCTAATCTGAATCCATCTCCCTCTATTTTGAAACCAGTGACAGTGACATAGTAACATACCTTTTATATCCTAGTGTGAATAAGACTGCATAGTTAATAAACTACAGTCTTAATTACAAACTCTGACATGCTTCTGAAGATGACTCACCAAGCCCAGGTATGTGGAAATCCCAAGGCTGCTCTTATAGACAATTGTTGAATTGGTGGATTATGCTAGTTTTTTTGAGGAGCATCCATGCAAGGAGAGAATAACAAGCCTGACTTGTGTCTGAAGTACAATTGAAGAGGACGGGGGGCCAGGAATAGCTTGTACTGTTTGTGAGCCTTCTCCATTTTGCCAGTGAGGGATACTTCACTCTCTCCTGTCTGACTTTTCTTCCGTGTACATCTCTGTGGGACAGAAGGGACCCTGGTGGACCTGTCCTGTTTGGTGCCTGCAGACACATAGTGTCCCCACATAGTGTGGGGAATTCATAGTGGAATAGCCTCTTGTTTTGTGGAGACTTCTCTATAGCCTACTTCTTTGCCTAAACTACCGGGTTTAGGCAGCCTTATTCCTGAGCTTGAATGGCTGAAAGGGTCATAGCCCAGCAGGAACTTCTTAGATTTACAATGAATTTGAAAAATAGATTTAAAAAAAAAGACGCAACTGAGCTGAAAACCAAATGTTCTTGCAAAGGGCACAAGGAGCAGCAACTGGGGAAGACTTTGCAGAGGGACATGAGAGTTCCCATAATGGCAGGGTAGACAGCTGGGCTTCATAGCGGCTGCCACCAACTACCATCCTGCTGCCTGAGCTCACCCCCTTCAGCCTTGCAGCACCCCTCCTTCAGTAGCCTGACTTCCTAATTAGCACTGTCTGTGCTGGGATATTTACCTTTTCTGTGCTGGATTCTTGTGGTTTCCAAAGCATTCAGGTGCTCCTGTCGAGCCAAGGAATTCACATTACCTCACAGGCTGCGCTTAGGCCAGAGCTGGCTGCAGCAGCACCCCCCCTTGCTTGGCAGGGAGCGTAACTCGCTTCTGCGTGGACACCTGGGATCAGACTGCAGCCACTTCCGTAGGCGTCGCCTCACACAGAAGCTGTGCAGTAGCTTTTCTCGCTAGATGACCTAACTGAACTTTGGACCAGTGGGTAGCGCATCAAGCCAAGAGACTTTCCACTGTTTCCTTGCTTTCTAATGAAGATAAGCAGGGTTTGAATCACTGAGGGGAAAGATCTATCTGTCTGTCTATATATGTTTTTTAATAGAAACTTACTGCCTGTACAGACACCTGTTACCTAATTTTAGACTGTGTGACTTTTACCTTGACTTTTCTTCTGTAAAATGGAGTAGCTGGGCATCGGGCTCCTACTGTTTGAGAGTTGCAAGGAAGCCTACTATGTATATTTTATATATGTAATATAAATATTTTTTACTATATGTATTTAAGTTATGACCTAGTGATGCCCTTTGTTAAATCTGGTTCCCATGGCAGGTAGCCAGACACTTGTCTGTGGTATAGGATATAGCCCTTAGGGTCCTTGAACAAGAGTTTGATTTTGAACAACCTACTCTTGTTGAGCTTCATCAAAACCTGCTCTTTTGGTTAAATGAGTTGTTTAAAAAAAAGGGGGGGTGGAAAATGGCTTCTTGAGCAATACTTATACATCTTGCAGTGATACATTTGTAATATTGACATAGCATATCACTGTTCTCCAGTAAAAAGTGGTGTGTCTTGCTAGCTTCAGCAACCTGTCATCTTGATGGCATATTTTAGGAAATTCTGAAGGAAAGCTAGCAACTTCATATTTGATCTTTCCTATAGACCCCTTATCTTTCATGTTGCTTAAATTACTTCCCTCCTCCCCCCACCTGGTCCTTTGAGTCTGCCTTTGGGTAGCAGAGGGTGATCCACCCAGGCATAGTGGGTCTCTGGGTACAGCTACATGACCTTGCTCATGCACTTAACAGGCAGGGTGAGCGTACTAAAGAATTGGAGAGGCTGGGTGACTCTTGGTGACAGTCTGCACAACGAAAAACTAGAAAACATGAGAAACAGAATAGAAGAGGTTCACCGAATCACAGAGTGGCTGAGGTTGGAAGGGACCTCTGGAGGTCATCTGGTGTATCTCTGCTGCTCAAGAAGGGCCACCTAGAGCCAGTTGTGCAGGACCATGTCCAGATGGCTTTTGAATATCTTCAAGGAGGAAGACTTTACAACTTCTCTGGGCAACCTGTGCCAGTGCTCAGTCATCCTTATGCTCCATAGGTTCAAAATCCTGTTAATGGGAGTGTATAAGTTGAAAACTTGCAAATTTGTTATTAAAAGATGAAAAAACGAAAGTATCTTTTTTTTTTTTTCCCCCTTGTCCCTGCAGATGTCTGGTAAAACTGCTCCTGGACCTTGTTCTTTGATAAAGAACTGTTTGAATAATTTTATCCAGCTTTGGTTAGAGAAACTGCCATCATAGAGATGTCACCAAAACTCCTTTTTATGTTTAGTAATTTCCTTACAAGCTCATAGCCATACAAGTATGGCTCCTGCTCATACTCAGTTGCTAATTGACATCATCAGACAGATGCTGTGGGAAATATTCATGTTGAGACCGGGGGATTGTCATGGTCCCTAGACTTCTGTTTTCTCTTTTCTGTTCCCTGCAAGGGAACTGGGTCCCAGGTGGTGTTTTGGAGTCCAAACCTTGATAGTGTTAAAAATGGAAGTATCTGTAGTTCTCCTCTACTAATTCTAGTCCATTGAACAATTCCCTTAGGGCACCTGGTTTCTTTTCATCCTGATTTAGCAGCAGTTTGTAGGAACCATAAAGAGAATTGAATGGTGCAAACAACTTTGTGTGACCTTAGTTTCCTAATGAAAGTGGCAGCTAATAGTCTAACAGGGAAGCCAAAGTCTACTGCATGGGGAGGGGAGGGAAGAGGGACTGAGCATAAAATGTGAGGAGTGTGCTTATAGAACACAACACTGGTTTCTTCCAGGACACTTAGGCAGGAACTCTGTATGCACTCATGGGAAAGACTATCATAACTTGTGCTTTTTCTGTAGCCCTTGTTTGAGAGAAAAGGGATTAACTATTCTTTTCTTCTTCCCACTCCAGGGTCTTGTCTTTTCTCGTCCTCCTTCCCCAGGCACTGGCTAGATGTCTCATAAGCATTCTACAGCTGCCATGTTTGATGCAAAACCATGTAATGTCTTATGTAAATATTTAATGATCCAGTTCACGGATTTCTAAAGTGACTTGCATATGACAAACTTTACCTTGTGGTCAGTTCATTTCCTTAAGTAATGCTGGGGATAAGGCAAAGAGTGGTGTACAACCCCTCAGGTAGCGTCCCGCGTGAATGCGTGACAGTAGAAGGGTAGGTTGTTTGGGTTAAGGCAGTGGAGGGGTGTGGATTAGGGGCCAAGCAAAGTTTGACATTCTCAAAGTGGATTTGAGAATTTCTAGAGATAAGTGTGGGCTCTGTGATGTGTGTAATAAATTACTAGGTCAATAGGGAAAAGTCCTGCGTGTTACATGTGGTGGCCTACTGAAAGTGCAGCTTAAGCTTGCTTATTAGGCTTTTGGTGAACTCTTAGAAGCTGGGGAGGGAGAGCAGTATCTGAATGCCAAAGGTAATTTTTAACAGGGTAAGTCTGAAGCATGCCAGGTAGGCAGAGAGCTGGGATGCTTCTCAGTGAGGTACTGTTCATTTGGAGGCTGAGAATACTTCTGGAGTCTGAAGGAACTGGTAAGGCTTTCTCGCTTGGTTTTCTGTTCCTGTTGCCCAGACCACCTGCTCTCACTACTGCCACCCTGCTGCTTCCTGTTTACCGTTCTCTGATGAAAGAGAAAAGTGCAGCTAGAGGGAAGGCAAATACACTGTTGTTGAAGGTGAGCTCTGTAGCAGTGTGTTGTGGCTAGTGAAAGGAACTGGTTCTTGCCTTCATCTGAGCTGTCGTGTGCCTGTGCGACTTGGCTGTGACCAGCTGAGACATGGGCAGGTGTGTCAAAAAGATTGAATGGGCGAGCGTCACTTCTAGTCGAAGTTTCAAATTCAGAAATGGAGGGCATCTCCTTGGTCCTGCTGAGGGAAGAGAAGCTGCAGTGAAAGGGAGGGAGGCTGCCATGGCTGTTCACAATGTGATTGCTGCTACTTCTGCCTGGGAGGCTGTATTGCTGGCAGCGGTTTGTGTGGAAACTGAACAGCGCGCAGTCAACCTTGGTTTAACCTTTCTGATTTCCAGCTGTGGTTTTGGGGAAGAAGCTTCCCCACAATATTTCTGTTTAGAGGCTTTTGGAATTTAATCTCTTATATATCATGTTAGTAGGTGTCCTTAGATATTTTAACTTAGCCCCTTCCTCAGATTTTAAAAGGACAAGATTCATTAGAACAGGAGGACCTTTGAGAGAATGGGAGGCCAGGAAAACAAGTTAAAGTGAGTATCTTTGACATCACTTGTTGTTCAGTTTAAACAGTGAATGCAAGCAGTACATAACATCAAGACAGGGAAAGGTGCTTCCTACGTCCTTGCTCGTGTAAGCTATATTATCTGCGTGTAATATATATTACAGAGGTGACCCAGGTTAATGCTGTGGTATGGAACCATTCCTGCTTATCCTCTGCCTGTCTTCCCCCCCAAAGTCCATTGGCAGGTGAAAGAGTTCAGTCAACACAGGAGAAATCCAACTTTGAAAACTTGTGGTTAAAACTTGCGTTATGGAGAAAGCAAATCTGAATTCAGGCCAAAACAGAGTTGATATCCTTCTGATGGTGGATACAGAACAGACATCCATTCTTTTCTTCGTTACCTCTATAATATTTCACTTTGTTAACAAGAACTGCTGCTGGTTTAGATGAGGTGGAGGTCAGAAGAATGCACTGAAGTGGGAGGAAACCTTCCTATCGGATTAATAGTGGAAAACTTCACCTATTCCTAGGCTTTTTGGTTTGTTTTATATTTTTCACTTGATAAGTCCTACAGGAAGACTTGTTGTAAGAACTCAAAGCAATGTGGATCCAGTTGTTGAACTGTTCAGACATGCGAACTTAACTACCAGCAGTAGCCAGCAGTGTTAAGTGTGTCGAGTCTCTGCATTGCAAAGCCTATGGAGTAGTCTAGAACTTGGACAGGATCAGATCACAATGGGGGGAAAAATAAGTTGCTTGAAGCAGAGCAAGAAAGAGGTGGTGTTAGTGAGCAGAAGATAGCATTTTGAAGAGTTTCACTTGATAAAATAGTCTCCTTTGGCTGAAGATGTGCCTCCACATGTGGACAGTCCAGCTTCTGGTTTAGGAGTACTCTTGGATTCCTGGCTGGTTGCAGGCTCCCACATAGCAGCATCCACGAGTAATGCTTTGGCTAGGAAACAGTCCTGTCCTGGCAGATGATGACCTGGCCTCAGTTATTTGTGCCTTCATCACTCTTTGGCTGGATTATAGCAATATGAGATACCTGGGCATGAAGCCTTTAGTGCTTAGGAAAATAGCTCATGCAGAATGTTGCTGCATGTGCTTGTGGTAAATTGTGTTACTGGGAAAACATCAGGCTCGCCCTTACTTTCTGTGCCACCTTACCATATAGTTTCTAAATTAATTTTAGAATCTTGACCCTTATCTTTTAGGTGACAAATATTCTAGTCTTAGGAGGGGCCCCAGAATGAAATTGGAAAGGATAGGGGTTCCCAGCATGAAATCATCCTGTAAAAGATTGAAAGATTTCTCAAGAGTTTGTTCTAATCTCAAGTTAACATCTAGAAGATTTCACAAGTATTGAAGTTTTCCTACTTTCCGTTCTTACTGTAAGGCCTGTTCCTATGACCTTAGTGTCCCTAAAAATAACCTGTAGATTTCTCTTGAAGCAAGATGTTCTGTAGCATGCAAGTCTTTTGTCTTTCCTGGAGAGAACAAGTGTGGTGGATGAGTAGCCTTGTTACTGCAGTGCAAGAAAGAGATAGTGAAGTGTAGTAAGACAAGCTGTAGCTAGAATGTACTGAAGGTAATTGTAACTGGTATTTCAGTGGTAGTAATGCTCTTGCATCCCAAGCAAGTGCAAAACACAGTGTAAGGGTTATGCTAGCGTACTTGTGATCTATCACCATTCTAACATCCAGAGGCTACTGATAATAGCTCTAGAAATAACTTGGATTTTCCATTTGCAGACTTGCACTTAACATGAGGTTAGTAAGGCTGTCAAACCAGCTCTTGGAGAATGTTTTAAGCTGGCACTTGATTCTGTTGTTTGAAGCTTGGGGTTTTTTGATAGTAGATTTGAGTAATTTAATGTTTTGTATTTTTTTTTTTTTTGATGCGTTGCTGAACTCGCCCATACTATCCCTTAAGATGACAACATCCTAGTAGAAGAGAAAATGCATGTCCCGAGAGCTCTAGAACACATTGGAATCCCTTCTGAATAATCTGTTCCCATGGAAAAGTGAATTCTGTGGACGTGGACCTCAGACCATCTAATAATTAAGAATGGTCTCTGTAGAAGGAAGCTAGTACAAGCATTTGCAAGCTAAAGAAATGTTGTTGTTTAGAGGTAGTGTCTATATCTACTGTGGGTTCATATATTAATATTTCTGGTTATGTGCATAATTAAAAGATAAGAAGCTGATAAGCATGGTGAACCTAGTTGCCCTCTGCTTCAAAGTGTTGAGGGAGCCATGACTTTGTGAAACAGCTTGCTGCTTGTGCTCAGTATATTCCAGGATCTGCCTGAAAGCATATTATCAACAAATGCTTTCAATATGCTTCCGATAAATGATTGTGAAGGTAGAGATGATGAAATAATTAAGAACAAAATATATCATAGAGCTGTTGTCACTGTTTTCAAAACAGAAGTGCAAAATCCAGGAAACTTAGTTAAACTGAAAAGAACTTCAAATACTTTAAGCTGTGGAAGTATGTGGAGAGGGGATCCGGACTTCCAAACTAATTTCTATTGCCAGCTGCTCTGACTTCATATGTACTTAAAGCTCAGAAAAATATGGTGCAAAATCGTTCTCTTATTTTTTAACGTTGCCACTTAGAGTTAGTTACATCATTGAGGTTGGGTTTTTTTTTCCCTGCTCCCACCTGTATATTTAAGGATAAATTTAATCTGATGAGTATCTTCATGAATTTGCTGGTATCGTTCTTGGGGAAAGAGAAATATTTCTCAAAATGGCTACCAAGTGAGGGCAGTAGTGGCTTCGTTTTCACTGAGAAATGATTTTTTTTTTTTTTTTGGCAGTTCTTTCTAAAGGAAGGATTTTTTGTGTGTGTAACTTATTAGATGTCCTTGTATAGTTCAACTTCTTCTGAACTATGCAAAATAATAGGGGAAGGATGAAGAGAGATTACTATTAATAAAGCAAGTCAGGGATGTGTTCTTTTCTGCACACTAAAAATTCCTCAAATACCTTACAATCCAAAATCCTGGGTTACTTTTCAGTTGGATCAATTCTTTGATTCATTTCAACACAAACCCCTGTGATGGTAGTGTATGGCTAAGGGACTGGTGATGGGGTACTTGGTTACAATACAGATAATGCCTTTTAATCAGGAGATTACCACTGTTTCCTTAATAAACTGGCTGATTTAACTGTGGTATTGTTGACTGTAACAGGGTTCATATGGAGCGTAGATAAGTTTGAAGCAGTGTCTTACTCCTGATTGTGAGATTTACCAACAGTCCCTTTCATTGTACACAGCGAGGTGACATCTTTGAGATATGCAAGAGCAGTGTAGTCCCTCAGAATTGCAGCATCTTGGAGGAGATGCTGCCTTGTTGGACAAATTGGTCTGGCCTGCAAGTTGTACCTCATTTCCTGGATGCCTCTTGAGAAAGATGATTGGCAGTTATAGGCTGTGTAGTTGGTGATGGTAGAAATCTGTTCCCACTCTCAGCCTTTCCTAAGGCATCCTTGGAGTACCCGAGAACTGAGCTGTGCTTGTGTGAGAATTCAGGAAATAACTGTGATATGCATCTGTAGTATGATTGCTCTGAATGTGTGCGCTTCCCAGGACCAGTGGATCTTGTGTATTCATGGTAGGTCCTATTGTGAAATTGAAGGGACTGTAATGCTGACTGTCTAAAGGGAAGTGGCCTGTTTGGCCAGAATGCCCAAGGACCACAAATATAAGAGGTTGAGAAAAAAAAAGTGCCTAGCATGATGTGTACGCTGTTAGGCTGTGAAAACTCCCAGGAGAACAAATGGAGCTCTCTGCTCTAAAGCCCTGAAAAAGAGACTGATTGCACCTGGATGTGGCCCTTGAGAATAAACTGAATTTTTTTTGAGGAGAGGTTGCATTTGATGAAGTCTAATTATGTGCATTCTCTCCCTAGCTGCTGCTGTTGAGTGATCTCTGCAGTAGGTCATATTTAGCAAGTATGTCACTTGTTCAAGAAATACTGTGAATCTTTATCCCTCTTTACAGGTTTGCAACGGTGAGGTATGACCAGGCATCCAAGAACATCAAAAACCAGTTCATGCATCTGACCAACTACAGTGTCAACAAGAAGAGTGGAGATTATGTCAGGTACTTGGCTGGAAAATGGAGCTTGATCTCTAGAGGCTGGGTCAGTTTACCTAAGTTGGTCTAAGACTGCTGCGAGTCCATAGAGGTAGGCCAGTGGTGTCAACTTGCTTCTTTCATTTATTTTTAGCTGTGATGACCCTGAAGTAGAGGATTATGGAAACAAGTGGAGCATGAGTGCAATGCTGAGGTACTTAAAACAAGAGGGGCGAGACACTGCAGGTCAGTACAGATCTTGTTCTTTTATTCCTTTGTTGGATCTTAATCATCTCACTAGTGCGAATCCTTAGAAGTCAGGGCAGAGCCCCAGTGAGTCCCATTTAGCACCAGAGCAGGGTGGAGGGAAGCGTTGTTCCTTACAGCCTGCACACTAGAGCTGTGCATTTATTCTCGGTCCCCAGAGATGAGTCCTATCCCCAGAGTTGAGTCCTACCCCTTCCCTTTTGCAATTACTATTCTGAGACTTTCTCAGGGTGTGTGTTCTTAATATTTTACCTACATTTCCCATTTCTTAAGGTCATTCCATTCCTTCTAAAAGCTTCCCTCCCTCTACTGCTCCCATGGCCTGTTCAGTCTGATGAGTGACCAACCTCTGGAGAACTGTGCCAGTTTGAATGACTCTTGGATGTGGTGTCATCTTTCCATGGCTCAGGTTTTTGCTGGGTGTTTTCATTTCAGTCTGTTTCATATAAAATAGCTCCCTCTTCCACACCTTTGCCAGGTCTGCTGGGAGTAAACGCATCTGCAGAGCAGAATTCAGGTATATCCTTTGAGGGATAAATTACCTGTGATACTGAGGCATCAATAACACTACCGATAGCAACTATGCCCACATTGCAAATGTTGCCAGGGAACACTTAGATGTTGGAGGAAGGGGTTTGAATCTGACTTTCAGGTGGAAGTAGACTTTTTCACCATCATATATGTGCATGGCTGTCCAATGACATGCACTGTGTATTCTCAGTAAGCTGTGTACGTGTAGTTATTTATATTGATATATTTCCACACCTCAGTCCAACCTAAAGTATAAAACATGCACTCTTAATTATTGAGTAAACTGCTGAGCAACGCAAGTGGGTTTCTCTAACCGTTACTTCTTGCACCTTTCTCTGATGCATCTGGTTCTGGTCATAGGGAGGCAGAATGCTGGCTGGAAAGTGCTGGCCTTGTCTTGGGCTGGCACGATTTTTGTGCTCTGGGATGTTTATGTGCACTTAAAGATTCCCATGCTGTGTTGCTTCCACTTAGTTGTCTTCTGGCACAGAAGTTCACATCTGAATTTGCTTGCGTGCTCCTCTAATTATTCAGGTCCCTGCATGTCGTCATTTGAAGATGAGAAATAGTAATTGTAGGCCTAAATCGAACTCTCTAGTCAAGTGGTTTGTACTAGATGTTCTTTGGGACAGGGATTGCCAAATGTCTGTGTGGGTTTGCTGGAGGTCTTGTGGGTTTGCTTGTGCTCCCTTTGAGGGGTGAGGAAGGCTGTCATATCATCCCTACTAACTCTTCAGACTAGAACTCTAGTGTTTGTTCATTCCCTCTTCCTCTCACTTCTTTATTGCTTGTCCTTGAAAACAGAAACTAAGCGTGGTGTTCTTTCTATTGCATGACTCATCCCAAGCCCAGTGTAGAATCCAGGTCTACATCTAATGTGCATCCTTTTTTGCCTTTTGCTCCCTCTGTCAGCTCAGACTCCTGTTCCTGAGCTCTGTTTACAGGCTCGTAAGGGAGACGGAGAGAGCTTCCTTGCTGAAACTGTGAATTATGTATAGGTCAGCAGGACTAGGAGCTGTCACCAGTCATATAATTTTGAAATTATTTGTGAATCATGGTATGGGAACAGCTGCTTTAGAGGAAGGTGCAACATCACAGAACAGTTATCCGATAAAAGTCCACACGAAAAAAAAGTTATCTTAGTGGCTATAGCTTATTTTCTGTAGTTTTAGGGCTTATCTCACTAACCCACTGTTTAACTTCCTAGTACTCTGAGTGGGCAATGATCAAACTCCAGCTGACTTGTGCTGATGTGCTTGCCACATGTTTCTGCTTACTTGCACTGTACATGCACTCACTTTTATCATTCTCATTTGTGAATATTTTTGCACTAGGATACTTACGCATGTATCTGTGTACTTATGCTTGCATGTATTTCAAAACATCATTGCTTTGTCATCTATAGACTCTCACGTGCTTTGATTCACAAAGGTATCTGTTCATATGCATATTTTTGTGCTTTTCTAGGTATTATGTGCTATTTCATGATCTACTTTTCTTTTTTTTTTCTTTTTTTTTTTTCTTCCTCCCCTCCTTGCAGCACTGATGGCCAACGTGGAGGATCTGATTATCAAGACTGTAGTTTCTGCTGAGCTGGCCATTGCCACAGCTTGTAAAACTTTTCTTTCACATCGTGGCAGCTGCTTTGGTAAGGCTCTTGGGGGCATCTTTGTTGATTGGCTTTTGAATACTATTTTAAACTTCCAGCTTTCTGATGCTACAGAGAAGTGTACATTCCCTATTGCAAGGAAGCCGGATACTTTTTGTTTGTTTCTCATTGTTTCTCAGTATAGGCCTCTGAGGGTAGGGGATGTTGAACCACAGTTGCCCCTCTGCCAGTGTCACTTATTAGTATCTCATTCTAGAAATTGAGATGATGAAAAGGGACTTGAAAGGAAACTGGGGAAGTGCTGGAAAGCTGAAGTTACTGACCCACTAGGACCCTTGCAAAGGATGGCTGTGGATGATTAAACATCCCTTTAGAGCATTTAATATTTTCTGTTGAACGGTCTAGCCCAACGTGGTTCTGAATTATTGTCCTGCGTGCGTCTGAGGATTAGGGAGGAATACGTAATGCAGTGCCTGGAGTGATGGTGGTGGCAATGTTTCTGGTCTTGTGCTTGTGTGAGAGTACCGCATGGTGGCGTCAAAGCCCATTTCTGGCAGAAGCTGGATGCAGAACTATGTGCTGGCAAAGGGATTTGAGAACTTGCTGGCAGCAGATGCTGGGATGAGGTCCAGAAAGCAGCGGCTGGTACCACAGCGTGCCTTCTCCTGCTTTCCAGTGGCTGCTTCCCAGCCTTCCCTAAAGAGGCCTCCTCCTGCTCTTAGCTGCCCTTTGCTCGTGCGGATACACACACGAAGATGGAGTCTCGAGACTGGGAAAATGAGTCTAGAGTTATCTCAGTCAGTGCTTAAACCAAAGAACAAACTTGGCTTAAACTATCCTGTGTTTAGGTGTTGGGACTTATATTTAAACTAGCTGTGACTAGTAAATCCATTTGTGTGGCCCTTACATTGCACTTGGGTGTTAACAATTCTGCAGCTTTCAACACTCTAACATAAATTCTGTCATCTTTGGATATTTGGGAGTGATGAGACAGTCAAGAATCAAGGAGGAGCCATGGCTGATATGTTGTTTAGTTACCTGCCAAGCCAGCTACCTCTCTGGCCTTAGCTTCTCCTGACTGACTCTGATGCCTTTGTTCAAAGTTGGAGAACCTTGGTGAACATGGGAATTTGAGTTAGATAGTAGTTTTAGTGAAGTAGCAGTTTATCAGCTGCTCCAGAAATATCAACAACTGGATTAAAAAATATAAAAGCACACAAGAAAACTTTAATTGTCTCTCTTGCTTCTCCCTTTTCGTTCTTCAGTTGTGTCTCTAGATTCCTCTGAGCTGTGTATGTGGAAATTCATGTTCCTCATGTACTTTTCTGCTGGGCCTGGCTCTGAGGTTATCCCACTTCCTGCTGCCTCCCCAGGGCTGCACTAACCACCCTCTCAAATGCTCCCCCACAAATAAACTGTTTTGTTCAATTTATTTCAGTGTAAACATAAATTAAGAGCTTCCCAGGAAAAAGAGCTTAAGTAGGAGCCATACTGCTTCCCTAGGGAGCCTGAGGCATTTCCAGAGCTCAGTAGTTTCTGCCACCTTCCCCCACAATTAAGTGGTGGTCCTTGTCCCAACGATTTGAACTGCCCTTGTCGTGCTGTATGGCTCATTCTTCATCTGTGTGTCTTGTTCTGACACTCTTTGGTTGTGCTGCTTTTAACCCTGTTGCAAAAAAGGCATTTTTTTTTTCCTAGCTGGAAATGTTCAGAATGACTGAGTTTATAGCTGTTAATATGAGGGAGAAAACTGAGAATGAAGATTTCAAGGCAGCATGCAGAGGGTCCCTGGAGCCTCTTTTTTTTTTTTTTTTTTTTTTTTTTTTTTTTTGCAAAAGCAAGAGTTGCATACTATGCAGCTTTTTTTCGGCATATATGTGTCCCTTCATAACCTTGGGTTGCCTCCATTCAGTTGCAGAATATGTACTTTGCAGTAAAGCTCCTTCTTTTTCCCCAGTGAACAAGCTGAAAACAAAGACCGGAATTACAGTGACCCTCTAGGAATTGAGCTTAGTCATTCTATGCAAAATCATGAAAACATTGTTTGTGCTGCCAGGCTGTCGCTTGTGACTTAGTTTCTGGACTTACAGAGAATAGCAAATTCTTTGGGGATATGTTCTAAAAGGGAATGCCAGTGCAGTCTTTCACAGGATTATAAGCCAAACTTGGAATAAATGGTGGTTTCCCAGAACGAAAAAGCTTTAGACCATGTCTCTAGCCTTCCTCTTAGTCTTAAATAATGGCACTGGCAATAAAGCCTCTGGCTGAGCTGTTTCTTGTAGCCCTTTTCTTGGGACGATGGGAAGCTTGGTCAGCAGTGACTTCTCTATGGGGGTCGGAGGGGAGAGGCAGGCTTTTCCTGCTGAGTCTTGGCAACAGCTGGTACCTCCTGATGTAATTCCAGTCTCCTTAGCAAACTGCAAGGGTGAAATGTGTTTCTGTGGATTGTAGTAGCAAGAGGAGGGGAGCAAGAGAAGGCACTGTGGAAACCTGATATCTTAGTTTCTTCTGTTCTTCCCTTAATAACAATAGTGGTGCAAGGTGGGTTGTCATAAACCTACTGTTGCCACAGCCTGAGGCATGTATTTCTCTTTCAGCCATTATGTTTTCTTTACTCTCTCTACAGAGGGAAATGGCAGTCTTGCTTAAGCTGATAATTGTAGAGGATATACTTCTGATCTCCCTATGCTTATGTGACTCTACATCTTTGTGCTGCCCATGTATTTATTTTTACAAATGATAGTGGAGTTTCACAGTAGAAAGGATACTTCTGTGTTTAACAGAGGTAGTGTATTTTCCAAATGTGGAGAGGGTCAAGGAGGTATTTCTAGGATAGTTGAAGCCACAGGTAGTTTATCTTCTGTTTGTGCCCTAATATCCTAGGCAGACTTCAGACTCCCTTTGTGCTATGCCCTATGTGGGAACCTGTGAGGTGTGATTCCTTTGCCAGAATATGGATGTTGTATAGCTCCTGAGGTAGCAGAGACATCTGTCTAGGAGCTGTAGATATGACCTAGAATACATGAGACTCGGGGGATTATGGAGCAGCAGTGGAGTCTTTCTAGGAGACCCTAAGGCACTGCAGATGGCATTAGCTGTCTGTGTTTAACAATGGAATTGAGTCAACAGGGATACCCTGAAGAGGTTACTGTCCTAATAAACAAGGCAGACACAAGAGGGAGGCATGTAAAGTACAAGGAGCATGGTCAGGGATAGCTAAGGTCAAGAGGTTTCCCATATGTATTTGTAAAAGTGAACGAGTAAGTGAGTAACTGGGTGGGAAAGAGGGAAGTTTAAAGAGCAAGTGTTTTGGAAGGGAGAAAAGTGTGGGAGAGGAGGACAAAGTCAGAGGAGCCAAAATACTAGCAAAGGTCCTTTGAGGGGCAGAGAGAGGGAATGGCCAGCAGCAAAAGAAGCAGCAGCTAGTCAAAACAAAACGCTCTGCTTCCTGACTGGGGTTGGGAGGTCGCAGACCAGCAGCTGCTGCAGACCCACTCATTGCTTCTCTGCCTCAGGCATGAGCTGCCTTTCCACTGCAGTTTGCTATGCCACTAAGAGTCACAGGTCTTCACCAAACATGAGATTCTGTTTTGAAATAATATATTAAAATAATCTGAAGTTTCTCCTGGTCAAAACGCTTTGCTAATGTTTACATTTGTAATCCCCATCGCCTCCTTTTCCCTCTACTGCAGCCTTTGCCGTCTGGGGAGCAAGAGAGCCAAATACAGATTCAACCTCATTTCTTTGGAGTGAACCAACTCCTTAACTCTGCTGTTTTCCTTCCCACTCAATGTCTGGCTACACAGTCTAGAAAAGTGAGCAGGCAGTACTCACTCTGCTGCCATTTCCGCCCCTTCCAAGTCCCCCCCCCAGCTCATTAACTTCCCATTATAAGCTACATGAGCTCTCGCACAGCTGTCTGCATAGGAAGGTCTTGTCAAGCAGTCCAGCTCTCTGGAGCCAGCATCAACGTCAGGCAGGCGACAAAAGGCAAAGGCCAGAATTCAAGGAAAGCAGCATGGCAAAGAAATTCTCCTGCTTCCACTACAGGCAGTAGGGAACTGGTTAACTCCATGGAAATCCTACTTCTGTGCCAATACCCTGTTGTGTGGTCTTTTGAAAAACTGTGCATAAGTTGTCCTGATGATCATTACCTGTATTTCTTAATTTCTTAATGCTGAAAGAAGGAATTGCATTAATGCCAACTTCTCATTTACAGTCATCTTTGCATAGCATCCTTCTTGCAACTCCTTCCAAACTAGAGAGAACGTGTGTATGGAGCAAAATAGTAAAATCAGTCTTGGAATGGGAAGCTGGCTTCAATGTGACCTCTGCAGAGCAGAACACATCTAGCAGATGTAATATGTTATGAACGTTTTAGAAACTAAGGAAAAATATTTCTGTAGTGGTTTGCTGCAAAGTGTCAAACTGTCAATACCATAAAGAGTTATGGGAGGTTGTCCATGTAGATGGAGCTGCTGAGGAGAAGGCTCCTGTACTCCCATGGGGATATTGCAGAAAAACATACAGGAATAACTGAAAAAAAGCTGATAAGAAGAAATAAGGTTTTCTATAGCTGACTGGAACAATGAATATAGGGATTAAAAAGTAAAAGGAGGATGAAGTTCTGTTGTTTCCAGGATCCAGTGGAAGAAGTTGATTGCACCTGCTGTGCTCGTTTCAATTCTATGTGAAAACAAGTAGTAGAGTTATGCATGATTTGCAGTTTCTGGACAGTAAAGAGTTAATTTTTTTCTGTGTAATACTATCCTAAGACTCATTTTCCTCCACAAACAGAATGTATTTCATCTTGATTGTGAGGAAGTGAAATTTCCCACTTGTGGAATGTTATTATTTGTTCAGCCCTAGACAGTTCAGTGGATTTAACATAAATTATATACATAGGAATAACCTGATAGAGACTAATGTTGGACATTACCTGAATGTTTAAAGGTGTGGTAAGGTAAACTTGGTGTCCACTGTGTTTTCAGAGCTGTATGGTTTTGATGTCCTTATTGATGACACATTGAAGCCCTGGCTGTTAGAAGTGAACCTATCCCCATCATTGGCCTGGTAAGTGGTTCCCAGTTTAATATGAGGATTGTTGCTGGTAGTTGTCCTTGAAACTTGTCGTCCTAGGAGGACGTGATTTCATGATGCCTGCAGAGTATTTGTTCCACTGCTAACTGGCAGAAAGGATAGTTCTTTGCTTTTCCCTTTGCAGAAACATTTACTGCAGCAATAGGTTTTGAAAGAACCCAGTTGGGATTCCATTTTCTTTTAAATTATTTATCGTCCACAGTCAGTCATCATTGTTAACACTTCATAATCTTTCATCATAGACAAATGTTGAAACTCTCCAGACTATTGTGTGGGGTTTCAATCTGCTTGGCTGAGTAGAAGCTAAGATTTTGGAGTCCAAGCAGAGTTCAGGCATTATGCTTGACTTGAGTACATAGATGTATGCTTGGGCCCAAATTTTAAGTCTAGTGTACTCTCTAGCTAAAATCTAAAGAGTGTCTTGGCCCTTATGCTGTCCTCATACTCTAATGAATCTTGAAGATTTATTTTTGTAGATCTCCAAATATGTGTGTTTTCTGGACTACTGTTTAGCTGTACAGGAGCACAGATGCACAACACTTTTGTAGGACTCTGAGTAATACTTCAATTATGATGGTATAAATAAGCTTTCAGTTCCTGAAATAGCCATATATGACCTTCCTCGTGATTTTTCTTTTTTTTTCTTTTTTTTTTTTTTTTTTTTTTTTTTTTTTTTTTTTTTTTTTTTTTTTTCCATTTGTCCTGCATAGAAATTTTTTTTGTGTTCATAACCCTAGCTTCCACAGTGGCATCTGTCATTGTGCTGTAGAACGCAGCTGATTTGTCTGCTCCCAAGGAATCAAACTTTGCCTGTTTGATCTGAACTGTATTGATTTTTTTCCTCTGGATAAAATTATGGACACTTCCCATCTGTCCCCACTGTCTGATCTCTTCATATCTATCAACTTCATTAGTCTTTTCTTCCCATCCATTAGAACTAACCCATCTGATTTATGTTGAAGAGGTATAGGTAATTGTAGTTTTTAAGAATTCTATGACAGCAACCTCTATTTACACCATGAAACATAGCATAGATACATTGAAAGAAAATGTTTCTAGCCAGGAAGACCTAAAACAAGGCTGTATGTTGCTGCATTAGAAGTTTAAACCTGTGAAAAAGGATAAACAAAAACATATCGATCTGTTGCTGTTTTGTCTTCACCAATGTCTGTGAAAATCACCTAGTTTCCCTTCTGTGTTGATTATGCCTGTGTTAAAGACCAATACAAAGAGACTATATTGGAAGATATAGTGGATATTGATGCATTGCTCTCATTTAATATTAGACAAGTAATTCCTCTTGTCCTCTATTGCATGTGGGGATAGTGATGCTCCTTTGGACCTGAAGATCAAAGCTAGCATGCTCTCAGATATGTTTACTCTTGTAGGTGAGTGTAACAAAAAGCTCGTTCAATCTTTGCCTCATTTAAAACCAATAAAAGGTAGGTTTATGAACTGCATGCTATTAGATGAGTATAATAGAGGAGAATTCTAGTTTAGAAAAGCAGCTGTATTTAGCACTGGGAAGTTATATGTGGCCATTTCAGCTTCAGAATAACCTGGCTGTTTGTGATGCTTAGGTGGTGTTAAAAGTACCTAGTTTGGTGTTTGAAGACACTACTACTTCTCTTCAGCAGGTGATTTGTGTTTAGCCCTTAGAATCGGTATTCATGCATTTTTTTTTCTAGGTTGAATATGTGGGTTCTGGTTGGACTGTGTTAGAAGTGGAGTCATGATTGTGAAAGCTGTATGACTTTCTTGTGCACAGCACCTTTTAGGCATCCTTGATACATCTTGATCCAGTTACTTGATGCAACTTACCCCTGATACTAAAGGAGGCAGAATTGTCATCAGGTAGCCTGCCCAGCTGTTTAAGAAATAGAACCTATGTATACTGCTGTTCAGTAACCTGTCTTATTAACTGCTTGATTTTGAAGCAAGTTCCAGTTTTATTCAAAAAATGTAATGCGCTGTACAGTTTGGGATTAAACAAAGCAAGGTATAAAAAAGGAAAGCATATTTTTTGGTTTTTGGGCAGGGACGTGAAGGGCATGTAGAGACTGAGATCATTAACAGGAGTGCTAGGTTTATGTTTCAGGGTTTGCCTGTCTTAAAGTTCTCATGTGTCTCCTGATGCCCACAGGCTTCGTGTGCCAGGATCCAGGCCAGCGGTCAAGCCGGGCCATTTATCATTCATCTGAATCTGTCAGGAGAAATCCATACCAAAAACTGCAGGTAAGTGAGTTCAATGAGCCAGAGTTGAGGAGGATAACAGGATAGTCATTCTCATGGAATTTGGCTCACAAGTGAGAGAGCCAGTGAGTGGGTGAGGTTATCTGGATTTCTAGCATAACTACAGAACAAACTTGGGGGATGCAACTGAGCTATGGGCTGTTAAGCCACTTTTGTGTTGTTGTGGGCAACAAGCTTCCAGAACCCTAGAGCTTTATGAATGTCTCCAAGACCACCTCCTAAGAAAAAGAGCTTTTTCTGTTTGAAATTCAAGGCTTCTTTGCCGTTCACTCCTAGAATCTCTCACTTCCTTTCCTGTGGATCCTTGGACTGATGCCTCACGTGGTTTGCTGTGACTGTCCGTTACCTTTTCTGCTGAGATAGTGCTTTCTTTTTACTGTAGTACTGAAGGGCAGTTGTTCTCTTCTCTTCTTGGCTATGAGATGGTTTCCATAAATATCTGTAGAAGTAGAGCACTCACAAAAGGCAGGGAGATCCCCTTTGTCATTTGGACTTTCAGAGGCATTTCTTCTCAGGCAAATAGGCAAACACTCTTTGCAGCTTATGCGTATGCTCCTATGAGACGTGCAACATGGCTGCTTCCATTTTGGTATAGGGTAAACTCACAGGAATTGCAACATTTTGTTCTTTGTGGCAGACAAAAGGTACATCAGATAAATTAGGAACCATACCATAAAACGTAACTTTCTCTCTTAGAGTAATGCAATCAGATCCTGATGATGTGATGTCTTTTATATTAAAAAAAATATACGAGACAGTCTCAGAAGTATGAGCTGTTGGGAAGCATTGGATTTTGAGGAGGCTTTAAACTTACAGACTTATTTTGCTTAAAAAATCCACAAATAGGTGTAAGGCCTGGCCAGCTGAAATGTCCAAAGATTCATAATACAGAGCAGTGGTTATGAGAAGGGATTAACTTGTCTTTTGGGATAGATGTTCCCCTTACCTATGTTTATCAGGAACAAACTTCTAATCCTGTGATCAAGTTTTATAGCATGTTTTTCTTTGGTACCTAAGTAGAAATCCCATGGTTAAACAGGTTATAGATCTTTCCATGGTCAAGGAATGTTTTGACCTGCTCTTTGCGGAATGCATTTTATCTCAGACTGTTGGATCTTTGATACTGCTGTTCCCATTCTCAGTTGCAAGAGGTACTTTGAACCTCTTTTGTTTTTCTTAACTCCTTCATGATGTCTTAAGTTTTGATTGTTCATGTAGCCCATCTTTAATCATTGTAAAAGTTGCTTCTTGGGAAAGAAATGCTGATACCAACGTTCTTGGTCATGAGATAGTTACTTTATTTTCTGAGTTTCATCAGACCGGACTGCAAGTTCCTGGTGTAATTTCTTTGGTTTGACACTCTGAGCATTTCTCCCTCTAGGGAAATGAACAATTTAGCTGCTTCCTTTATAACTTATTGTTGATTTGGGTTGGAGCTCTTTCAATTAATCGTAAGCCATAAAGGAACCTCAACCTGTTTTGTATAGACCAACTGTAGCAAAGAGCTTGGCAGTAGTACAGCTAGAAATGATAGATGGGTCTCTTGAGAATCCTTTCTCACACCATTTGCTCCTCTTGGACACTGGAGAGGAGGAAGGCAGCCTGAATACCACTGAAGGCAAGAAAAAAAATCAAAGCTCCTAGGATAATAGTTTTCTTTTGAACCTACTTCTGTCATTAAACTGATCTTACCTGTAGGCCTGATGCCAGATAGGTAATACAGGGTACTTTTTGACAGTCTGCTGATGTTTCTACACCTCTTTTGGAATATTAAATACTTTCCTGTTTCTCCACAAGAACTGGAGTATTGTTGAGATATTTAAATGAAATGGCTTCTGGTATTTCAGCATTTTTACTATTTTTTTTTTTTTTTTTTACCCCCTCTGTTCTATGAACAATTCTACTTGACAACATCTGTTTCTCCTTAATACATAGCTATTAAATATTTTCATCTGGGTAACTTTTATCTTACAAAAATATGAATTTTGGACATGAGAGTTGAGTTAATTCATCCGTTCTGCAGAGCTTTTTTCTGTGTGCTTTTGAAAACTTATGTATATAAATGTCCAGATGCATTCTGCACGGTTGAGAACATCTGAGGTTAGGATTAGTGCTGTGTTTGGAATGGGGACAGGATAAGTTTGTGGAGGATATGAGGAAGATCTGAACTGCGATGATAGAAGCTGTTAGCTGTATCTCTGGACTTCAATTATACCTTTTTGCTTTACGATACTTGCCACTCTTCTGAAACTTGGGCAGGGATGATAGTGTCTTGGAGAAGACAAGGTTTTTATTCTCTTTGTGTGTCTCTTGCAGCGTCCTGTGTCTGCACAGTTGCAAACAGCAAACACCAGATTGGTAAGTACTCCTTCAACTCCCTTCACCAATAAAAGGGATGCAATTTCAAATGTTACTTTGGGCCCAAAATGTATTTTGCTGCTGAGTAGCCTGGTAGGGAGGGAAGTCAACTGGAAAAGAGGAGATGGATAGGTACTGGTGTATCTTTCCATGTGGCAAGAGCAAAGGCTGGAAAAACATTTATATTGGTTCTAGCAGCATAAAAAAAAAAGTAGGTGAAGTGTGCTGAGAGTCAAAGTCAGCTGGGTCAAAGCTCTCAAACTTTTTAAGCTTGCAAGTATTTCTGAACTACATCTTAAAGAATTGGCTATAGATGTTTAAAGATAAAGTTGTCACACTAGTCATCAAATGATGAAGACAGTAGCAGCACAGTGTTCTGGATTTGGTAGGTCATTGAAAAGAAAAGTGCAAAACCAAAGGAAGAGCTGGTGAAAGCAGCAGCAAATAGGAGTGTCACACCAAAAGGGAGGAGGAGGAGGAATTTTTGTTTTGTGTACTACAGAGGATGGAATAAGTCTGAATGAAAAGGATAGCACAGGTGAATCTGTATTGACAAAATTCAGATGGCCCCATAAAAGAAGTAATTATTTTCTGTGAGACGGTCATCTGAAGGAAACTGCAAAAATTTGAGTGAACTGGGTCAAAATAGATGTAGAGATAAGATGAATTTCTTAAAGACAATAGAAAAATATGGAATTATAGTTAGCATAAGTCAGACTGATCCACCTTTCTAAATGTCATATTTGGCACCTTCCTTACAAGCCATATGGACAAATTAATGTTAGTTTACAATTCTAAGTCCTGGCTGTGTGGGAACACAGTAGGCATTATTTTGCTGCTGGGCTTCCTGCATGAACGTAATAGTGATGGTTTTTGTTTTTTTGAGGTTTCCCAGCAGGAAGGAAGGTAGGACAGATGGAATCATCTTGAGAACCTAATTCATTCTATACGCTGCCATTTATGTCATTCTGTGTAAGTTTAACTGAGGCGAAGAGAAAAGAGTCTTATTGAATAATGAGGTTTCATAGAGAATAGGAAGGATCTTTGTGACAACTGCTGTCAGTGCTTAGTATAATTAGCATCATGATGCGGGAACCAGAGATGCTTGCAGAACTTGGAGATATAACAAAGTGGTTGGATTTATCTGTACTTTAAAAGATTAGCTTGCTCAAAGAGGAAACAAGACCTATATCAAGTTGGCAGAGAGAATTCTGCAAAATTATAAAAAAAAAAATTTAAAAAATGTGTTTGTGCAGGAAGTTCAGTTAGTTTCTCTCTAGCATTTTGACAGTAATGTAGGTTGTTCTCCAGAGCTGCCAATATGTAGGCATACATTTTCTGTTTGTAATCAATGAAATAATATCCGTTGTCTTGATACAATTGAGATAATTTCATTGAAGTATTTTCTTAGCAAAGGAGATCATCTGATAGGATGAAAAATTTCCTGTAATATTCTCTTTAAGCAGCAGTTCTCACATGATGATTGTTATGGTACTGTCAGGAAATGGGTTTTAAGAGGAAATTACCTAGTAGGAGACTTTAGAGGAAGTTATTAAGCAAAGTTGTTGAGCTGTACTTTTGAAATGGAAGAAAGCTTAGGAAGAAAGACTGAAAGCCTTTCAACATCATCAAGCAAACCTGTTTGACTACTGACATTTTTATGTCTTCTGCAAATGCTTGTCTTCTACCTTCTCATCCAGATTGTCTCGTTTTCTTTTGTTTTATTTAATCAGTTTTCATTAGGCTGAACAAAGTGTTTTGACTGGCACCTGCTCTATCTGTTTTCACTTTGGATCTTTCTGTGCCAATCGGTGCAGTGTAATCTATTCTGGCCTGTTGCTTTTGCAATTGCTTCATCTGCAGATTCTGTATAGCCACTTGCAATTTCTAATGAAACAGAGAGAATGGAATTCAATTCCAATTGTCCTTACAAATAAAGATACAACCTGATCTTGCTATGAGTTTTATTTGTATCTGAGCAGTATAGGATATTCCCCTGGGCTCATCCAGCTTGTTTCTTTCATGTTTTTCTCTTCTTTCTAGATTAAGAAAGCTCTCTGTGCATTCTTTGCTCAGTATAGTGGCTAAAAGAAAACTTGAATTTTGTGTAAAGGGATGAGACCTTCCCAGCTAGACTCTTCATGCTATTTTTACAGAGGTAGTCTATCTGAACTGGACCTAAGACCATCTAAAATGTATTTGAGAACATGTTCAAAGATTTCAGTCTTGCTGAGGTTTTAAGATTTTATAGTCCTGCTAATTTGAAGACACTTAGAATTCCTATCCTTTGTTAGAATTGATTAGGACTGCCCATCAGGTTATGAATTAACTTGGAAAGACTGTCTGCAAATTATTTATTTTCTTATTTAAATTGTATATGTATGCAAATTTTCATGATGTATCTATGAACATATACAAGATCTCTCTGTTAAGTGCATGAAGTAGCAAGTTGAGATCCAGCAGTACAGTCATAAAAGAGTAACAGGTGGTGAACTGAATATTTCACTTTTTCCCTGCAACTTTATCTCATCAGTGAATTACAGTTCTGTTGTTCTAGTGTAGCAACACAACTGGAACTGAGAATCGTGGTTCTGGTACCATTGAGGTGTGAATCCAAGTGTATTTGGGGCCTATGAGCGTGAATGCTGGCTTTAGTGTCTCTTGGGAGAGAATTTTTCTGCATGAAATCTTGGCTTTGGTGCTTTTGGGAATGTCTCCTGTTTTTCCAAAAGGGGCCAGGAGGGTAAATACTGGCACTGATACCTGAACTGTGAGTCCTGCTGTGCTAAAAACTAGGAATGTGAATACTCACACTTAGTGCCCACTGGGGTGTGGATTTTTCAACAGCTGAGAGTGTGGAATTGTGAATTCTGGCTGTAGTACTCTGGAGTGCAGATTCTACTGGGCATGGGGTCCTGGAATTTGAATGTAACTTTTTTTTAAAAAAAGTGAATTGAGAGAGGAAAAGGGAAAAATCTGGATTCACACTGTCTCTACAGCGTACTCGTCCTCTGTCTGCCAGTGATGCTGAAATTAAAAACCCAATGCCCTCAGGCAGGGAAAAAGCAACAGGAAGGCAAGGCAACTCTGTGCTAGGTCTCTCCATGGAGGAGGTAAGTAGGCTATTAAATATCTTTTATTTATCTTGGCTTTCATGCAATAAGTGGAGTTATTTGCTCAACAAAGAGCAAGTGCATGTTTGTGAAACAGGACTGCTGAGTTTTACTGCTGGTACTGCCCTTGCCCTGAGTCATGCCAGGCATACATGTGTACTCCAAGCAGTGATAGACTCCTTCACAATTTAAATGCAAGATAAAATTGCTTAAGGGTATCATATGTACTCCCAGGACCGCAGTAATAGTCTTGTCTGAAACTCAGAGCTTTTTCTAGAGTTCACTTTTCATTGTATCTATTTTGTTGGCTAATTTTTTTTTTCCCTTTTTATTCCAAGATAAAAGTTCTTCGTCGAGTGAGAGAGGAGAATGAGCGGAGAGGAGGCTTCATCCGGATATTCCCTACCCCGTTAACTTGGGACCTTTATGGGTAAGAATAAGAATCCAATAGGATGGCTCAGTGTTGCACTGATGCTCTGTGTTATGGGATATTCTGTGTTAGGTAGATGTAAATCAACCGGCTTAGCAATTGGAAAGACACATATTGAGGGTTTTGGTAGAGTTTCTCTGAGTGTTGAGAGTGCTTTTTTTCTGATCCCTTTTTTAACTGCTGCTGCTTTGCCTAACAGCACGTCATGGAAGGCTGTCAAGCATTGTTTCTAATGTTCCCTTTCTGTCAGAATAAAAATGTCTTCCTTTCAGATGATCCGTTCCTGCTATCTAGTTTTACATCCTAGAGCTGCATGTACTGTGTTCTCTGTCATTAGGCCATAAATACAATATAGGACTTATCCTGTCAATGATACTATATTATGCTTTTCTGATTTTTTTTTTTTTTTTTTTTTTTTTTTTTTTTTTTTTATGTGTACTTTCAGGGGTATGTCTAGAGGGTACCTCCAGCTGACCCCTTCTCCAATTTAAGCCAGACAGATGCAAGCATGAATTGTAGAATAGCTGCTCAGATTTCTTCTTTTGGAACCTTTTTTTTTCTCCTCTAAGATAGAACTCACAAGGAATTCTGTAAATTTTGTCTTTTCATTGTATGCATGAAAGACTTCAGAGGCTTTTAAATCCAGTTGGTGATATTGGTGATACAGAATGGAAAGTAATTTTTGCCATTTTTCCCTTTGTAGAGGCAAGATGAAAAGAGACTTCATCCCTGGGAGATCCCGGTAAATAGCTTCTCAACTAAATAATTTGTATTTTGTAGGATTTATTCTAAATTTAGATTTCCGCAGCTTCCTCTTCCAAGTCCTGGGTCAACACCTTTTCTACCAGAAATCCATCAAACTGGTTTTAGAAGAGTGAATACAGGGAGCAAAGAGTATCTCAGCTTGCAGAGAGCTTATGTTTTGTTGGATTGGACCTTAAAATTGCTCCTTTTAGACTTCCTCCTTTGGCACTTCTGCCATATTGACCAGCCTTCTCTTTGAGCTTTCTCAAAAGATCCCATAATGCAGGAGGGTTTTGGACTTCACGTACCCGTATACTCATTTTGCTAGATCTAAAAGATAAATGCAGCAAGAGGAGTTTTCTGTGGATATTCCCACTTTTATCATAAAAAGCACTTTACTGTATCTTGGTACACTGGCAGAAAGTTATGTTTGCCTTCCTTAAGGAAACTAGGAGGGCTCCTTCTCTCCCTTGGTTTAGGCAGAACTTGTAGAAAGTTTGTCATTTTTTGCTTAGATTATGTTAAAATTCTTATGTCTAATGAAACAGTGAAGAACAAGCTGTGTACATAAAAGGTTCAGAGGACTGAACTCAGGTCCATGTGCTCTCTTCCCACTGCTCTCAGTTGTTTTGTACTCTTGCAATTCAGTTTTCCCTATTAATTGTGCCTTGAGCTGCTGCATGATGGACAGATGCTGCTTAGTCATGAAATCACGACACTAGATAAATGCATTTTGGAGCTTTGAGAGATGGTATTCTGTAAAGAACATGCAAGACTCCCTTCAAACATATTTTCAGGCTTTAAATAGAGCAAAGTTAGACTGATGATAAATATTTCTTCCCTGTGACAGGAAGACTGTTTATTGAAGAAATTTAATCTACTGAGTTTCTTGTATCGTCAGGGAGAGAAGTATAAAGGGAGATTGAGGATGTCTCTGTATTGTACTTCCCAGAACAGGTCTTAATGGAAGGCTGGATATGAGACTAGAAGCTGTGGGCTCTCATGCTCTCTTTTATGAAAGAAAACTTGTTTCACTGGAGTTACGGAAGCGCCGACGATGCCATGGCAAGTCTAGAGCAGCACGGACAAGATCATCAGGTATGCATAGCTAGAGTGTTACATGAGCAGCTGGTCAAACACAAGCAAGCAAGGACTTTTTCATTTGAAATGTCTGTGAATTAGGTTTTTCTGGCCCTTGTGCCTAAAGGGATTCACAGGTTGAAGTTAATTTTGATTTCAAGTGTTAATAGTTTTCACTCCATTCCTCTCCTGAACTTTCTGCCACCTTAGTGCCTAGAATTTCATTCCCACCGTTCCACATCCCCGTGTATATGACTAAGGCAATCAATATTTTCTTGAAGATGAGCTTGCTGTTACATTTTCAGTACAAGAATTGAACAGTACGTGTGCCTCGATAGTTCTCCAGCTTTTCAGAGAAACATGAAAATTTGGGACCTTCCAGGCTGGTTCTCCTACACAGCAGTGACTCTAAGCTGTTGGAAAGAGAAATCCTTCTTATCCAAGTTGATGTGGGAAAAACTTAAAAGGGTACAAAAGTGAATGATCCTCACAAGTAGCTGTTCCTGAAGCCATTATCTAAACACTTTCTAGTAGCTATAGGAGAGATTGTATGTTATAAAATGATTTTTGGTGCTATGTTAGGATGTGTTATCTTTATTGGCACACAAAGAAGTTTAGATTTCGTAACTTCAGTTTTTATTACAGAAAAATAAAAAAGTCTATACATCAAAAGTCTATACATCAAGTATGAGTGTATATATATCAATATGTATGTAAGAATCAGAATAAACTGTAGGAAAATGCCTTTGTTTCTTTTTTTTTTCATTTGTAAAGTTAAGACAAGAATCTTGGTCTATCTTCTCTGATATTGGGAAAATGAGTTTCTCAACTGTTTAATACACAAGCAGAAAGACAGGAAGAATAATAAAGGGTAGCAATGCTCAAGATGCTATTCTAAAATGGTGGCGTTGTGTCCTTCTAGTAGAAAAGAGTTTAGAAGTAAACCAAAGGGTATAAATAGCAGGACAGTCTTCCCCGCTTGTTTTTTTTTTCTTAACCAGCATAGGTGACTTCTCTTCTGCTACAGGGACATCAGAACAAACAAAGCTAAAGTCAGACACAGAAGGTGAGGAGGAAGAGGAGGTGGATGCAGATGAAGATGAAGAGCTACATAGAACTGTTGGCTCTCTTTCGGACACCCAGGTGAAAAGCAAGCCAAAGCCCTCTGACTCAGTGAAAACTACTTACAAGGAGAGATTGCAAAAAAAACTTGACAAGAAAACTGGAGATGGAGGAGAGCTGTTTCTTCAAAAAACAGACTCAGAATCTCAGTTTAACTTGCTGCAAGTTCTTCAAAAGCATGGAAACCTGAGGTGAGAGAGTTCTGCAGATTGCCTTGCGTTTTGACTAGCAGCTAATATTGGTTAAAATATGGAGGGTGTGCACTTATTGCCACATTATGAAGGAGTATGAGGAGATAAGAGGACTCTGAAGAAAAGGGCCAGGATTTTTGTCTGTGGGCTACCTTAACAGCTAGTTTGCATGGAAGGGAAATAGTTGCAAAGACTGACAGTTTACCTAAATGCCTGAACTGTTGGATCAGATAAAGCATAAACTATAGTTTCTGTTGCTATTCTGTAATCTGGTGATGTAAGCTGTTCTTTGGTCATCTCAGGCTTCTACAATACTTGTGTCTTAATGCGGTATGCCTGCTATTGAATTCTAAAATTTTTTTTTTCTTTGAGTTTCCAGAGAGGTGGGTATAAACATGTTAAACTATCCAAGAAAGGTTGGGTAGGAATACCTCAGCGCTGACTCCATAAAATTAGTTTTCTTATTTTTGTGCTTTTATTTTTGGTGATAGAATTTTTACCTCTAATAATAATCTCTGCTCAAGGTCATCACCTCCTGAGAGCAAGATAGGAGGTCATTTGAGAGTGACAAGTTACTGAAACATCTCATCGCCTGCTGTTGAGTATGGCAGTGTGGAGCAGAGTACGTTCTGACTCATGGCTCTGTTGCTTGAAAAAAAGAGAGGTGCTGGAGGAGATGATATAGAATAACAGCAGCCATGGTCCTACTAAAATCCTGCCCTTAAATGTGGGTAGTAAGACTGTATTTGCAGAAGGGCAAAAAGAGAGTGTGATCATATATATCTGTGTAGGAAGATTTTACATTGTCTAAATAAGAAGCAGCATTATGTTTTCTGTGAAAAATGTCCAGAGGTAGAAAAAAAACAATTGCTACTTGTTGTTGCTTTCTTAGTTTAGTTTCTGAGAGGATTAATGAATTTTCAGATGGATTTGGGTATTGTTCTGATGTCGTCTTGTGGAAAGGACGTTTGCTGTTGTGACAGGGAAGATTCTGAAACGTGTTTTGAGGATGAACATAGCAATGCTTTCATCTACCTATATATAGAACTGACTCCTGCCAAGAACGTAAACTCTGTCTGGTGTTCCTGGCAGAGTCTTGCTCAGCACCCAGTACTGTTGGGATTCCCCACAGAAGTGCGTAAGGCTTGTGGTGACCTCATGTTCCAGGATTGTGCTGGGCTTGGCCTCATCTAATCTGTCATTGATGAAAGCTTTGCTTGTGGAATCAACAGGCAGAGGTGCTGAAGTAGTGAAATTTTCATCCAAAAGAAGCCAGGCCTGTTCCAGTCAGTTTTTTTAAGTGGTAGGAATTCTCTCTCCTTTAGTCGGCCTGATGAGGTGATTTCTCTGCCTTCTGCATATTGGGTGTTGCTGGTGAAGAGGTGACAGTCAAATGAAACATATTCCCCGACCTGTGCCATTCCCAGGGAAGTGAAAAGGGAGTTACTTGTTCCTGCATTTAAGGTTTCGATATTCCACACACTGGAGGAAAGGCAGTGTTATACAAGGATCTTCTTCAGTTTCCCATTTTGTAATCACGGAAGTATCATGTGCAGGCAAAGAATTCTATTACTGTGCTGATGTTGATAATGGGGAGTCCTTAATTCCTACCAGCACAAATCTTGAACTTCTGGTCATGAGATGTTTGAGTTACACCTAAACCAAAGCTGGCAGCCCTAGAGAAGCCCTCAAGGGAGAGCCTTTTCTGATATATGGTATTAGTTCCTAGTCAAGGTTCAGTGTTCTCCAGATGTTCCAAATATGGGAAGAGAAGGTAGGTGTGGTGACTAGCAGCATACAGAGCTTGGAGATGTTACAAGGCCTGCTGTGCATTCTGGAGTTCACTGGAAGACAGGAGTTGTAACCAGGTATTTTTATCATGTTTTAGTTACTGCTGTACTGGTACAGCTGTCCACAGAGGATGTTAGTTTGAGACTCTTGTGAACTCATAATTTGCTTAGCCCCTCTGGGGACCTGGCATGATCTTCCAGAAACATCAGAAGCTAATGATTAAATGGATGCTTTTAGTGTATTTTATTTTAACTTAAATTCTTATCTAAATTGATGCACTGATCTCTACAAGTGCTACTATGGTGTATGATTTCTATGTAACACTGTAGCAAAGTGTTCATGAAGTTTACAGACATATAAAACAGGAAGGCTATATTTCTGGACTGAGGTTTTAATGACATTTCAGGGACTCATGTGCATGGAGTCGTGAGGACCATGTAAGTATCTGAGAATATTCCTAAGAAGCAGAGAACAAGTAGTGAAAAAATGGTGAGGTTCCTCTGGAATCGGTCTGAGCCTGATTTTAATAATCAGTTCAAGAATGACACAAAACGTAGAAATGTGCTAATGAAACTTGCTGATGGAAAAGATTTGGGTGTTATTACCATGAGAGAAAAGTAATGGAGTAAATATGGGAACAACTGGATGACCTTGAGGACAGGAATAATATAACTAGGATGAAATTGAGTAGCGCAAAGTGCAAGGGCATACTTCTAAGAACAATTAATGTACAGCAGAAATTCTGTCAGCTGAGTGTTCATCAACTGGAAATTAATTATAAGGAAAAATACCTTTCATGCTTGTTGATCACAGGTTTGCGAAGCTCTAGCTTGTGCATGCGTGAAAACACCAAATGTGCTTTATCACATCAGGTTTATCACCTGAGATACTTCTGAAACTTCTGAGGAATGTTGCTTTCACCCATGTTTGTGGAAGGTAAATTGTGACTGGAACAGATGGAGTTGAGCTGCTTGTCTCAACCTGTCACCAGTGTGGATGCTTTGTTAGAAGACACTGAGAGATGTGGATAGTTCACACTAATAAATGAAAACTATGAAAGGATGTAATTGCTGTTAATAAACACATTCAAGGTAGGAGACTCATCAGATACAGGACAATGTTGGAGAAAGAAAAAGCAAATGTAAACTGTTCAGGAATGAAGCTAGGCTGGGTAGTTAACAAAGGTTCCTAATCATTACAACAGTAAGTTCTGGAATAATATTGCAGGAAAGTAATGGCTTGAAAACTCTAGTTTATTTTAAGATGAAACTTGGTAATTTTATAAAAAAGATTAGGACATTGCCTGTGATGGAAAGGGAGTTTGTCACTGACACTAAAGCCCATCTGGTTCTACATCCTTATGAAAAGGAAAGGAGAAATCATGCTTGGCAATTCAAAGGAGCGCTTGTAGTGGCTATGGGGAAAACTATGAGGAAGAGTGGAGACTGGGAGAGCAGAATGCTGGAGGAGAGGATTTAGGCCAAGATGACAATGAACAGAATTAGGCAAAGCTTTCAGCAATTTCTCTCACAACAGATGAAAACTCTGAAGTGACTGCCATTATGAGGGATTGAGAAGCAGTGTGTCCATCCCAGTCCTACCCGTCCTCTGTTCATGCTCACGGCTTCCCAGCATGTTCAGCCAGCTGCACAGCAGATTTTGCTGATGTTCTTTCATTCTTCAGTGGTGCCTTGCTCAATGAGTTTTGGCTTGTGTCCTTGGGCCAGCAGGGGAAGAGCTCACTTTCACAGATTTAATTCTTTCCTTTTCAGTGGGAATTGCATGGTCTTTGTTGTAACTCTGGCACCAGTACCAAGCCCTTTATTTATTTTATGGTCTGTTGTTGTGGTGTTAAAAGTGCTTATGAAGACAGAGGCCCAAGAGAGCCTTGGATTTGGTTTAAAAATACACGGTTTTGCTCATGTTGATGTTACTGGCTTTTGGAAGAGAGTAGCTAAGGCTGTGAGAAGGCATTCTGTTTTTAGAGGTGATCTTAGAGAGCGCCAACTGTCTTTTGTATCTCCTGCACTACCTACTCCATCTTGGTGAACTGAGGATCTCCTTGAAAATACTGGTGGGGTGAAGGGGTCCTCCTTCCCTTGAGCTTCAACATTTGTGCACCTAGGACGTCCTTGGTGACTGTACTTTGGACCATAAGCTGTGCCTGACTGCTGTAACTCTTCTCATTACTACTCTGAAGATAGCTGACTGATTGTTTTGGTCCACAGCAAAGTGCAAGCTCGCAAGGCTTTCTCTGCTTATCTACAGCACGTTCAGTTGCGACTGATGAAGGAGGCTGGTGACCAGATCCAGAATCCTGCCTGGGCTGCCAAAGAGAATGAGCAAATGGTAAGAAGCTTTGTGTTGGCCAGACTGAGAAGCCAAGCTGAAATCTGCTTTGGGAGTTTTGAGGTCAGCTCCCATCCTTGAAAGAGCTGAAGTCCAACTGAGATTATAGTTGTCTATCTTTGTGCAGCTGCCAGTGCTGCGTTTTAATACACAGAAAAGGTACGACTGCTGACTGACATCTGAGCAGTGATAAAGCAGACAGATATTAACAACTGGAGTGTGCCTAACATTCACATTGCTCAGATCTTTCACTGGTTCTCCTTCACTGATCTCTGAGCTTACCTGCTTTTGAATTCTTCTCTCTTAAGATTCTTTAAGATTATCTGGCAGTATCTGATTTCTTCTGTGTTCAACAAAGCATACATCCACTCACATAGAACAGATACTCAGTTAAGCTTTTCCTACTATGTACTGTTTTACCCTTTGTGGACATCTGTGCTTAGGGATATTCCTTACATTCAAGGTACAGGGAAAAAAATGTAAAAGCCACTGAGGAGAGAAAGTTACTTTCTAGCATAGGTGATGTGTTGGGTTTTTTTTTTTTAAAGTGATTAATTTTTCTAGGCAGTATTTTAAGGCCCTATATATTGTTGTATATACATTTTAAAGAGTGCAGCAAGCCCAGATTCCCTCACAAACCTTCCTAAAAGAACTTTGTACAGTAGACTCTTGAGCTTTCTGCAAATCCAAATGTATTCTTGCTGAATGTATGTTGCAGGGACACAGCCAGTGCAGTTCAGAGATAAAATTGTGTGTCAAGAATAATCAGTCGACTCAGTGGAAAATGTTACTCCTGTTCTTTCCAAGTGGAAATTAAAACTGGCTTTTTGAGAGTCACTTTGTCTGCTGTACTGTGAAAAATAATGTTTAAAATAACAGATCAAACCAGCCTGGAGTAATGGCAGTGAGAGGCGAGCTGTGAAATCCAATAGTTTGGCTGTGATGCTGCTCATTTATGCATTAGCAGAGCTTCTAACCAAAAGCAAATCCAGAGGGGAGACAGAAAAGGTTCGGAACACTCACAGGATGCATCTCGCCTTAGGATCTGCCTTGCTGTATGTTTCCCCCAGCAGAGGTCAATCAGACATGGTGGGGATTGGAATTACATGGCTGTGGATGTAGTCATCTCTTGCTGTGGAGAGACTGTGGCAATAGTATACATGTATGAAAAGTGATGAAGTGGGGCTATGTCACTGTAGGGAAGATGTCTGACCAAGATCCTCTTCCCTGTGATAGTACTGGGAGGGTTTTAGGTCAGTATGCTTCTTTACAGGCCTTCCTTAACATAGGTTGTTTTTTGGAAATATTCTGCTAAGGTATTGGACTTCACTGTGTTGTTGCTTTTTTTATGCTGCTTGGTTTTTTGTTCTTTTTGTCTGACATGCTTTTCAGACAAACAGTCCTCAAGTGATCCCAATTCTGACCCACCTCAGGCAAGGTGCACTGTTGTTCTTCTCCCAGCACCTTAAGTTTGTAGGACTATATTTAAAAATGCACATTGCAGAATGCTTTTGCCTTCCAGTTGTCAACTCTTTTTCTCAGAACAGTGTGTCTAGTTCTTGCCGGTCATTAGCTGCTGTTCTCTTCTCCCCACATCTTGCAGTTGGTCCGTTGTTAACTCTGTCTCTCTTGCTTGCAGGAGCTTGTGGTACGCTTTCTGAAGCGAGCTGCCAGCAATCTTCAGCAGTCCTTGAGGATGCTGCTGCCCAGCCGTCGTTTAGGACTAGGTGATCGTCGTCGTCTCTTGGCTCACCAACTGGGCGAGTTCATCATCTGTTACAACAAGGTGACTGATTCTTTCTTGATTCTTCTTTTGGTAGCTCTTTTGGTTTCTTTTCTCTTCTTCTAAAGTATCTCTTGCTGGCTGCTGTCATAGTCAAGACAGCAGGCTGTTTTAAAGGCTTTGTTCTGTAATTTACATGATCTGTTTGCAGTTGCACATCCAGTAACAGTAGTTTGTCTGTTCAAATTGTCAGATAGACAACGGTATTACTATATTATATACATAGTCCAGTAATTGTGTGTAAAAGTAAAAAGAAGTGATTAAAATTAAGTGGAATTTAACTGGCAGTTTTTTTTTTTTGGCTTGTCTTCAATTCTAGTGCTTTGTAACACCTCTTTGCATTTCTCCCTATTTTTATGCTGCTTCTTTATAGAAAATTTTCTTTATACAGAACAGTATGAAATATGTATTTTACCAGTTGTTTGGTATACTGATGGACTGGTACCAATCTGTAGTATGGGACTCTGCGTGCTCCAGGATAAGGAGAAGTAGTCATAATTTAAATAATTTTCACATCTTTAGATGTAGAAGATACTGTTCTTAACATAGTGGTTTCATGCTAATCCTTGTTTTGCAAGGACAGCTTCCCCTTTCCTTTGCCTCCTAGCATTTCTTTAGTGTTAGAACAAGAGTAGTTTAAATTTTGCTTTCAGATGCTGCTGTGCACACAGGCCTCCAAGCTCCTACTCCTTAGTAAAGAATGTTCGCTTACATTACCTTGTCACAACTGAAATCTGGTAACTTGATCTGTCAAAGCGAGGTTGGTATTGAACCAAATCTGTTAGAGGGAGTGCTTTGTATGCCTGATGCTCACTGAATTACTGTGTTAGGAGTGACCACAAAACACTCGAGTGGCTCTGTGGTGAGCGAAGAATGCAGCTGCTTTGGGTATAATTTCCACTCAAATTGTATTAGAACATCAGGATTTTCTGCTAACTCTTGAGTAAATTCACTAAATAAAACTGTGTAACTGGTAATAAATCAGTGCATAAACATATTTTTTCAGTTAAAACAAGTGAGAACAGATCACTTGAGGTTTTAGGATGATCATGTTTAAAGCCATTGAGAGACTCTTAGGCTATGAGGTTTTTTGATGTCTGATTCCAACATGCAGACTTCTTTTACTGACTTGTAACTTCAGATTTAGTAGGGGACTCCTACTAGCCATTATGTATCTTCTGTAATGACACAGAAGAGAAAATACTACCTCCAGTAAACTAAACTAAAACAGATCATGTATTGTCCAGACTTTTACTTAAGTAGTGAAGGGTAGAGACATGTCCAAGAGTGGCTTTTTCTTCCACTTCTTGAATCATCTTTCAAAAGAAGTACTCCATCTGGAGTACTGCATCCAGCTCTGGAGCCCTTAGCATAAGAATGACGTGGACCTGTTGGAGCGAGTCCAGAGGAGGGCCACGAAGATGATCAGAGGACTGGAGCACCTCTCCTGTGAGGACAGGCTGAGAGAGTTGGGTCTGTTCAGCCTGGAGAAGAGAAGGCTATAGCTGCCTTCCAGTACCTAAAGGGGGCTTATAAGAAAGATGAGGAGAAACTCTTTAGCGGGGCCTGTTGTGATAGGACAAGGCATAATTATTTTAAAATAGAAGGAGGAAGATTCAGATTGGATATAAGGAAGAAATATTTTACACTGAGGCTGGTGGAACACAGGAACAGGTTGCTCAGAGAGGTGGTGGATGCCCCATCCCTGGAAACATTCAAGGCCAGGTTGGATGGGGCTGTCGGCAACTTGATCTAGTGGAAGATGTCCTTGCTCCTTGCAGGGGGGTTGGACTAGATGACCTTTGAAGGTCCCTTCCAACTCTAGCCATTCTATGATTCTGTGTATCTGACCCATTTATCCTAGGAATGCTCAGAGTACCAGTAGGAAGCCATGAAGTGGAAGTGAAGTCTGGTTAGATAAAGCTTGTATGCTGGTATTGGTATTTCAGACAGGCCAGTAGGGCTTTTTTAATTAACAGAAATGTTTGTGTCAATACAACCTCTAGTGTCAACAAGTTCTACTGATGTAAAATAGAAAGATCGTTTATATCTGAGAGCTTGCTCCCATTCTCACATACGAAGTCTTATCATCTTTAATTCCAGTATATTTTAGTGTATAAATGCATATTTGCCACATGCTGTACCGTTTTACTTTCTTTGCTTTTGCTAAAGCAGTATTTTTTTGGTATGTAGACAAGCCCTTGGCAATTTGCTGCATGATAAGAGAATTAAACTCAAGAGGAGAACTCCTAGTTTACAGCAGAAAATGTGGATTCCCTCAGTAGATCACCTTGATTGAGTTTCTTTGATATAACTTTATATTTTTGTCCTTTCTTCCCCAATATCTCCTTTTGGGACAGATGCTCAAACAAAAGTTATTCTGAAGAACTCTGTGACAGAAACAGCAGAAGTAGAAGGGGGACCTAATATCTGTTAAAAAAATGTTTTGTTTTTTTCCCCTTCTATACATCCTTTATGTTCCAGCAAAGAGTATATTTGAAGGAGCAGCACATATTTGTGAAGACTTAACCTCAGCAAATGAGTTCTAATAAATTATGTTAGGTGGAGGGATGAGTTTGGTGTATGCTTAGCATGCTGACTCTGGGGCTCTCTGTATTTATCCATTCTGTTGCACATAGTGAAATATTTATAATTTGGCTCTTTGGAGTTGACATTCTTTTTTGATAGATCCCATGGAATTGTTTTTTTGTCTTTGAGCTGTCACAATGCCCTGGAACATAAAGTAACTACATAGAGACGCTTACTGCTTATTAACAGGAAACGGAGCAGATGGTTCAGAAGCGATCAAAAAGGAAACAGGAAGAGGAGGAGGAGGGAGTGAATCCTGAAGGTTTTCAGAACTTTATTACCAGAGCAAGGTAGGAATGGATTTTGTTCCCTTTCATGAAGGATCTCAAAGCCCTGAAGATGATGGGATTGTTTTAAAGGTGATCTGATTGATCTGAAGGCCTCTAGATTTCTTTTTGACCATAGCACCTGCTCCTGCTCTTGCTGGGGGATGGATAACTTGTCTTTTGTCTTTTCCCCATTCCAGCAACCAAACACTTGTAGCATCAGCATCTGGTGCATAGAGAAGGACATAAAATGGGTGTTTTGACCATTAAGTAGATTCACAAAGGACAGCAGTGATTGCCTTGGTTTGTGTAAATTTCAAACCAGTACTCGTGAGCTAATGCTCTCCTTTCCTGTGATGCTGGAGCAAATGTGGCAGTACTTTGGAAGGAGAACGAAACTAGAGCTGTTTCTCAGATGGCCTTGAGCTACTGTGGTTGAACAGTTGTTGTGGCTCTGGCTCTCAAGTTTCTGCTTTCAGAAACAAACCTTATGCTTGCTGCTTCTCTTCAGGAATTCTCCAGGTCTGGACTTTCTGAGATGAGGAGGGGAGGGAGTTAGACTCCTTGTCTTCACCCTAGCCTTTTATTTGGCTTGCTAAGGTGGTTCAGTGCAAGAAGTTACTTCACAATGAAAAAGCAGCATTTTCTAACTGTGCATGCACTAAACTGGACCTGCTTTAAACTCAAGAGTCTGATAGAAAATGTATGTTGTTAATAGATAACTACTCTTTATGGCCTGTAGCATTGAATGAAAAACAGTGGTGTTAGAGCTCTCTGACTGTGGAGAGGGCTGAAATTATTCAGTGAACCAGAATCGTGACCTCAAAGTCTCTGATTCTTGAGCACAAAACCCAATTCCTTTTGACTCTTATTTGACCCATATATGACGTGCCTTTATGGGCAACAATCCTTGTCAATATCTGGACAGGTTCACCTGCCATTTTAACGCCCTTCTGTCTTCTGGGAAGGCTGACAGTCACTGCTTCTTTTTCATCATCAGTTACAAAACTCTTCTTTTTCTCTGTTTGGATAGTACTCTTAGTGACTGATTAGAAGTGGATGATAGCTGAGGCATCTTAACTAAGTTCAGGAGGCTTCACAGTCTCTTTGATGCTGCATTCTCACAAAGGCAATGAACTTTATATTTTGCTAATATAATTGATGGAGTCATTACCACAATAGCTTTATAGGCTTCAAGAAAAATCTTACTTCATTTCAGATAGAGTTCTATAGAAGAATAATATTCAAGATGTCTGATTACCATATACCATAGCATCTACTCCTGTCACTAGAAATGCAGATTCCATGGGCCTGCAGCAAGCTCTTGGTTCTCTGACATCTTTAACCACTAAAATGACTGTTGCTTTCTAGGGCAGGTCATTGTGCTTTTTGCCAGAAATGGTAAGAGATGGCTGTTTGGGGCAGAACTGCACACTCATCTGTTTCCATGTTATTGGCTACCATGTTGTCACGGCCTGATTCACAGTCTAGACTGGGGTTGGAGGTTTTTACTGGATCCTTTGCCTAAGGAAACAGCAAAAGCCAGTTTGCCAACAATCAGACAATTTCTGGCGATATTTCTGCTTCTTATGAAGTATCAGGTATGTTTGAAAACACTGTATCTGACACTACTTTGCACTGTGCTTGAAGCTTAAATCTGTGACCTAGTCATTTCGAGCCAACAAAGGGGATATATTTCCACTTTGAGTGTTTGTTCTGCAGTACAGTGAACGCAATGCTGGAGAAAATGGGTAATAAATCTTGCCACTTAATAATTGAGATTGTATTATTGACACTCTGACTTCAGTATCAGATGGGTGGCATTGTGTTTAGTTGTACATGTGCTACAACCCTTGCTTGTGAACATCCTCAGTGCAATGTAAAAGTATATACTTATGCTGTTAAATTAGCTTAAAAGCTTAAAGCACCTTTCCACCAACAGCTTTACATTCTTATGTTTCCTCTTCACCTCTCTTGTCATTGGTTTGGGAGAAAAGGTGAACTTTGCAGCATGCTCTGAAGGTCCAGACTCCAGTGGGATGAGCTTTAGACATTGTTTTTACCAAACCTCAGGCTAGCTGAGACTAGTACAAGTGTGAGATGCAGAGGACACTTTGAAGGATTATAAGGGCTGCTATGCAAATTTATATTCCAATATTGTGTTTGCTTGTCGAATTACTTGCACTATACTTGCTTTTGATGTTTGCTGTGCCGAATACCCACTCGCTAATGCTGAGGCAACACTATGAAGCAAAAGCAAAGCATGTTAGATATCAAAACAATTAGAATTACAACTTGTACAAGCTCTGATGTGAATGGCCAAGTAACTGATACTGGTTTGGTACCAGGAGATGCTTAGGACATTGGGGCAGTTAAACTCTCTTCTTTTAAAAAAAAACAAGAAATGCATGGAAGTTTTGTGAGATTCACAAAAATATTAGTTGTTTTATTTGTTTGTCCTGCAGTTTTGGCTAATTAACAAGCTCTTCCCTTCTCTTTCCTTTTCTCTGCCCACCGCTGTATTGAAACTGCAAATGATGACTCTTAAACAGAGACTGAGCTGAATTCTCTCATGACCATGATAGCTGCTTGTTATAGAGAGTAGGTGGGGAAGATTCACAAATTTAGCTGTGAACTGAATCTCTCCTGTTGAACTGATCTCCCCAAAAACGTGTTTGGAGTTTTCACTTGCTATTTATTTATCCTGGGAAGGCTCCTGAATGCCTTGAATTTTCTACTGTGTGAGAAAATGGGATTTCAGTGGGAATCTTGGGTTTAACAAAGGCATATTCCTTTCCTTCTGCTCTTACCCTGCAAAACTGAGCAAATAATTAGCTTGTCTGGCATCACCTTTTTTCCCATTCCCCTCTTCAGTCTCCTTATCATTTCTTGTCTTTGATTGTTACATGAAGGCAGAAAAGCTTAGAATTCTCACTTATATCCGTTCTTCTCTCCTTATTGTAGTGAAAGTGACCTGGAGGAAGTGCTGACATTTTATACACACAAAAACAAGTCAGCAAACGTTTTCCTAGGAACAAACTCCACAAGCACAAAACACAGCAACACCAGCAACCAGACAGAGAAACAGCCTCAAGGGGGTAAGTGTTGCAGGCAGTTCTGAGTTTATGTTGGACAGACAACTCCAGTTTAACTTCAGTGTATGGAAAGAGAGCAACTTATCCAGAATGTTATTCAGGTTTCTTGAGGTGGCACATTTCATTTGTTTGTTTTTTAAACTCATTCTATATGTGAAGACTACAGTAACTACACTCCTACTTTCTTTGACCAAAGAGAAATGGAATGGGGCTGTTCAGCCTGGAGAAGAGGAGGCTCCGGGGAGACCTGATAGCGGTCTTCCAGTACCTCAAGGGGGCCTACAGGAAAGATGGGGAGAGGCTGTTCAGTAGGGCCTGTTGTGATAGGACGAGGGGTAATGGGTTTAAATTAGAGGGAGGTAGATTTAGATCAGATATTAGGAAAAAAATCTTTGCTGTGAGGGTGGTGGAACACTGGAACAGGTTGCCCAGAGAGGTGGTGGATGCCCCATCCCTGGAAACATTCAAGGCCAGATTGGATGGGGCTCTGAGCAACCCGATCCAGTTGAAGATGTCCCTGCTTCTTGCAGGGGGGTTGGACTAGATGACCTTTGAAGGTCCCTTCCAACCCTAACCATTCTATGAGTCTATGAATGAATCTGGACTACCTTTTACAAGGAACTCGATATGGTGACTCGTGACTCAAATGAGAATGTGCAAACTGAAGGCACTGAGATTTGTGAATCCTGAAATCAAAGTAAGGGATGAGAGAAATCAAGGCCTGTTGAATTGTACTGCCTACAGTGAGCATACCCATTGGAGGGCAGAGTCTGTATATTTGAGCCTAATTATGTGTCCCATGGAAGGAAGTGCAGTGCCAGCCATACGTAGCCAGTAGTCCATGCTACTGTACATGACAGCACAATTGTGATCAATAGAGTTGTATGGTTTACAGTAAGTGTTAGCAAGAAAGTCCATTGTAACAAGGTTTAAATTCTGCAGTCCTGTTGTAATTATATCACTGTTTGCATTGTTCTACTTCCTAACTTCTTGATTTTGTTATAGAGCATCCTGAGGTTGTGAAAAAAATAAAAGGTGATCAGCCCAAAAGTTCAGTTGCAGATCTGCCTGCAGAAGGAGCATTAAAAGGCTATAAACCCAAAGAAGTTAAATCAACCTGTAAGTGAACTGGTTTAAATAATCATCAAGAAAAAATAATGAATGTATGTAGTGTTTTTAATATTGTTTTAAACAAAGGTTGGAACTTTCGCATTCAAACTGAGATATTCAAGTGCCGAATTTAGGGGAAGATTCTGCAGGCTTTTCTTTTAAACTCGAGAGAAGATACTGTAGACTGAGCAGCATTAAAGAGTTAGCTGCTATTCTGTGGGTGAAGATCTAGATATGACAGGCTTTGAAAGAAGATATTCATCATGTAGAGCCTCTTCTTGTCTTGGCTGGTAGATGAGGTGGTTTTGGCCTCAGTATGTCTTGAGTAGAGGCATCTTTGGTGTGTTGATATTATCTGAAGGACCTGAAAAGCAGCTTTTTCTCACGTAATGTGCTCGTTATCTTTGTGTAGTTTCAGAAGGACCCACCTTCTCCTTAAATGCTGAAGTGAAATTACCTCAGGGCAGCCCTCCTAGTGCTTCTTCCTCTGTTCCTGGTGCCACATTCCAGAGAAGTACCAGTTCCTGGATACCATCTCAGCCTGCAGCCTCTGAAAACGTACAGGTGCCTGGTCACCATTCATTGCTGACTCCTCCAGTTGGTCCCAGGCTGATTCAGTTCACATCCCCACTACCCTCCTCGCAGATCACAGCTCCTGACAGCTCTTCTGTCTTCACAAACCCAGTGTCCAGCGAGGCTTCTAGCCTTGCAAAGTTACATCGTTGTCATTCTGGTAGCTACACTATTGGCCCATTCTCATCTTTTAAGAGAGCTGCTCAGATCTACAGCCAAAGATTGTCCCGACCATCCTCTGCAAAAGTAGGTGAGTGTTTTGGGATGCAGAATAACCTGCTAGTTCAGTTTAGAGATTGTGTAATCTCTGTTCTAGAGTAGGTAGAAATTTTACATTTCCAGAACTGTAAGTCTTGTTGAATGGTGCTCAGTTTCTCATAGGAAGGAGGAGTGCAGGAAGCAGCCCTTGTTTGCCGAAGATGTCCTTTTATTGAGCAGATGAACAGGGAATCATAGAATCATTGGGGTTAAAATCATTGTGTCCAACTGTTAACTTAACACTACCAAGTCCACCACTAAACCCTGTCCCTGAGTACCACATCTACACATCTTTCAAATACCTCCAGGGATGGTGATTTAACCACTTCCCTGGGCAGCCTGTTCCAATGCTTGACAACCCTTTTGATTAAGAAATTTTTCCTGACATCCAATCTAAACCTCCTGTGATGCAATTTGAGGCTGTTTCCTCTCATCCTATCACTTGTTACCTGGGAGACCGACACTCACCTTCCTACAGCCTCCTTTCTCCTACCTCCTTTCAGGTAGTTGTAGAGAGCAATAAGGTCTCCTCTCAGTCTTGAACATTGAACTCAGCCTTTGAACTTGTTCAAAAAGAGCTGGAAAATGAAGTATTGTGTATTTTTGTTTGATTGTATTACTGATCTCTTGTTTATCTTTAGTGGTTTTAATGTAGTTTTGGTAAGCAGAAGTCCTGTCTCAGTCTATGTGCTGTTCTTAGTTCTGTGTTTCTCTATTATGCTGAGAAATCCTTTAACGAAACCTCATAATTGTTGAATACTTAAAGATGTGTCAGGACCTCCAAAAAAGAAAGATCTGAATGAATCATGACTGTATGTCATTCTCTAGGACCTTTTGGCACTGCAATATCCCACAGTATCTTAAAAACAAGATCTAGGTACCTCTCATTTACCGTTCTGGGGTAGAACGTAGTTGAGTGATGCAACTTTAGAGTGTAAGGAATCTGAAGAGTAGAAGAAACTGTAGGAATTTGTAGATGCAAACTGTAATCTATTAGGAAAGTTTTGGGAACCACACAGCTGTGGTATTGGTTATATATATATATGTATATATAATTTTTTTTTTTTTAGTGATAGTATACGCTTGCTTTAGGTTGTTGTACATCAGAGACAGCACGTGTTCACTAGGGTTGCTGTATGTATTGACCACCTTTCTAGCACTAAAATAAATATGACTTCCCAACTGAGTAGCATATTTAAAGGGATCCATTTGTTTTTAAGGAAAAGCATTATGGATTTAACTTAAGTAACAGCAGACAATATTTTCTGCAATTGGGTGCCTTTAGTATATTATGGTAAAGAGAATATGGATTTGGAATTGGAAAAAGCTCATAGAGGCAATATTCATGCAGAACAGAAGCCTGTGTTCTCCATAGAATCTGTGGAAAGTATCATACCTGCTTTTGTATCTCCGTAATCAGGAGGCTGAGAGTCTGACATACTGCGCACTAAGTGTATCCAAATGTCTCACTAAGCGTATCCAAATGTTTGTTTGGTAGGTTTGTGCCATCACAGTCCACATGCGCAGCATGTGGGCTCAGCCAGGATGCACAAAGATGCAGAAGATGCTTCTTCTGAGGGCAAATATTACAGCCCCAGTATGGTAGCAGCAGAACTGCAACAGCTGGCAGAAAAGCAAGCAGCCTGTCAGTATTTCCCACCAAGCCACATCGGTCTTCTTACACAGCAGGTATGTTACTGGTAAAGCTAGAGTCCCTGTGACAACAGAAGAGTCTGTCACAGGCTTCTGTGTCAGCACTGGGCTGGACTGAGACATGCTGGAAGGAGTAAATCTCATGAAACTCAATTTCTGTCATAGTGTTGTTTTGAAGTGTTTACAGTGACCAGAATTTTAGTTTTCTGTGAGATGACAAGAACGTTGCTGAAGTCCTTTCGTAGAAGAAAGTGATACTGGGCAGAAAATTAAAAAATGTTATAAAACCCAAAATCTATGCTTGGTCTTATTAAACAATAAAACCAAGTCTTCTCAGATATGTGCTTCCATGCAATTTGCTTCCTCATTCCTCCAGTGTGTCATCACAGTGCTGGGAATGGAAGTCTGCAGAATGGGTTCTGATGTAGATTCTATTTTCAAATAACATAATGAAGTACTTACTAGCATGGGATATGCTAGTAATCCCTTTGGAGAGATGAAATCTGAAGCTTGCTTACTATATTTTGCTAAACGTGGTGGTGTAGATCACATTTACATTGGCTTCTGGTAGAATTGCACTTCTTTCCTATTTCTTTTTGAGTTGTTATGTCCTAAGTGGCTACACACATAGTCATTTTTCTTCTTTATGATATGCTATAGTTGTGTTTATCAAGGGTGTTCAAGTTAACACTTCTCAGTTAAGTAAGCTGTCAGTTGGAGGTTCTCCAGGATAGGCACTTTGCCTTGGAAACGAACTTTTTCCCTCTTTAATTGTGAGGGACAAACAGTTTAAATATCTTCAGTTTTCTGAGGCATGTTTAATAGTTGCAGTAGCTTCTGCTAGTTGCTTCTTTTTGCTTCTTTCAATTTTGTTGTTATATGCTTGGATCTTGAATATCTGGTTAGATGAATGGCAGTATGTCTTTTTCAAAAGGTGAGGTGCATTCATAATTCTAGGAAGCTGAACTGATTTTTTTTTTTCTTTTTTGACCCTCCTACATCTAGTTCAAGGCTTTTATTTGGTCTCAGCAGTTCCAAAACTAGTACAGGCACTCTGGCCTTTGCAGATAGGTCTTGAACTTTAAAGGACAAGTCACAAAAAAACAAAGCACCTTCTCGTTTGTGGATTCAGCAGAGAATGTGAGCATGAAATATACCAGTGGTGCTGAGGCCTGATCTTGTCGTTTTCCACTTGACTCCAACTGCTGTGATTTCTTAGGTCTGTCTAGAGAACCCAAGTTGTCCTTTTGCAGCCATTTGCATAGCTATTAGATGATTTTTAAACCTCTATTCCTACCTTAGCTAGTTGCTGCTAGTTAAATTAGGAAGTATAGAAGGGGGAGTCCAGAGAGGAATTCACAAAGATCTACACGGGAAGGGCTGTGTAGCTTCCTGAGCACAGCTACGTTGGGTGACAAAGGAACGTACTCTGGTAATTGTAGATGGTGGAGGCTGAAACCTGTTTAGCCACCAGGCAATCAATCAATGCTGGTATACTCAAGTCTGAAAGTGCAGTGGTAGCTCTGGAAATGTGTTGGTCATGGTAAATGTGTATGCGTTGCTTTTTACTTCTGGGTTCTCCCAAGATAATTTCCCATAGAAGAGATGGGAAATGTATAGAAGGAGAATGAAAGTGCTACTTCCCTTCTCTGTGACAAGCAAACAATAAAGACCTCAACTCCTGGCAGACAATGTAGATTTTCTGAGTGACCTTGATATATTTTGTATTTGGCTACACAGTGTTTGTATGGGTTTTGCTTCTGTAGTGAAATATAGAAACATGGGTTGGGTTGTGTCTTAGTGGTCTTCTGTCATCATGAAAAAGATCTGTGTAGAAAGGGATTCACAAGTCAATGAAAAATTTAGAGCTGGAGCTCTGACAATGAATTTCCTTCCTGAGCCTGTGTCCATTCAGTTCTAGACATCTGCTCTCTACTGTGATTCTCCAGGCTGTGTTTCTGCAATAATCCCTTTGGAGAGATGAAATCTAAAGCTTGCTTACTATGAAAATTTGTACAGTTTAGATGAGGACAGCTTTTCTTTTAAGGCAATCTGATACTTCAGTACTGAATTTATGGTACACAGTAATTTCTAGGCTGAGACTATTGTTTTAATCATACCTGAAACAGTGACGTTTTGCAAAGTTCAGATGTAAAAGGCCCAAAGGAACATAGCTAAAGCATACGCCTACTGCTTGTGCCTTTTTTTTTTTTTTTTTTTTGGACACATTCTACACTTCTGTCATATAAAAGTCATTCTGATTATTTTTTTGATCCAGCCTGACTTTTAAAGCCTATCTTGCAACAAGGACCAAGGATTTTAGTTCTGTGGGAGGACAAAGCTACCATGACAAGGACGGGTGAGAAGAGGTACTAGCATATAATAAAAGCATAATAGTGTGGCAGGAGGTGTCTGTATGGGCAAAACTGGAGGAGCCAAGCAAGGGCTGGGCTCATTGTTGAGGGACCTGGAACCAAGACCCTTGACATTGCGGTATGGATGTGGATTTGAAGCAGAGGGATTGAATGAATAGGAGAAATGCAGATATTACAGAGCATGCTGGCAGTTTGGAAAGTGATTTGCAGAAGGGCAGATATTGGTGAAGCTATTTGGGAGCACTGTGTGGTTATAGATTTGGACAGACAAGGATTTGGTCCGAACGAGGAGGGGGGAGAATAGGGGCAGAAGAAAGAAACATGTGGAAGAGGATTTAGTAAATAGCTGGAGAGAAGTGAGAAGTCAAAGACCATTGGTGTCGGTTGAAAGGGGAAAAGACTTGCGATGGGAGTGTTTGGGGACTCTGCGTTATAAAACCCTGGTGCCTTTGGGACATGAGAAGTAAGGGATTGAAAGCTGAGAGAAAGTTAGAGATAGGGATTGTATGAGGGTGATTTAGTTAAACAGGGCACTACTTTCCTATGCATTTCTAGACAGGAGATTCTGAATTGTTGTTTTCTTTCTTTTCACTCCTCTATTTAAATTCCTTGAAATATAATAGTCCTTTCAAAGTAAAAGCATTCTAAAATAAATTGACATGAAGATGACCCCTGGAAGAGAATATCACTTACCTAAATAATAAAAGTAGTACAGTTTGTTTAAAGTCACTCCAGAAACTTGGAGTTAATCTACCTTGTTGCAAAGTACCTGGCTGGTGTGAAAGGGACTTGATATTTGGATTCATTTATCTTTAATAGCATGATTAGGACTATTGATTTGGAGGAGGTATGTGAGAGAGAGACTTTGAAAATACTACTATTGCTGTGGACTGTATTTATTTTCCAAGGGCAAGAACTTCTATGTGAGAATTGAATGCCTTTGTGCCTTGGTTCCCTGAGTTGTGCCCAGCTGTGTCTTGGGGGCAGGGGTACTCTGAATACATTACCTCCTTACAAGAGCAGCTGGGAAGCTTGTTTTCCATTCCCATTCTTGTGAGAATTGTTTCTGGTATCCGTGTACTAGAGTGGGTCTCCTGGGTTCCCAGGAATGTAGCCTCAACAGCTGTGCTTGGAATGATATTGCCATTCTGGTTGGGAGTCCACCAAGCACCCTTCCATCACAACTGTCTTACATTTCATGTTTTGTGTCTTACACTCTTGTATTCTACTGTCTATATTAAATCAGGTTAATTTATTAAGCCAATTGCCTGCTGAAATGACAATGTTCAAAGGGAAAATTTTAAGTGTAACTATCTGACAAGCTTTGAACAAGATATTTAAAATCTGTCATCTTAAGAAAACAAGATTTTTGTGATTACATCAGCTTTCTGTCTTGTCAGTCCTCTCCCTTCACTTTTGAAACACCAGATGGAACTTCCCAATGATACTCAAAGTGGACAGTTCTTATAATATTGGAGGTGGGGAAGGGAGGAAGGTAAAGCCTTACTGAAGTGTTGTTTCATTCCCTTGTACATAGTTTAGTTTTCAGTCCTCATAGACTGTCTCACAAAGTGTGTGAGAACATTTTTCCTTTCATGAATTTGTATTTTTAAAAAATATTTTTCATTATATCATATAAGATTTCATCAGTGCATCTTCATGCTTGCAACATGGAGAAACCAAGGAGGTCTTCACAGTGGTATACAGTGGAAATATTAATCCAGAACCCATAAGAATCATTACTTAGTCCCCTGCACCACTGTATGATGCCTTACTGCCCAGTTGCAGGAATGAGAGAGAGATGAGTAGAGAGAAAAGAGGAGCAGTAGTATTCTGTCTTAAACTAGAAAAGGAGCAGCTGTTTAGGTAACTTCTGTGACCGTCTTTAATGGTGAGTGCAGGCAAGCTGTTGCCTTAAGGACAGCTGGATTATGACAGTCTCAGGTTATGAAAGAAAAACACTCAATGTTACAAATTAATAAATACAGTGAAGCTACTAGGGTGAATCTTTATTGTTAAATGTAGCTGTTAACAATGAATGTTTGTTAGTTTTTACTTCTGATGAATTTTATTCCATTTTATTTACTTAAAAGCACAAATTTACAATATTTTTGTGATTGCATAAAATCTAATAATAAAGCTGGTTTTGAGGTTATGACAAACAGTTATGTACCTCTGTCCATAAGAGATCTTTCAAACACTGCCTGGTTTTTGCAGTACTCACCATCTAACTATAGTACTCCACAGCATCCAAAAATAACAAGGTGTTCCTATAGTTAACTACCCAATATGTTTGGGAGCAAGCAACACAGAGACCTCTATGGAAAATGTGTGCCTTTGAGGATCCAGCATTAACCCAGTAAGTTCATGACCGAGTAGGATAGGAAGGAGGTAGCTGAGCTGAAAAGGTCATTAAAAAAACAAGAAAGAGAAAGCCCCTCTCCAAATTCCTCACGTTTTAACTAAATTAGTCTTGAAGATAGTACATTCCTACCTGTTTTGTGGAAAAATTTAAGTGCATAGAAGTACAAGGCCCGTGAGAGTGTTTCAGTCAAGGGCTAAAATCAAGTTGAGTTCAACATATCTGTTTTGTTTGGATTATGGCCTAGCCACTCAGAATGCATTTCTTAATTAGCAGTGAACAGGCTTCTAATTTGGAAGTAGCTGCAACATATGCTGCTTTTTGTTTGTAAGTTAGGAGGACATAGCGAGGAAAGATCTTGAAGATACCATGGGTAGCAGACTTGTGAATGATGTGGTTATTGGCCAGGGGAACTTGTGGGGATGCCACAGGAAAACAGATTTCCTTAAATATGCTACTGATAGATTAATTTATTAATTCAGTGGGGATATAATCAAGGTCTGTAAAAACAAATTTTGGATGATATGGGCATTAGAGATATTAAATAATTTATTTTGCATTATTTTTCACTATAGTGGATACAGAGGAGATACATTTTCTTTCCAAGTACTCAAGTTAAGCTCCTAGGGGAAAAGATAGGAAAAAAATATTTTGTGAGACTTCTGTGGCTGCATGGTATACATTTAGGAGTTTAGAAATGCAACAGTAAAGTGACAAAGTTTCTGCTGAAAGGTGTGGTCAGTGGTAAAGCTGGTATAGAGCACAGAAAGGCAAAAAATGTGCTTATCTGTAATAAGGACCCTAAAGTTTCCTCTAAATTAAAGCAGCGAGTCTTGCTCCACTAGCAGATATACATTAAATTGAAATTAAAATGGAATTTTAGTTCACCCACATAAACATAATTCAGCTAAAAAAAACCAAAACAAAAAAAACCCCTAAACACCCAACCTGTGTCTTGATCTATTAGTATTTTTTGAACTGAGAAAAATAGCATTTAGTGGAACTGATTGCTGTTGTTCAAACTTTCAAAAAAGTTTTTGACAAGCTTTCAGCAAGGACTGTTAAGCAAGCCAGGTATCTGTCGGGTGAGAGGTAGTTTTGTTATAAATTGAAAACAGACAGAAAGCAAACAAAAGAATAACTAGCCAGTTTGCTCTACAGCAAGTGGTTAACTGAAGATGCAGAATGCATGTGCTGGAGTCTAAAATTACAGATTTGAAAGGAGGAGGTTAATAATGACTGGCATATTACCTAAAGAATTAATATAAAAGCAAGTTATTGCAAGGTAATATGGAGTGTGAATTTACAGTAGATTAACTACTCTGTGGTGTTCATCCATGTGAACACACGCTTGTGCAGCTCATGTTTACTACATGAGATAACTTCTTGTTACCTTCAGCATAATGTGGGCTACAAGTGTCCAGATGTTCAATTACTGTGAAGTTGTGTATGCTGTAAGCTTAAACTTGAGCCTACCTCCTGGTAATTTATCAGTATGTGTGTATTCTTTTGTTGATTATTGTGAGAAAAGCTAAGAGAAATGTAACAACTGCATTAACTGGATAAGACAATGGCAGATGAAGTTAAGTGTTTACAAATAACTGATTACATGACAAGCTTTAAATTAACACTTAGGGAAGAAAAAAAAAAGAATTTTGTTCAGGAAAGCTCAGTGGAAATACCTGTTCTAAGTCAAGCAGTGAAGGCAACAAACAAAAAATATTAGCATGTGTAAGGAACAGGATAAGAAATAGTATGTAATTATGTAAGCACATGCCCTCTCTTGAAAAACCGTTTTCAGTTCTGGTTGCTGTTCCTAAAGTGAATTCAGGAAAAATAACTGGGATTCACAGATGAGTGACTAGAAAAATTAACTGCAAAATGCATTTTTAATGAAGAAGTGAAAATAGTAAGTTTGCTGTTTAGGGAGGAGATAGATATGAAGGAATTATACAGACCAGTGGATAACTAGGTAAATAAAGTTGATTTTATTTGTATTTTTCATAATAAGAAGGGGATATTCAGTTTAGTAGGAAGACAGTAAAAACTGATAATAAAAGTGAATAGTTATTGTCCCAGAATTTTACTTGCCTTCTGAAACTTCCTGCAACAAGATATCATTCAGGCAGAAAGCTTAACAGGCCATAATTACCTCAGACAGAATAATGAGCATTTTGCAAATGACAGATCCCTAGATTTTAACATACAGAAATAATAAAGTATTTTTCCTTATCAGTAAAACACTTCAGTTAGATGCATGGAAACTAAAATTTCTTTCATCTTCTGAAGTATGTCAGGAAGAATAGCGAGTTTGCTGGGCCATTGCTCTGAACTGACCTTTTGTCTTCAATACTCAGGAAGGTGTGCTATGCTGCTGCTTCCATATTTATGACTTTCTTTGCTACGTTGCTTTACTGCAGTCGAGTTAAATATTCCTTTATGATAAGTGGGTTACTGAGACACGTGTGAGGAAATCGATACCTGAAATCAGCAATTTCTCTGGTTATGGCATGCACCTGATTGCTAATTATTTTTACAGAGTGATGGTATCTTTGTAAGTATGTGTAATGTAGTGGTTCACCTGCAGTGTTGCCAGTGTGTTAACAATACTCAACTCAATTTTTCAATTGTCCTGAAATTTTCTTGTTCGGTTCGCCCATTGTCTGGCATGAGCCTAAGATAGTAACAGTACTATTGGAGAATCAAGGCAGATATGTTGGTGGTGAGTTGGGGAATGACACCTGAAGATACAGTTCAGTAAGCCCCTTTCATCATATAGGGACTTAATTGCCTTTCTTGCCTTGATTTGTGATATAGGGACCTTACTGGCTATGATGTTATTTCTAAACAGCTGAACTAAGAGGGTTTTTTTAGCTGTACCTACTTGTTAGCCATTGGCCTTTCCTAATGGACAGATGGATGAAGCCTGTAACCAAAATAATCCAGACTTTTCCCTCTGCTGTGTTCCTTACCCAGCATTAATCCTAAAGTCTTCATTTCACTTTCTATGGGAAGGATGTTAAAATGCACAGCATGTGTGTAGATCCAGAGCCAGGTGGCTGGATCCTGGATATGTATGTGTTTTGTTTTGGTTTTTTTTTTTTTTTTCTTTGAATAGAATGCGACTTCTCTCTGAAATATGCGGTAAGGTAAAAAGGTTTTCTTCTGCAATGCTGGATCTGTGTGAGGTCCCTATCACTGGCTGGTGTGGGGGGCTGCAGTTGTTATCTACCAGGCTGTAGGACTTTGTAGTTATTAATGCTGAAGAATGTGTTGAATTGGCCAGCTTCACCAGGAGGAGGAGGAAGAGAAGGAGGAGGGGAAGCCTGGTGGGAGCTCTGCCCCTCTCTGTGAGGGGGAGAGTGAGATTTCAGGACCTAGCTTTCATTAGGAATAGCTCCAATTCTTCTAGCCAGGGAGTTTAATCACAGGGATAACATCAGACCACCCAGGCAAGGGCTATACCGAGCTGCCTCCATCTCTGCTATGCAGCCAGGCAGTGACCAAGATCCAGCAGGTGGGATTCCTGCAAACATGCAGACAGATCCATAGGAGGATGGGGCACTTTTCTCATTCTATATTTTGCATTTGGACAAAAGGTGGAAATTAGCAAGAAGCAGATGAGTTCAGCAAAACCTTAGGATAGGGGAGAGGGAGTGAGGAAGAATTGGAACAGGCACTTTACAGTGGCCAAGAGTGACCTTGTGGGAATAATATGCCAAAGGAATCCCAAAATAGTGAGCTTCAGCTTAACATCAGCCACAACAATATTTGAACCAATACCACTCCTCAGTTACCTGTCTCAGTTACACGGTGTGGTACCCTGGCCTGCCGTGTCCTCAGCAGAGGAAAAGTGCCACAAAGCAAACTGCCAATGTGCCAGAACACACTGCACAGGTCCCAGTGGGCATCAGCTCTTTCAGTTCTAGACCTGAGCAGGGCAACATGGTGATTGCAGAAAGACCATGAAATTAAAGGTGCAGCAAATATTTGCAGAAATTTGGTGAGGATATTTTTCCCACCAAAGGGGTTTTTTCAATGTTGGTCCCTTGCTTTCTTAATCAGATTTATTTTCATTATATAACCGTTGGGTTGGCTTTCACCCTTCCACTAATGGAGAGGAAGGGAAGTGTAAAGGAAAAAGGCATCTCACTGTAACTAGGAGGAGGAGCAAGAAGCCAGGATATGAAATCTGAGGGATGTTTTTCTTTCCTCTTTCACACATCTCTGCACTGCTCCGGGACCCCATCTCTTCCTCATCTTCAGGCTGTTCAGGCAGGAGCTTGAATTTTAATACTACTGGTTCGTAGTGTCAACAGTAATATAACTGGTCTCAGAAGAAGTTGTAGGAAGCAAAAATGTCAGTGTAGTTCCTGTAGTGCTCAAATTGAACCCCTTTTGCTCTGAGGCTCCAGAGGGAATAGGAGCAGAGGCTTTTGTTATGATGCAGCAACATCTGCAGAGAGTCACCAAATGGGCCAGGCTGAGCAGCTAGAACTCATGTTGTGGGAAAGATTACACCCTAATCATCAAAAATTTGGCAAGACTGTGCCTTATCAAAATCACTCCCACTGGGAAGTTTTGAGGCAGAGAATGTCTAAATGAAAGCCTGACTTTTTCAGGAGAAGGAAGAGGGGAGTTCAGCCATCCACAGCAACAGCACTAACTTGGGGTTTTTTTTGGTTTTTTTTTTTTATTGTTAAATGGATGCATACGCTGGAGACACTACAAAGGCATTTGCGAGTTTGTCAGGTTTCCCAGGAATGTCTCTGGCAGGTCTTTGTCTGGAACATTTTCTGGAGACTGGAACACTTGTGCTCTGTATGCATATGTATATCCTGTAAGCTGGTAAGCTCCACAAGCAGAGAAGGAATGTCACAGGCCTGTGGCCAGATCAGCCTTGGTACACACACAGATTTCACACTTTCCAGCCTGTTAGCCCCAGTTCTTCCCTTCTCCTGGCTGGTTGCTCCTGCAAATTCAAATCTGTACATAAAATTAAGGTGTTTTAATATGGAGTGTGGTCAGCAAGCTGGCCTGGGTAACAAAAAGGTAGCTCCAGAAAAATCTGTTTATATTAAATGGTTTCTTCAAGAAAATTTTGTGCCACTATTCAAGCAGTGAAACTGTGTGTGTGTGCGTGAGGGAGAGATTTGTGGGTTTGGGTTTCCTTTGCCTCTTAAGGAAAGAGGCAGGTTAAGATCCCATGATGTTTCCCATACTGGGATGACCTGTTGGATTCCAGTATCTCAATGCGTTAAGGAAGGCAAGGCAGGTGGACTGCTCCCAATAGTACTGGAAGACCTGAGTGCTCTGTTAGACCAAGTCATGATAGCCAGCACTAGATCAGATGTGCACGGGAGCTCTGTAGTGAAGCCAAGAAAATGCAACACATAGACTGGGGAGAGGACACATTAACAGTGAATATTTATATTGTTGTAGCATCTAGTCATAGTCATCTCTGAAGGCTGAAAGAAGAAAAATATACCTGAAAGAATGCAGCAATTTTTTTTTTTTTTTTGAGTGCAAGTTGTTAGCTCTTCCCCTCTGTTTCCAGGAATATAAATATTACACTGATCACTAAAGCCTCAGGGGTTTGTGTGTCTGAGGAAGGCTTGGCAGCTGAAAATATGGTGACTGTGGAAGTCAGGTAATGGAAGAAAAGAAACATTTATTTTACAAGCTATTGGATAAAGATGGCGTTACTGGACTAATGGTAAGCAATAAAATGGAAAATTAGGGATTGACTAAAGGGTCTTGAAGGAGTCAATTGAGCACACAGGACAAAATAGATCAAAAGACAAAGGAGAAGATACTGCAATGATGAGACATTTTGCACATTTTCAGTTTTCTAGTGGAATGCTTCCTTTTTTGAGCTTATGATATAGTGTCATCTTGTCCTGTCTGAGGCATCGAAACCTGAAGATTGTGGTCTGGTCATAAGGTAGAGAAGCAGTGGTCTTACATGTGTCTTACCAGGATCCCTGTCCAGTCTTTCTTTAAAGGAAAAGATTTCTCAGCAAACTATTGGTGTTCATATTTATCTTTGAGACTTGTTGATAGAGTACATTGTGCTGAAAAATTTGTGGCATTAAGTCTCCTGTTTCAAACTCTGAATTTTTTATCATATTGAAAGTTTTTTTGGAAGAGACAAAGTACGCCTATGATGACTGCATTCTTTTCGCATATCTCTTAGTCCTGATCTTTGAAATATGTCTCAAACTCTGGATCCCTTTTTCTTCTCACCAGTCAGAAAGATCCAAATGGAAATGTGAGATGTGTGAACTGGAGAGGATGCAAGTGTGGCTCCAAGTAAGATAAATGGTCTTTAGACTTTGTAGATCTCCAGTCCCCAGCACTTCGTAGGCAACAGGATATGACTGGCAGCTGGCAGAAAAATACTAAACTGCCAGCTGGGGAGGGTGAAGTAGGCATTTTTTGGTAATGCATTGCTTGCTCAGTGCTTTAACACATTGATCAGTGAAACTCAGGATCTGCTGTTCAGGATGTTGGTAATGAAAATTTAGGTCAATTTTCCACTCTGCCAAAAGGGGCAGAGTAACAACTTCTAATGATGATGTGTCTCTGTTCACCCTGATTGACTCCTGCCAACTAGCAAGAGAAACACCCAGGCTTTCAGGAGGTGTTTCCTGAATCTGTGGAGGCTGATCTGCAGCACTGATATTCCTTTTTTTTTTTTTTTTTTTTTTTT
>WHYT01016002.1:107838-197137 GCA_009806455.1 Tetrax tetrax
TTACAGGCCATCTGGCCAGGAGGACAGAGCGGACGAGGCGCTCTATAGCCAGATAGGAGCAGCCTCGCGGTCGCAAGCCCTGGCCCTCACGGGGGACTTCAACCACCCTGACATCTGTTGGAGAGACAACACAGCAGGGCACAGGCAGTCCAGGAGGTTCCTGGAATGCGTGGATGACAACTTCCTCGTGCAGGCGCTAGAGGAGCCGACAAGGAGGGGTGCCATGCTGGACCTCGTGCTCACCAACAGGGAGGGGCTGGTGGGGGATGTGGAGCAACTTGGCTGCCTTGGCTGCAGTGACACGGTGGAGTTCAAGATCCACGGGGCGGCGAGGAAACTGCACAGCAAGCTCTCTGCCCTAGATTTCAGGAAGGTGGACTTCAGTCTCTTCAGGAACCTCATGGGCAAAGTGCCATGGGAGGTGGCCCTGGAGGGAAGAGGGGCCGAGGAAAGTTGGTCCACATTCAAGGAGCACCTCCTCCGAATTCAGCAGAGGTGCATCCTGATGAAGAAGAAGTCGGGCAAAAGGGCTAGGAGGCCAGCATGGATGAGCAAGGAGCTCCTGGACCAACTGAAAGTGAAGAAGGAAGCCTATAGAGAGTGGAAGCAGAGACAGGTAGCCTGGGAGGACTACCAAGAGGCTGTGCGAGCGGCCAGGGATCAGGTGAGGAAGGCTAAAGCCCTGACGGAATTGAATCTGGCCAGGGATATAAAAAGTAACAAGAAAAGCTTTTACAGGTATGTAGGGGACAAAAGAAAATCCAAGGAGAATGTAGGCCCCCTCCGGAAGGAAATGGGTGTCGTGGTTACCCGGGATGTGGAGAAGGCTGAGGTACTCAATGACTTTTTTGCCTCTGTCTTCACTGATAAGGGCTCTTGTCTCTCCACCCAAGCTGTGGAAGGCACAGGCAGAGACTGCGAGGATGAAGATCTGCCCACTGTGCTCGAAGAGCATGTTTGGGATCATCTAAGGAACTTGAAGGTGCACAAGTCCATGGGGCCTGACGAGATCCATCTGCGCATCCTGAGGGAACTGGCGGATGAAGTTGCCAAGCCACTGGCCATCATATTTGAGAAATCGTGGTGGTCTGGTGAGGTCCCCAATGACTGGAAGAGAGGGAACATAACCCCCATTTTTAAAAAGGGGAGTAAGGATGACCCAGGCATCTATAGGCTGGTCAGCCTCACCTCCGTGCCTGGCAAGGTCACAGAGCAGATTCTCCTGGAAACCATGCTAAGGCACATGGAGAGGAAGGAGGTGGTTGGTGACAGCCAACATGGCTTCACCAAGGGCAGATCATGACTGACCAATTTGGTGGCCTTCTATGATGGGGTGACAGCATCGGTGGACAAGGGACGAGCAACAGATATCATCTACCTGGACTTGTGCAAAGCTTTTGACACTGTCCCGCACGACACCCTTCTCTCTAAACTAGAGAGGCATGGGTTCAATGGAGGGACCACTCGGTGGATAAGGAGTTGGCTGGATGGCCGCACTCAGAGAGTGGTGGTCAACGGCTCAATGTCCAAGTGGAGACCGGTCACGAGTGGCGTCCCTCAGGGGTCCGTGTTGGGCCCAGCCCTGTTCAACATCTTTGTCGGCGACATGGACAGTGGGATAGAGTGCACCCTCAGCAAGTTCGCCGACGACACCAAGCTGTGTGGTGCCGTCAACACACTGGAAGGAAAGGGATGCCATCCAGAGGGACCTTGACAGGCTGGAGAGGTGGGCCCGTGCCAACCTCATGAAGTTCAACCAGGCCAAGTGCAAGGTCCTGCACCTGGGTCGTGACAACCCCAAGCACAAATACAGGCTGGGCAGGGAATGGATTGAGAGCAACACTGAGGAGAAGGAGACTTGGAAGTGCTGGTGGATGAGAGGCTCAACGTGAGTCAGCAATGTGTGCTTGCTGCCCAGAAGGCCAACCGCATCCTGGGCTGCATCAAGAGGAGTGTGGCCAGCAGGTCGAGGGATCCTCCCCCTCTACTCTGCTCTGGTGAGACCCCACCTGGAGTACCGCATCCAACTCTGGAGCCCCCAGCATAAGAAGGACATGGACCAGTTGGAGAGGGTCCAGAGGAGGGCCACGAAGATGATCAGAGGGCTGGAGCACCTCTCCTGTGAGGACAGGCTGAGAGAGTTGGGGCTGTTCAGCCTGGAGAAGAGGAGGCTCTGGGGAGACCTGATAGCGGTCTTCCAATACCTCAAGGGGGCCTACAGGAAAGATGGGGAGAGGCTGTTCAGTAGGGCCTGTTGTGATAGGATGAGGGGTAATGGTTTTAAAATAGAGGGAGGAAGATTCAGATTAGATATTAGGAAAAAAACTTTTTACTATGGAGGTGGTAGAGCACTGGAACAGGTTGCCTAGAGAGGTGGTGGATGCCCCATCCCTGGAAACATTCAAGGCCAGGCTGGATGAGGCTCTGAGCAACCTGATCTACTCAGGGATGTCCCTGCAGGGGGGTTGGACTAGATGACCTTTGAAGGTCTCTTCCAGCTCTAACCATTCTATGATTCTATGACACACAGACAAGGAACAAGCATGGTAAAGGATAGAGCTGAGAAGGGATGAGATGAAAGTGGTTGTTTTTGGAGAAGTGGGCAGAAGCCTAGTGTGTAACCACTATAATTTAATCCTGTCCAGAACCTGAAGTAGGAGTTAAGATTTCTGAACTCACAAAGTGCTTAGATGCCTTGTAGTACTAAACCACAGAAGGAGTGCCAACCTACTGTGTGCCAGTTGCAATGTTAGTTCATGTTCCAGAGTTCACTCAGAGGATATGAAGTTTGCAGTCCTGCGGAAGTCTATTGTAGGCATGCATTGCAATGAAGCTGGTGTGTGGTTTTTTGAGTGAAGGAGCGTTATTAAGATCTCAAAGCTGAGAATTCACAAGCTATGTGTAAGTTAAGACACACTTAAGTGACTTAATAATCATCACCTTTGAGACCTGGAGCCAATACAGAGCTGGTTGTTAGACTCTTCTTCCTATGTCTCATTGATTATACGCCTTCCAGTTGCTGTAGAAGCAAGCAGGGACAATACAGATAAGTCGTTTGCCATGTGACCCTAATCTTGGTGCAGATCTTCTCTGTGCTCCTGAAAAGCAACATGTGATCATGTAGTTAAAGGCAGTCGTAAACTTAATTCTGGCAATGCCTGACTGGGAATCTTAGCTTGGCAACCTTTGTCGTGTTTCGTAGTGGGTTTTTTTTTAATGTAAATTAATAGTTACACCACTGTAGTAGATACCATTACATTATGTATTTAGGCTCCCTTCAATAAACCGACAGATAGTGTCTGCTTGCAGAGTTTGATCTTTCAAGAAGATAATTGAACTTCTAGCTTTTTGATTACTGCATGTTAATTTTTCACATGTCAGGGACGTGATGTTGCTTTCTTACTTTGGGATTTTTGCCCAATCTTTGTCCTTTTCCTCCTTTGTTCTTCTGTGAATGGAAGAGTTGTAGTTTTAATGCTGGTACTTGAATTCATCTCAAGCATGGTGGCTGTTGGTGTCATCTCTCCCACTGCTTTATGCAACTAGCACAGTTTGTCTACTTCTGAAGATTTCCCTTCTCTAGCAGTCTTACTTCTCTTCATACATACTCTATCCAGTTTACTAAGTGACACCTTTTGCTCTTTTCTTGGCTTTTAATTGTTTCTAATCTTTTGTTTGTTTGTTTTTTTTTCCTCTTTAGTTAACAAACCTGAATTTGGCAAGTGGAGCTATAAGCAAGGGGAATGCAGTCGCCCCACAGAGCTACCGGTCACCACTCAACAAAAGAGGGTCATTGTGGGCTGTTCAGTCAGACACTCATAGACCTGACCAAAGATCTGTCTCTTCAGCAGTCAGGTAAGTTAAAATTGCTGCTTCCGCTTTTTGAAGAAGTATGCAGTGCACTAAAGAGCTCATTCATAATTTGTTTGGCTTCTTGGTCAGAAGAGAACATCTAAGGGCCTAGTACTGGCTCTTCCAGGACTATCCTAGAAACTAGGCCTATGAAAATACAGCTGTGTTCCCAGAGCAGGGAGGATTGTGGTGAAATAAGGACATGGATGAACAAATAAAATGAAATGGAAATGTCTGTTTCTCTTTGATTGCTTCTCATCTCTCCATCTGTAAGTTTAGGTTTGCTACTGTTGAGACATATATGCAGAATGCAGACTTATACCTGACACTGCAGAAATCTCCACTAAGGCCTCATCTTTGTGTTTTCTCCTTGAATTTCAAGTTTAGGTTGTTCAAAGATAGAGCAGCATCTTGCAGTGTTTATAAAAGTTTCTTTTTCAGATAGCTTCTTAATGCTCTGTATTAATTTTGGATATTGGATTTTATGGCTGATGTACTCATGGGACTTAGGGCAGAGGACTGTGATTCTGCAGTAAAAACCATTCTTTCTGAGACTGAAAGAGCAGCAACATTTACCCAAAGGATTCTGGATCTTGGAAGGCAAGCTTGCTGCAGTAAAGTAGGCTGAATACAGGTCCAGAACGCCAGAGATTTGATTTCTTTCTTTGCCACTTCAGTAAATATTATTTATTCCTTTGCCGAAGCCTTCATTTTTGTCCTTTAAAACAGAATAATGAGGCAGATCATCTCCAACATGAGTTTAGGACTGGAAGGCACTATATACATGAAAATACTGATTCTTGTAATAGATGCCTGAATGCCACTGGAAAATGGAGGGAGGTGAGAGAAACAGACACAAGGTGCAGAAGGCATATGACCTGAGTGGTCATCCTGTCCCAAATAGGTCCTTCAATAGGAGGATTGGAATGAGATTTGGAAAGCTCAAGTAAAATTGTTCTTATTTCATCAGTCACTGCTTTTCGTCTTGTCTAAAGAAGAGGAATGTTAGAAATGAATTCCTGGCCTCTTTCTGTTCCAGCACAATGTTTGCCTCTGGGGTTTAGAGTTATTGAGAGAGGTGGTGGTGATTCTGCTCTTGGAGCCCAGCCAGGCAAGCTATTACCTAATCCAAATAAAGAACCTATCCAACAGGTGTAAACTGCCTTCCCCTCCTACGTGGTTTGGAAGAGCAGCAGAGTGCAGGTTGTCCTAGAGCTTCCATTCCTCTCTCAACTCTGCACCTCTGCATGGGCTCATAGACACAGCTGGAAAAGGATTACTCATGCTCAAAACCTTCTGTTGCAGAGCTCTGCAAAAGTCACTGTAATTACCACAGTGCTGTGAAACCATTTTAGTTATATGTTACCTGTAGATCTGAGAACCCAGCATTTAATGCCGAGAACTCCACTCTGAACGATTTCCAGGGCTGTGCCCCACCTAGCATTGTATGCATAGTTTAATGCCTTTAGAAATTGTTTAATTTTGTACAGCAATCCAAATTTAGAATTGTCTCACCACACGATATAAGATTCCATCTTCAAACTTTTTATGAACCATTTGGTTTTTTAGTACCTCGGTTGCTCTGTTTTTATCCTCAGAGCAAGAGACAGAAAGATGTCTTAAGGCCCTTTATTGAATGACTTCTTGTGGCTGCTTGTATTGAGTGGCGAGAATACTAGGAGTTAAAAGTTTTATGTAAATCTGTAAAAAAAAAAAAAAAAAAAAAAAAAAAAAAAAAAAAAAATTTGATTTTTGCACTTCTTGCACTGTGAACTTTTAATGAGAGAATTCCAAAAATAATATCAATGTTATGATATATGGAGATGGCTATCTTGTATTGTAAATGCCTTTTTTGCTATGTTGGAGCAAGGAGTTCATAGAGGGTCATCTGATGGGTGTCAGCCTGTGCCCAGTGCTGGATGACTGTTTGAAGAAAAGCTTCCTGTTTTCTTACATTAAGGTTCTGGTCTATCAGTTGTAGAATTCAGCAAGAATGGAAACGTTTTGTAAATGGGCCTCTTATCTGACTTGTACTTGGCTCCAGTTCAAACATCTGCCTCTGAAAATCAGTCCTTACAGTTCTTGAATGGCTCTGTGGTAAATCTAAGCCATTTTAGTGCTGCTGAGATTTGTTTGAAAATTTCATTTTGATGCTTGCAATTTATAGGATTCAGGCTATTCTTACAGACAAATCTTCCTCCTCTTTAATTCTCCACTCTCCCAGTACTGATTTATCTAAATGTTTCTCAAAAGCTCTCCCTTCTTTTGCTGAATTGTTTTGGCTGTATGAGATGAGGTGCCAAATCAGTAGTCTGCTTGCCGAAAAGGCAAAAGAGATCTTGAGTTTGTGATATAGAGACACAGAACAGTTATGTTAAAATATTATTTTATAAATCCGCACTGCTGTGCCTTATGAGATTATTTTTCATTTGTCACTTTCTATAATGATGGTTTAGGCTTTCACTGTGCCCCAGACAAAGAAGGCAGCAGGGCTACACAAAAGGTGTATGATGTATGTATGTACCATTCTATGATTCTATGTTCCAGGTTGTACATGGGCTTGTATGATTGTACATGATGTACAAAATGATTGTACACACCCCAGCTCACAAACTAAGACCCCTGTGCCACATTGCCTGACAATCATAGAATCACAGAATAGTTTGGGTTGGAAGGGATCTTTAAAGGTTATCTAGTCCAACCCTCCTGCAAGGAGCAGGGACATTTCCAGCCAGATCAGGTTGCTCAGAGCCCCATCGAACCTGGCATCGAATGTTTCTGAGGCATGTACCACCTCTCTGGGTAACCTGTTCCAGTGTTTCGCCACCCCCACTGTAAAAATTTTTTTCCTTATATCCAATCTGAAGGTATGTCCTCCTATTTTAAAGCAATTATGTCTTGTCCTGTCACAACAGGCCCTGCAGAAGAGTTTCTCCCTGTCTTTCCTGTAGGCCCATTTTAGGTACTGGAAGCCCACTATAAGGTCTCCCTGGAGCCTCCTCTTCTCCAGGTTGAACAGCCCCAACTCTCCCAGCCTGCCTTCGTAGGAGAGGTGCTCCAGCTCTCTGATCATCTTTGTGGCCCTCCTCTGAATTCACTCCAACAAGTCTATGTCCTTCCTATGTTGGGGGCTTGTTGTAATTCAGCTCCGATTGGGACGAGACTACGCAGTCTCTCTCTCTCTCCCCGCACCTTCCAAGAGAATAGGGAGAGATAATATAAGAAAAACAGCTCGAGGTTTGAGATAAGGACAGGGAGAAATCCTTAAAGTTACCATCACGGGAAAAACCAGACTCGACTTGGGGAAAACTATTCATTTATTACTAAAAACGGCAAGATAACAAGACAGAGAACAAGATAACCTCCCCCCACTCCTCCCTCTTCCCAAGCTTAACATTATCTCTACTACCTTCTCCCCCACAAGTGGCACAGGGGGGAAGAGGGAACAGAGATTGCAGTCAGTTCATCATGCTTCATCGCTGGGGGAAGAACTCCTCACATTCCTCCCCTGCTCCATTGTGGGGTCCCACCCATGGGTCACAGTCCTTTGTGAAACTGCTCTGGCGTGGGTCATCTCTTCCACGGGGTGCAGTCTCTCCAGAACAGGTGCCCCAGCAGGCCCTCCATGGGCCACAGCCTCCTCCACCTCCCCCGGTGCGGAGTCCTTCACAGGCTCCAGGTGGATCTCTGCTCCTCTGTGGACCTCCATGGGCTGCAGGGGGACAACCTGCTCCACCATGGTCATCACCACAGGCTGCAGGGGAATCCTGGCCAGGAGCCACATTACTCCTCCCCCTCCTTCACTGACCTGGGCATCTGCAGCCATTCCTCTCACAAGAAAAGTTCTTCACAACAGGCTGGCAGACGCCTCTCAGAATCTCTTCACACCATCCATCTCATCTCCTCTCCACCTCTTGCAGCCGGGCCAGGCTGAGTCGGGCTCAGTCGGCTGCCCGGCAGGAGGCCAGAGAGTGAGGCCTGGAGGCCTGCGCCTCCCCCTCTGTGCCTCTGCCCCTGCTCAGCTTCTTCACATCTTCTCTTTTCTTTTTTTTTTCTTTTTTTTTTTCTTTTTTTTTCCTGTTTTCCCCTTCTTAAATACGTTATCGCAGAGGCGTTGTCAGGGAACATTCTGTTACCAATCGGCTTGGCCTTGGCCAGCAGCAGGTCCGCCCTAGGCCCGGCCCAGTCCACTGAACAAAGGGGAGCAACTTCTAGCAGCTTCCTCCAGAAGCTACCACCTTAGGCCCCCCCTCACTAAACAAAACCACAACAGGGCTCCAGAGCTGGATGCAGTACCCCAGGTGGAGTCTCGCGATAGCAGAGGAGGAGAATCACCTCCCTTGACCTGCTGGTCATGCTTCTTTTGATGCAGCCCAGGATGGAGTTGGCTTTCTGGACTGCAAGTGCACATTGCTGGCTTGTGTTGAGCTTCTTGTCCACCAGCACTCCCAAGTCCTTCTTAGGGCTGCTCTCAGTCCGTTCTCTGCCCAGCCTGTATTTGTGCTTGGAATTGCCCCAACCAATGTACAGCATCTTGCACTTGGCCTTGTTGAACTTCATGAGGTTGGCATGGGCCCACCTCTCCAGCCTGTCAAGGTCCCTCTTGATGGCATCCCTTCCCTCCAGTGTGTGACTGCACCACATAACTTGGTGTCTGTCCTCATTTTGGTAGGGATGGAGTTAGTTTTCCTCTCAGTAGCCAGTGTGTTTTGGATTTCATACGTGAAGAATGTTGATAAACACACTGATGTTATGAGTAGTTGCTAATGGGACCAAGGACACTGTCTGACTTTCCAGATCTCGCTAATGTGTAGGTGCTAGAAGCTGGGAGGGATACACATGGAATAACTGACCAAAGAGAGTATTCCATGCCATAAATGTCATACTCAGTATACAAGTGAGGGTTGCCTGGGGAGGAGGCATCTCTGACTTCCGTTTCTCTGGATCGCTCTCTTTTGCTCCTTTGCTTGCTGCTCAGTTTCATTTCCATGATCGCTGCTCAAGATGGGCTGTATCGATCATTAGGACATCAGGTGGTGAGTTGTTGTGCATTGTTCATTTTATATATTTTCCTTTGATATACTAGTAAACTGTCTTCATTTCAACCTATGAGTTTTCATTTCTTCTTGATTCTCTCCCCTGTCCTGCTGGGGAGCAGGAGGGCAAGTGAGAAACCGTGTGGTGACCAGGGCTAAACCATCACAGTGTTGTTGGTGAACTTGCTGAGGGTGCACTCAGTCCCGCTGTCCATGTCACCAACAAAGATGTTAAACAGGGCCAGTCCAATACCAACCCCTGAGGAATGCCACTTGTCACCAGTTTCCATTTGGACATCGAACCGTTGACCACGACTGTTTGAGTGGGACCATGCAGCCAATTCTTATCCACTGAGTGGTCTGTCTGTCAAATCCATATCTCCAGTTTAGAGACAAGGATGTTGTGCCAGACAGCGTCAAATACTTTGCACAAGTCTAGGCAGATGATGTAAGTTGGTTGTCTCTTATCCACCAATCCATCATAGAAGGCCACCGAATTGGTCAGGCACGATTTGCCCTTAGTGAAGTCGTGTTGGCTGTCACCAGGTACCTCCTTATTTTTCATGTGCCTTAGCATGGTTTCCAGAAGGATCTGCTCCATGATCTTGTGTGTTGGTTTTGTTTAGCAGCAGGGAGCTAAGGTGGTAGCTTCTGCAAGAAGCTGCTAGAAGTTTCCTTTTGTCCAGTGGATTCAGCTGGGGCCTAGGGCAGACCCGCTGCTGGCCAGGGCCGAGCCAATTTGTAATAGAATGTTCATTGATAACGCTTCTGTGATAATGTATTTAAGAAGAGGAAAAATAAAAAAAAGAAGAAGCAGAAGCAGGGGCAGAGAGGGGGAGGCGTGAGCCTTGTGGGGCTTGCGGCTCCAGCATCCAGTTTTTGCAAGACTTGTGAGCTAGGCCAGGGTGGGCTTAGCATGACAGAAGCAGCGTGGACATTGCCGTAGGGGCTGTGGGAAAGAGCTAACTACATGTATGGGCTTGTAGCTGCAAGTAAAGAGAGAATTCCCAGGGATCTTGGGGAAACTCAAGTTTTTATAAGAGTAAATCTTTTTATTTTCATTACATATGTGTTGCCTTGTAGTTCTGCATCTTAAGGGTTGATAGTGACTTTATTATCTTCCAATTTGTTTCTTTCAAGCTCCCTGCAGTCTCTTGTAAGGCAGAGGCTGCCCGACTGCTCTCCTGTGCCGCACTCCGAGTTGTTGGAGCCTATTTGTTTGCACAGCATTTGGGTGCAAGCTAACTTGGAGACTGTGCTGCACTGATGCCTCTGGAGGAAATGAAGGGAGAAAGCAGCAGGCAGTGAGGGTTACACAATGGGCTTTCAGTTCAGTTTGAGCAAACTGCGTTGACCTTAACACCTCCCTAGCTAAGCAGCACAGAAGTGCCAGAGCAGCAGCAGACCAACAGCACCAAGTACGGCCCTGCTCCTCATACCACTTGTCCTCTTTTCTCTTAACCTTAATGCCTAAATGAGTTTGATTTCTTTATTTGAGGTGGAGGAGTAATCGAGAGTGGTTACTGTGATTTTCTATGACTGATCCCCTGTCTGCACCTCCTCAGCAGCTCTATCACGCTGATTCTGCCTGCAGTCCTTGAGAAGAGCCTCGAATTTGGGATTTGGTCTATTATTACCTTCTGCTCAGAGAAGGTTTGAGGAAGGTGGGCAAAAAATAAAAGTATTGTCTGTGTAGCTGTATGTTCTTGCAGCTCATCCCGTCTCTAGTTTGTGCATGTTCTCCCTCTACACGTGCATATTTGTGCCTTCCCCTGCCTGGCAACCTCTTACCTTTTTTTTTTCTTTTTTTTTTTTTTTTTACACATCTCCCAGGGTCACTAATGACAAGTTGTTAACTATGGAAGTGAATTAGCTGACTTAAACTTCAGAAATACATGGCTTGCCTTGTATTTTTTTTTTCTATGTATATTTTGGTCATGCTAAAGAAACTTGTGATGGCAGGTCCAATTACTCTCCATCCTGCTCGGAAATCACCCTGAGCTTCAGCACCACGGGTTGGCACAGTCCTGAAGGATCCCTGCTTCCCACAGCTAGGCCTTGGCTCTGTCTGCCTGGAGCCTCCGGGAGACGAAAGGCGGAAAGCTCGTGACTTGCCCAGACAGTCTGAGGCCTGGCCCTGCAGCCTTGGCTCCCCAGACGCTGTTGAGTCGGACTTGGCTGGCAGCCGCCGCGCTGTTACTTTTCCGAGGTAGTAAGTGAGATTAATCGCAGGACCCTTTCCAGAGGCGAAGGGGGTTTGGGCCGCGTGCAGGGAGAGCGTAGGAGCCAGTGCAGGGGCTGTGAGCCGGCGGCGAGAGCTGGGGCCTCTCAGCAGGGCAGAGCGGGGCACCAGTGGACTTGTGCGAGTGTGGCCTTTCCCCTCAGCTGCTTCTGGGCGGCTTTGCTGGAGCTGCAGCCTGGGGCCTCCCTTGGACAGGCTCTAGCTGAGCACAGGGGCACATCTGCATTACCTGTGTCTGCTGACTTTGGGCAATTATGGTTTTTGCAAAGAGCTCTTGAAATTTGAAGGGGGCAGGTTTCTCTTTGACTGCATGACTTCCTTTCAGAGAAGATACGAGGATCTTTCACATTATTCCCAGCAAGCAGCCCGTGTTGGTAGGTGGAGGGGAGTGACAGGATTTTCATACCTTCCCCCAAGCCATAACTGCGTAATGGTTTTGGCTTCTCTCATTTCGGCTGCCTCCACAAACTGACCTTACCCTGATGTAAACATAGAATTTGCCATTGTGGACTGGGTTGCTAATCTGTCTAGTTCTCTTGTCCTGTGCTTCAGAGCAGCTACCACCACAATCTTCAGCACAGAGGACGTTCTGATGGGCAGCAGTGAAATTCCCTGTCTGGGGGGGAAGCTTGCTTTTACCCTCCACCTCTTAACAGCTGGCTTGTAGTTCTCACAAGGCTTTCTGTTCTACATAGTCTAGCGTGGATGTTGTTGTTGATCATATATTTTTACTTTCTGGAAAAATACAGTCTCATTGAGCTGTAGCAGTGAGTTCCACAGGTGAATTACATATTACACAAAAGTTTCCTTTTTTTAATTATTTTTTCCCAAATTTGCCAAAAGTCTCTGCATCCTTATTACATGAAGGCAAACAGAAATGCTTTATTTATTTTCTGCACTATTTAGTCTCTGTTTCTATAATCTTCCTTCTTATTTGTCTCTCTTAAAGTACACAGCTCCATTCTTTAAGTTCTAAATGGAAATCTTCCCAGCTCTCTAATAATTGTCTGGCTGTTTTCATAGAGATGACAAGAAATGAAAACAATATATCAAGTAGTAGTAAAACATTGGTTTTATGTAAGTAACAATATTGTATCTTTATTTTCTAACTAATAACGTACACTAATTCTTGCTGGCTTCTGACCATGCTAAACATTGAATTTTTTATTAATATGCGGTTGTTTTTCTTTGATTATTGCAGTGAATGTAAAATGAGCAACAGGTATAGGCAGTTCATGCTGATACAATTCTTTCTTCTTTTTTTTTTTTTCTCCTTCCTCACTAGTGAACTCTCCTCTTCTTGCTTTCAGCTGCCATCAGTGGGTTTTGTTGGCTGTGACTGAGGTCACATGCTGTTTTCTGTTCTAAAAAGCATCTAATTCAATATAGAACAAGTTGAAATCTTTTCGTGTGTTGCACTACTTGACTCATAACCTCCCCCCAGCCATCCCTGATCTTACATGTCTTTGAAATATCCTATGTAAGTTACAGAGATTTCATGTTGCAAAGTGACCAGTAGATCACCCTTTCCTCTGCATTTATTTAAACCTCCCAATCACCATCAAAATTGCTTTCCGGAGTGGTATTCAGAGGGTTAATGCGACTGTAGCTCTCACTTTGGTAGCTGTCATGGGGGAGATGAAGTCTGCTTCTTTTAGTCTTCTAGGAATGAGGGGACCCCAGTAGTCTGATGCTCTGTGGGAGCAGCTCTGGCTACAGCAGCCTTTCTTTCTAGAGGAGTTCTGAAAGGGTTACAGGGGAGCCTTGGCTGTTTCTTTGAGCTGTTTGGAAAGGACGGGCCTCAGACAGCTTGGCAGGAACCTGGGGCCCTGTTTTTTCCAGCCCAGCCCTTCCTTCTGCACGGAGCTGTCAGGGAATCCCACGAATGTCTGGTTTCTCCCCTTTCATAATTTTTGTTAGCAATATTTTTATCCATCCCTGGCTCTTCCCCATACAGGAACCTCAAGTTTTGCCCCTTGATTGGTCTTGCAGGTAGTGAGGTAGAAATGAAAGCTGTGCTACCATGCCATAGCTGTTGGAGTTAGTTCACAGTTGTGCAGCTGAGAAGGGCATTGGGAAGTTTCCCAGAAGAGCGTCCTTTCTGGCATTGATCTTAGGGCAGGTCCATCTGGCCTAACAACAGAGGGATTGAATGGGCCCATCTTTGAACTGTGCTATTCCTGTGGGTCATAGTGAGGCACTTTGAAATTTGAGCTGCATGTTCTATATCCTTCCTACCAGACACACAGCAGAATGCTGCTTTGTAAAAATGGAAATCCCCTTTGTAAGCCAGGCTTATGAAGGACAAGGCAGGTTAGCAACCTTTCCTTCATTTGCCTCATGCTCTCCAGTGCTGTCCTGAAATTGAACTCATTGTGAATATTTTGGAGATGTCCAGGTCTGCCCTATTCCTTTTTACTTCAAGAAAACTGAGATATCTAGAGGGTAGAAAGGAAGTTTGGTTACTGCTGAGAGCAAAGGTCTTGAACAGCTGTGTTGAAGACATTGGTGTTGTACAGCTGACAAAAAGAAATGAAATTAGAATTATCTTGCTATCTTGGTAAGCCTGTCAGATGCTGGGAGCAGGATGTGATCTGAGATCCATGTGGAAAGCCTTTCCAGAAAGCAGCCCTCATGTGGGGCAGACCCTGGACAACTCTTTGACGTCAGCAGCCAAAGGGCCTGGAGTCAAGCTCAGAGGAGTTAAGGGTTTCAGTGACCAAGTATGAATGCCAGAGCAGGAAGCAGCAAAAGGGGCCAAAGGGTTTTTCTTCCTGCTAGGCTTTGATTTGGGCTTACCTTTCCTTGTACAGTGAAGTTTCCACCACTAATGCACATTCATGTTTTCCATCCAGCCCCAGGTCATGCTTAGCTCGGCTTGCTCAGGATGAGCATGGCATTCTTTCTGGTGTTTTATTCTGTGATATAAATGGGAATTCCCTGCCAAAAGCACAAAGAAACGCTGTTCCTATCCCTGAAAGCGTTAGTCAGCCTTTCCTATGGAGATCCTGCTTTGTCATCTAATTTTCCCCACCTTTCAGACTAGGAGAGTTTTGTAGCTGACACGAGAGTTTCTGAATTGTATGCTTTTGGCTCCATGACAGCCTGTTATTCTCTAGGGCTTCTCTGGGCTGCAGGTATCAAGCAGCAGCTGTTTATGAGCCATGCAGGGCTCTAGCATTTAGCAAAAACCTCTTTTGAAAAGGAGGAGGGAAAAGAAAGCGTAAAAAGAAGTCAGGAAGTATTTCAGCTTCCCTATGCAGTGGTGACAGCTTTGCTTGGTATTCCTGCTCACTAGTTCATAGGTTTTTGAAGTGCACATATATTGTGTAGTCTGAAGAAGATGAGACAACCAGAACTCTACTACTGAATGCCAACTTTTTGTTTAGGGGATAGTGTAAATTATAATATTGAGTTACATTCATGGTTAGTAGTACTTTTTTTAGTCTTCATCAAGCACTGTACACTATTAGCCAGTAAGTAATTTGACCAAAATGCTCTGGGTGAGAGGACTTGGTTGGTAATAAGCAAGAAAGCATTTTGGTGGCTCAAGAAAGCCAGTTGTTGGGTTGTCCAGAATCAGTGCCGATTAAAAAGATTAAGTGCACTGTTAAAGGTTGGGTCTGCAGTATCAGGATGGAAATACCAAAGGAGTCCTTTATTACGAGCAGTTATTTCTAGGGTTTAATTCTGTATCTATAGTTTAAAGATGGATATCCTATTAAAAAAAAAAAAAGCCAAAAAAGCTGGGTAGTGCTCAATGATACCACAGTTTCCAGACACTATCCTGTTGCACTCACTGAACTTTTATTAACATTTCTCATCCAATTACTGTCCACAGCAAGTCAGGTGGGGAGAGGCCAAGGCACCCTGGCTGATCCAAGTCGACTGAAAACTGGCCCTGAGACAACAACCTTTAGTAAAAGGAATTTAAAAGTGAGAGAGCCTTATCAAAGATACTGTTTATGTTCCAGCTGCTGGTATCCATGATGTTGTATGGCTTAGTTGCTCGAATTTCAGATTGCATCTGGCTCGGTAAATGTCTTCCACTGCCCTTTCCATCTTTCTGTAATCTGGCACATGGGACTTGGCTGAAAAGTTAGTCTAAGATGATTGTTATCTGGCAGTGCTGCACATGCTGCTTGGCAGCTGTCTGTCAGGGATGCTTAGCCTGGGCAAGAGTCACCATTTGGAGCAAAAGGCCTGTGGCTTATGTGATCTTAACCTTTTGTGTGCATAAAGGATTCTTTATTTGCTTGTTGCTGGAAAAAAAAAATTTACAATCTCTGTGGAGAATCTAGCCAAGTTGGGCTGTGAATGTCTTCAGTGTTGAAAATTGAGTTTTCTTCAAAATTCAGCTCAGAAAACTTTCAATTTGTTAGACTATGTGAAGAGGAGGAGGAAACCTAAGTCTGGACCATCTGTTTCTTTTTTTATATTGGGATGTAGATGCTGATAAGTAGAGAGGTGTCAGCTTCTCTTCATTTAGCTTTTTGAAAAGCTGCAGAGGCTGAGACTTGAAGTAAAGTAAGTTTAAGAATTTTGTTTCTTGCTGCTGGTGACTGAGTGTAGATTTACAAGAAGGTAACAGTCATAACAATGAAGGCTTGATATTCCTAGAAACTGTTTGAACTTTCAGATCCACATCTCTTTTTACAACTAATATAGCATTTTCTGGGATTTTTCTTTTCTGAGATTTTAGCCACAGAACAGCATAAATGGAATAATATTCTTTAAATTAGTCAGCAGCTCGGGTTTGACACCTATGTTGGTCTTTTATGGTACTGATGAATAAGTATCTAGGATTTATGGCTTCTATCACTTATAAACAATAATTCTGAATTTCATTTGAGAGCTTTCCAGTACTCATTAAAAACAACATAATGATCACAGTGTAGTGATTTCTACATACTTCTGATTTTGGGGTTTTTGAAGGTCAGAATCATGTTTTCATTTGTTTCTGAAATTCCACTTTCCTGCTGCTGATGCTAACCAAAATTATTTAAATATGAAAGTACCTTCTACTGTCTGCATAAGGAGAATGAAAGTTATGCATGGATTTCTAGGTTGTTTTGAGGCATAGGGGACAGAATATGGTTCGTATAGTGCAGTAGTATTATTTATTGATATTTTCTAAACAGAACAAAGTCTTTGTTAACATATTATGACCCCTAAAGCATTGCAGAACCTGGGTATGTGAGTGTAGACATTAGGCTGTGTTACTGAGAAGCATTTCTGTGAATTGGAAGAAAACTGTGGTGCTGGATATTTTGTTGTTTGCATGTCTCACTCTGAAATTATCTGAATTCCTGATATCATCTAACTTCATAGATTATGAATTGTTCTGCTTGTGGCTACAGAATGCATGGTTGTTTGCATCTTGTTTGTTGAAATCTCACGCTGGTGTTTATGGTGTATATTGTTAGGCAGCAAAACTAGGTAACAACTACTCTTGTCATTTACTTTCAGTTTTTTCCTAATGCCTGTTATTCACCTTTATGTGAGAGCTTGCTTACTGTCTTATACTCCAAATAGTCTCTAGAGAGTCGTAAACACAGTACACAACATGAAGGTTAACCTCTTTGCAAATGTTACTGTGTTCAGCTCAAGCCGTCCGGAGGCCATATTTGGACTCTCATTTGTTTTTACTACAGACTCATTTTCTCTGAAATGTGCCAGTTGTGGCCTTTGTGAGAAAAGTCATCTCTAGAACATTTGCTGAAACATCACGAAAGGCATCAAGTTTAACGAAACAGCATATAATGGAGATTTCTTGATTGGACACTGGGCACTATTGTTATTGTCCTCACTTGATGTGCCTTATCTATGCTAGGAAGGGACTCTCGAAAGGACATTATTCCACTAAGTGGCTGGGATATTTTAGTCTGTCCTTATAAGGGTTTAGCATCTGCAGCTGCATCTTTGATGTGTTCATGCTTACCATTACATGCAATCACTTGGTGAAATTCTTGAGGAAGTGATTCCGTGGTCCCATCTGTGTTCCTGAGTCTGGGAGCTTCTGACTAATTATACAGTTTTCTCTGTATGCTGTAGGAAACAATTCTATTTTGGCTGTAGAAAAAGGGATTGGGTTGGACTGGAATATAGGATTGCATAACTTTTTTTTCATCTTTAACCACAAATTCCTATGAAAGCTATTGCGCTTCCTCTGAAGATACCTGCTCTTGGCTTTTGGTTTCCAGAGTTGTTAGAAATATGCAAAACCCATATACAGTCCAAAAGACCTAGCAATTGAAAGGCCTACCCAAAGTCAGTCATTAAGGAATCACGCAAAGTTGCATCCCTAAGTAAACAGCACCATCCCTAGATTCCTATTCTTCTCAAATCCCAAGGGGAAAAGATGGATATAGAGTTGGGGTGATCAGCAGAGCTGGCACAACTGCATCATAGACTCTTCTGTCCACACTGGAGGAGGAAACATCACAAATATGGGTGCCTGTTCAAATGAACAGAATCTAAAAGCTTTTATCTAGGTGCTGCAAATACAACCAGTTTTTACAGTCTCTACCTCCTAGTCTGCTGTTGTAGGCAGAGGCAGAAATCTCATGTAAAGACTTCAAGCACTAGGTGATCCAAGTAAGTTCTGTGCAGCTTCAGCATCTTTTGCAGACAGGGTCTGAAAGAGAGGGATCTTCCAACAAATTCTAGACAAGTCTGGGAACTGCCTTTTAGAGTGTGCCAGTTCTTTGTACTATATGATATAATTAGCTGAACATCGTTTTACTCATCTTCCTCTAGTGACAGACTTCATCTGTCATCAGATTTAGCAGTTTCCTGGAGAAAGATATAGTCAACCCACTTTACTGAGGTAAGCCTGGGCCTTTTCTTTAGTTTCAGAGGTCTAATCACAAATTCCTTGTTCTCTGTGCTTAACTGTGATCTGTCAGCTGGCCTGCTTGGTCAGCACGTGCGTTGCTGCCTGCTGGGGAAAGAGGGAGACAACTAAGTGATTTGGGGCTCTCCCACAATTTTCCACTCCACCACCTGCTTTGAAAGTGGCTGTAGAGCTGCCAAACATGCTGAAGTGGTTAAGTGTACCAGCTCCTAAAGAAGCTGAAGGGGAGGAGTGGTTCTTGCCTGATGGGTTTTCAAAGGGAGCTGAGACTTTGAAGTTCTGTTTTAGCAGCTGCCAGGTATGCTGCCTCAGCCCTGTGCAGCACTTCTGCCCCCAGCCTTCATGCCTTGCATTCTTCTTTACAGTGCCAGGATGGAGAGAGGGAAATAAAACAAAATTAATTAAACCAAGAGTGTGGGCATTAGCAATAGTGTTGCTTTATTATATTTTACTCTTTGAGTTATAGAGTTTTGTGCCACATGTCAGTGAAGCACTTTACACTTGCTTGGCTCTATTAGAGTAATAAATTTATTTCACCTTGGGTTTATTTGCCTTTCTAATCACTGCTTCTTCACCTCTCTTCTGCTTTATGTCCCTTCTCAAAATGATCATAGTAATTTAAATCTTTCATTCTGTGATGGCCACATAAAATAGGCAGAGATTTACATCCATGATGCCCCAGAACTTGCCGAGACTAGAGGGACCAGATCACTTTTCCAATAAGGAAAGAGAGAAATGTGGTGGCTAAACCAAGGCTTCATAGAAAGCCTCTGTTAAAGCTGGAACAGACACCACTCACTGCTCGATCTGCTGGAGGCAGTTAGCTGGGAGCTTCCCCTTTACTCATTTAACTCTTCTCTGCCAGAAACCAGATGCTGTAACTCAGTTCGTTCCAATTAATATTGAACTTCTTTATGACAATGTGAACTCCTCTGTGACTTTTCTTGTTGAAACATTGGGTTACTGGAAGTGCTGCAGGCTGAGCTCTGTTTTCAGGCGAAGAGGTAGATGGTTCCCAATAGAAGGTGGGAATTTATGGAACAACATTAGGAGTGGAACGGAGACTGTATTCTGTATAGCTTAAAACAAAAGAACAGCAAGGGGGCCAAAATTGTCATAAACTGGAATAGTCTCTTCTGGCAAGGCAACACACTTCTGTGGTATTAATACTTGGAGGACAAAGTGCCAAAAAATGGGGAGATTCTTGCTCTGCAATACTTGAAGAGCTTGCTTTTCCAGGTGAGGCTTTATAAAAATAAAAGTCTTTCCACTCTTTTCTTGCAGTTCTTTATAATCCAGTCCTGGTATGTCATCACCAATTTCTGGACACAGTAGAGGGGGACAGATGCATAGGAAGTTTTGGGAAGGAGATGCACTGGATTTTTTTGTTCCAATGGTGCCTATCAATTTTTCTACAATATTTTCTTTTCATATTAAAAATTGATAACATGTAATCCACCTGACCAGGAGGACCAGACAAAGCCCTCTATAGACAGATAGGAGCAGCCTCATGGTCACAAGCCCTGATCCTCATGGGGGACTTCAACCACCCTGACATCTGTTGGAAGGACAACACAGCAGGGCACAGACAGTCCAGGAGGTTCCTGGAATGCGTGGATGACAACTTCCTCATGCAAGTGACAGAGGAGCCGACAAGGAGAGGTGCTATGCTGGACCTTGCTCTCACCAACAAGGAGGGGCTGGTGGGGGATGTGGAGCTTAAGGGCAGCCTTGGCTGCAGTGACCACAAGATGATGCAGTTTGAGATCCTTAGGGCAGCGAGGAGGGCATGCAGCAAGCTCTCTACCCTGGACTTCAGGAGAGCAGACTTTGGCCTCTTCAGGGACCTGCTGGGTAAATTCCCAGGCAATAAAGCCCTGGAGGGAAGAGAGGCCCAAGGAAGTTGGTTGATATACACGGAGTAGCTCCTCCAAGCTCCCAACAAAGAGGAAGTTGAGCATTCCCAACAAAGAGGAAGTTGAGCAGAAATGCTAGGAGGCCTGCATGGATGAACAAGGAACTCCTGGACTAACTGAAAAACAAAAAGGAAGCCTACAACGGGTGAAAGCAGGGACAGGTAGCGTGGGAAGATTACAGAGAGATTATCCGAGTGGTCTGGGATCAAGTAAGGAAGGCAAAAGCCCTGATGGAATTGAATCTGGCCAGGGACATCAAGGACAACAAGAAAAGCTTATTTAGGTACATCAGGGATAAAAGGAACACCAGAGAGAATGTGGGTCCTCTCTGGAAGGAAACAGGAGACCTGTTTACCCAGCACAGGAAGAAGGCTGAGGTACTCAATGACATTTTTGCCTCAGTCTTTGCTGGCGGGGGCTCTAGCCACATTGCCCAAGTTGCAGAAGGCAAAAGCAGGGACTGGGAGAAGGAAGAACTGTCCACTGTAGGAGAAGAGCTGGGTTGGGACCATCTAAGGAACCTGAAGGTGTGCAAGCCCATGGGATCCGATAAGATGCTTCCATGGGTCCTGAGGCACCTGGCAGATGAAGTTGCTAAGGCACTATCCATCATATTTAAGAAGTCGTAGCAGTCCTGTTCCTGTTGACTGGAAAAGGGAAACATAACCCCTGTTTTTAAAAGGGAAACAAGGAATACCTGGGGAACTACATGCCAGTCAGTCTCACCTCTTTGCCCGGCAAGATCATGGAGTAGATCCTCTTGGAAACTATGCGAAGGCACATGGAAAATAAGGAGGTGATTGGTGATAGCCAACACAGCTTCACTAAGGGTAAATTGTGCCTGACCAATCTGGTGACCTTCTACGATGTGGTAACAGAATTGGTGGATAAGGGATGACCAACTAAATTCATCCATCTGCATTTGTGCAAAGCATTTGACACTGTCTGACACAACATCCTTGTCTCTAAACTGGAGAGAGATGGATTTGATGGACCACTCAGTGGATAAGGAATTGGCTGCATGGTCCCACTCAAACAGTTGTGATTAATGGCTCGATGTCCAAGTGGAGACTGGTAAGAAGTGGCGTTCCTCAGGGGTTGGTATTGAACCGAGGCTGTTTAATATCTTAATATCTATGTCCATGTCAGCGACATGGACAGTGGTATAGAGTGCACCCTCAGCAAGTTCGCCAATGACACCAAGCTGTGTTGTGTGGTCAACACACTGGAAGGAAAGGGATGCCATCCAAAGGGACCTTGACAGGCTGGACAGGTGGGCCCGTGCCAACCTCATGAAGTTCAACCAGGCCAAGTGCAAGGTCCTGCACCTGGGTCGTGACAACCCCAAGCACAAATACAGGCTGGGCAGGGAATGGATTGAGAGCAACACTGAGGAGAAGGAGACTTGGGAGCATTGGTTGATGAGAAGCTCAATGTGAGTCAGCAATGTGTGCTTGCTGCCCAGAAGGCCAACCGCATCCTGGGCTGCATCAAGAGAAGCGTGGCCAGCAGGTCGAGGGAGGTGATTCTCCCCCTCTACTCTGCTCTGGTGAGACCCCACCTGGAGTACCGCATCCAGCTCTGGAGCCCCCAGCATAAGAAGGACATGGACCAGTTGGAGAGGGTCCAGAGGAGGGCCACGAAGATGATCAGAGGGCTGGAGCACCTCTATTGTGAGGACAGGCTGAGAGAGTTGGGGCTGTTCAGCCTGGAGAAGAGAAGGCTCCGGGGAGACCTTATAGTAGCCTTAGTACCTAAAGGGGGCTTAGAAGAAAGATGGGGAGAAACTCTTCTGCAGGGCCTGTTGTGATAGGACAAGGGGTAATGGTTTTAAAAGAGAGGGAGGAAGACTCAGATTAGATATAAGGAATTTTTTTTTACGATGAAAGTGGTAAAACACTGGAACAGGTTGCCCAGAGAGGTGGTGGATGCCCCATCCTGGAAACACTCAAGGCCAGGTTGATGGGGCTCTGAACAACCTGATCTGGTTGGGGATGTCCCTGCTCCTTGCAGGTGGGTTGATGACCTTTAAAGGTCCCTTCAACCTAAACTACTCTTTGATTCTGTAAGTCAAAATTGAACCTGCCGTTCTGTTCTGAAATTATTTTTTAGGCCACTTTTTAGCTCTCAGCTAAATACAGCAAATTCTTTTGAAAAATACCATATGGATCTTTAGGGCAGAATTATGTTCTGAAAAGTAATTTTATGCAAGTAAGGAACACTGCAGACCAGAAATCTTCTCTTCATTTCATCTTGATAAGAGCTTTGCTAGATATTTTGCTGCTTTGGTTGAAATAAGCACTGCAGAAAGTACCTTCCATTACCTCTAAGGAAGTTGGGTGACCAGTGGCGTGAGGGTAAAATAGCACTTAGCTTTTACAGTACAAATACAGTGTTGTGACCATCATGAGGCTTGCAGTGATTAAAAAAAAGCTATCTGTAAAACAGCTAGTACCCCAATCCCAAGATCACTTTGGTGCCAGTGTGCCATGCTGCTCCAGGATGGCTGAAACACTGTATGTCGTGGTTTGTGTGTAGTATCTATCTGTGGTCTCTGTGTCAGTAAGCCTTTTTTCTTTTTTTTCCTTTTTTTTTTTTTTTTTTTTTTTTTTTTTTTTTTTTTTTTTTTTTTTTTTTTTCCATGCAATGTGTGTGATAGGATGGTCTCGTCTATGCAACATTTACAGTTACTGGGTCAGCTTCTGCAGTAGGTAATAACTCATGCTAGTATTGTCTCTTCGTAGAGCTGAGTGTATTCCACCACTGCCCTCCAATTATATTTCATGTAACCACTTTGTCACAGACGTGAGAAAATATGTGCTGGCACAGACACAGTCACCTCTTCCTATTCTTTCTCTAACCCATTGTTAAATGTTCAGGGAGTCACAGCAGGTGAGTTGATCTTTGTACAGGAGGTGGAGATAAAAAATCTTCTCCCTTAACTCCAGCATAACCAAACTATATATAGATTATAAATGTTAGAATTGTCGCTTCTTTTGTGAAGTTCTGTTATCTGACTATAATTCTTGGCCTTGAAATTTATAGGCGTACTGTCATGGAACCGTATACTTCAGCATGCTTCGTCTCATAGATGGACCATCTAAACTGTCAGAGAGTCTTCACCTACTACATAACAAGATGATAGGTGTACTGGATAGTCAAGCAAAGTTGATAGCTTTCATGAACTTTTGTACAAGTGCAAATTTTGTGGAATCTAGAGGCTCATAATGTTCTTCAGAGATTTCTTTGTGTACTCAAGATTTAATATTTAGACAGCAAAACACCCCATTAGGAGCGTATGACATCTCTACTCTATGGCCGTAGAGTCACATGGCATGTGAAGTCTCTACTCTATGGCTGTATGTCATACAGCACAACTAAAAAAGTCATTTAGGCCTCAGATGGTATGAGAGCTGGACAGCACAACCCTGAAGAAACCCGTAAGGCCCTGTAGTCTAACACTGTCCTGTGCTGTGTCTTTTGGGAAGCTGATGGCAGCAGGGGCACTTAGCTCTGGGCAGAGGCAGAGGCTTTGTGTACTCTCCCCATCTCATGAATCCTGACCCTACAAAACTCAACAGCCTGTTGTTTGTTTGTTTGTTTATTCTTGTCAAGTGCTCTAGATTTCACCAGTTTAGCCCAACTGTAACTTTTCACTTGCCTCTTGAGACTTGCACAAGGGCCCTGAGCTGCTTTGTTCATTCCCCATTCTCTTTTCCAGTGGGATCTTGCAGCTGCTGCTTGAGCACATATAGCAAAGAGCACCACACTCTGGGAAAGCCTACGCAGAGGGAAACTTAATGGAAAATATTAAGGAGAAAAAAATGTGTTTGATGGACTTTTAATATAAAAAGGGGAAAAAGAAAAGAAAAGGGGGAGGGGGAGATTTATTCACTGTAATAGGAACCAAATGTTGGCTGGGACGGCAGCTGCACTCTCACTCTTTCCCTGTAAACTCTTGTGAGCGGCTTTTCAAAGAAGGCATTACAGGGTGCAGGGCTAACTTACTGGTCCTAATTTAACCCTTGCCTCTCTGGAGAGAGGTAGGGAATATGAGTTTCCAGGAGAGATTAGTCACTTAATTACAGGCCCACTTATAAGTGTATTCTAGACAGATAGTGGTGCCCATTTACTGTTTTCATTGTGCTACTGCTGCTATCCACCCATAAAATGCAAAATCTGCTCGGATAAAGCACTAACAAAATATTTGGCTAGGAATAAATATCAGTCTTTTCCAGTTTGGTTTTCAATAGACTTGCCTACACTGATAGAGGAAAAGTAGAAGAATGTCAGCACAAGTCATGTTTTGTGTTGATCCATGCTAGGATTTTACAGTGGAACCTCTGCAGCGAGCAATACTTTTCCCACCTCTGTAAGTAGTGCAGTATTGCATCTAAGTTTCTGGTACTTTGAACTCTGTGGAATGTGTATATTCACCCCAGAAACTCTGCCTGGACTAGGACAAGTGATCACATCTAAGGTGGCACCTTACATTGACTTATCTTAATCAAAGCAGAGCTAGACAGTACAGTGAGGTTATTTCACTCATTTCCGAGTCCACCTGCTCTGTCTGAACTTCATTAATTAATACTTTCAAATTGTTGCAGCAGGAGGACGACACAACACAGTTCAGGCAATTCTATGTCAGATTTAAGCAGGTAATCTTTCCCAAGACTCCCTTATGAGAGCACAATGATACCAGGTTTCTGTGTTAGTCTTATTGTAGTATGTCTTGCTGTTAAAATATTTTTGCAGGCTCTGACTGTGTTTGCAGGTGTGGAAGTATGTGCAGGAAACATGAAGGCAGAACCACCTTCCACTCAGTAAAGCTCACCCCTATGTTTGCACTAGTTGAGGGTAGAAAGGCTATGTGATTTTGTTAGTCTGGATCCCATGGAGGAGTTATGCTCAGTTGCTTTCATTGCTTCTCCAGTGACCTGATAAGCCACAATAGGATGAAGGCATTGAACTTTGCAGCCAGATGACTGTTAGTTTTCTTCTTGATTTAGCCTTTCTACTGGTGAATTTCAAAGCTGCCATGTGTAAAGAGAAGAAAAAAAAATACAGTGGTGTTTACCTGCCAAGTATTCCCTAGATCAGAGAGACTTGACAGTATTTTGTAACTGGCATGGAGCCAAGGATGCTACTAGGGCCCCAACAAAAATTGGCTCCACTGAAGGGTAAATATTTCATTTCATTTGCTGAGACTGGCAAGTTTAGTGCTCCTGGAAATAAGAGGTTGATAATGCCAGCTAAATCCGGGAATAGCTAAGGTAGATTAGACCTTGCCTGCAGAGGTTTTCCAGTGCTCCTTCCAGTGCCCTTCCCCTGCTAGACTGTCACAACGCTCTTTTGATGCACCTCATTTCTAACCTGCTGCAGTCATGACTTTGCCTGTATATGGAGATCCAGGACCTAAAATGCATTTAATTCCTGATCTGCAGCAGAACTGAGTAGGCACCACATTGCCTGTGTTGTAAGAAAACCTTTTTGCTCCAAAACCCAGGTTTCTCAATGCAGGGAAATAGCAGGAATAATTTTCAGAAGCCAGGGAGCAGGCAATAAATTACGCAGCAGCATGTACCAGAAAAGGAGGAAGCCCATGAACTGTGATAGTACTTGTAGAATAAAGTGAAGGAGCAAGAAGGCAGTGGATTTTCCCTCTATAGCTGTTGTGCATGCACATCTGGAATAATGTGCGTAGTTTTAAGTACCTGCCTAGCCCCAAATACTGATAAAGTGGAAAAAGTTCAGCAAAAATCAATATACAATCAAAGGCCAGAAGGGAATGAGTTGAGGAAAATGATGAAGGAACTTAGAAGTGCCAAGGCTGGCTAAGTTTGAAGGAGGCATAGCTCTAGTAGTGAAGGTTCAGACCTGAAATAAGAGGAAGATCATGCAGTAGAACAGAAAAAAATAAGTTGAGTTGGGAATCTCAGGGGAAATTCTTGACACTGAATGTGTACCTGCCTGTGGAGTTGTGCAGCTGAGAGTGTGACACACGGACTCCTCCAGCCACTGAAATGTGCTAGCCCTGCACCACAAGGAGATGAGTTAGATGCTTTTGCTCACATCTTTGTTTTTGAATAAAATTCATGTAACAACATCAACTTTCTCGGTTGAAAGGGAGAACTGTGAGAATAGCAGAGGGGGACTCCTGACATTTGCTAGTAATTATGCACATTAAAATGTCCTGGGATGCTTGAATTGTGCCTCTGGTAGCTGTTACAGTTAACCTGTGAATGGATTTGGAAATTGCAGTTAAATCCACAGAACTTTTAATGTTGTTTGCCTAAACCAACTCAGTCCCAAGGCTTTTCACATAGACCTTGTACACCTTCTGTTGTCTCATGGCACAAAGATACTCATGGTAAGAGCCTTTTATGTAGCTAAAAGTAGCTTGAGCTGCTGGGAAAGTGGAGAGCTGAAGAACTAATGCTGAAACTATTACTAGATGCCTGCATCTGTGCATTGTCACTAAGAAGAGAAAGTTTGATCGATGGACTGGGGCAGAAACTCTTCTACATCTCTGCAACACCTTCACCATGGGACATGATATTTGTCGCTTTGAACTGGACTTGAACCCAAAATGCAGTTCCACACATTTATTGTGTCAATGCCGCCTTGACAGGTTGCTGGTTAACTGTGAAAGCTTTTCCTTGGCTTCTTTTGCAGAGCTCAAAAGCAGATGGCAGGCCAGGTGATGGCATCTTCATTTTATACAGGCCAGCTGCTTCCTGCCCCTCCCCTGTCTCCAGGTACCTGTGCCTGGTGAGTTCTGGAGACCTCCCAGAGCCTCAGATCTCCGAAGTACCAGGCAGAGCTCTTTTAGGAATATTAAAAATGCTTTGTTTGCCCCTGTTTTTTTGGAAAGCTGCCTTTCTTTACCTTTGTAACATAGCTGCTGCTGCATGTTTTAGGGGCTTGCACGTTCCAGCAGTCAGAGCTACAGACCATGCGAAAATGCAGACTCTTGCTGACTAAACTGCACTCCTTCGTAGACACTCCTGATAACAGCAGAGGCCAGGAGCAAACTATTCTCAAAGACTTGTTGCTCTGTTTTTCAATTTTTAATTTATTGCTTTTGAAGCTGATGGGAGGAATAGAGGGAGAAAAGACAAAGAAAGGCCTTGAGGCAAGCGGCGCTGTGAGAGGCCCGACAGTCCTGCATCCCAGCCAGGCCCCCAGCGTCCTGGGCTTTGTCCCACTATGTTTATCATTGCTCCATAGCCAGCCCCAATCTAGGGCCTATTGTTAGGGATGGAAGAAGCATGTAGTGTGCCAAAAAAAATGTTCTGTGCTTTTCTGAGTGCCTGAACATAAGTCAGCAGGATGCTGGGAGCTGCCACACTAGACAGAATCATTAGTTACTATGCCAACTGCTTTCTAGCAGCTGGTGCCCACCAAGGCTTTGTACTGAAAGCTTCCTGGACTTGTCATACCACCTGCATGCCCTGTGGGAAAGAAACTGCTGCCCAAGATTGTCTCGCATTCCATGGCAAGGTGGGAGCACTGACTTATAAATGCATTGGGTTCCCTTATTGTCAACAATGGCCCTTGTTCATCCTTAGCTTCAGCCTTTGCAGGAAAGGATGCAAAATACTTTAATTGTCAGATTGTTTCCTCACTTAAAAGGAGGATAATTCTCTTCTCAGTTTGCTAGACCTCCAGCTATACTAACTCCTGCTGTGATCCTATCAGTTCTCACAGATTAATAAGCAGGGTTAAACATAGAGGAATATTCTTCAAGAATGCTGAATTCATTTTCACAAGTAATCTGAGCCTAGTTTGCATTGCCTTTCAGTGTGATGTAGGCACTTTTCATATGTTTCAAAAGTGCCTGCTTAGTAAGTGATATATGGGGAACACCAGTATCCTTCATGAATTGGTATTGTTGCCTGCCACACAGGAGTTGTTACTGAAGAAGTGCCCAGCTGTGCCATTGGAAGAAGGCTTCAGTGAAAATATAAATTAAAGCTCTATGAGTAATATTTTTGATACTTAAAAATCCTTAAATGTTTTGTTTTTTTTTTTTTTTTTGAAACATTGGAAGCTTTAAAGCCAATTTATGTGCAAGTAATGGATTAAGAAATTACATTCTGAATCACTTTTACTCCTGCATTGCCCTCCTCTCCCTGGATTATTCCCTTGTAGTTTCACTTTAGCGAAGATTTTTCTTTGCCCTATCCTCTGCTGTTGCCTTTATTGCCCAGTATGACTCATCCCAGCAGTGGTTGTGTTGTAATAGATCTGACAAAGATCCTGCTTTGTCAGATGTCTGAACGAGTTACTTAGAAATGGTGGATGCTAGGAGAAGCATGAGCTATCATTAGCAGTTAGCAGTGTCATTCTTTTAGTACAGACTTGCTGTGTGTCAGACGGTTCTTCATAACTATGAGATTCTCAGTGAGTGGTGTTCTGTGGTCTGGTCTTGTCTACAGCTTCAGTCCTTGGTATTCCCTTCAAATCTCTTTGAAGTGGAAATAGAAGGCAGCTCTCTCCTTTCTTGTTAACAGCTAATAACCACATCCCTTCTGTACGGAGGCTGGATTTCATTGAGATTTATTTTCTGTAGTCAATGAACAAACGTATTAGTATTTTATTAATATTTTAGCACACGAGCGTTAGTTTCTAGTACAGGTGTAGGTAGTTGATTGCATAAGGGTTGCTTACATTGGAGAGGAGCTAATGAATTGAAAAAGAGAACTAGAGCAGAAAGGGAATCTGGAACCAGAAAACCTGGAGATGAAGTGCATGGTGTTCAAGCACTTTTAAGCTGAATTGCAATCATAATAGCACAGAGATCTGTTGAAACTGGTCTCAGAAGCAAACCTGTATCTTTTGTGATGCAAAAAGCTGCAGCAGAGAGGTCTTATGCTGTCAGTGAAGAGGAAGAGGGAATTCTGGCCCAGGCCTTATGAAAACTGCAGTTGAAAGAAAGGAACACAGTGGGTTTCTTGCCAAAAATACTGAGTAGCCCTAAGACCTGCTGGAAGGACAGAATCTTGCTTACAAAGGATGGGCCGTAATGCCAAGGCTGAGATTTCCTGTACATAGTGAAGACCTGAATCCTGGCCAGGTTTCTAAACTAAGCAACTCAAAAATAATCCTGAGCAAGCTGTGAGAAGATTGCTCACCACCAGCCTGGCTGACAGAGTGACACCCAACCTCTGCTGGTGGCACAGGCAGGAATTTCTATTCCCCATTTGTGTATGTATGCATCTATGCCCGTATCTGTTGTCTGTATGAGTGAGGAAATGAATATTCAGTCAACTGTTAGTGTTAATAAGCAATAATCCTGAATTGAAAACAAGCAGGTCTGTCTATGAGTACTGACTCTACAATGCTCATTTCTATTGGTGGTGTGGGGGCTTTTCTGGTTATTTCTGCCTTTGCCTAAAACAGTGTGAGTTGTTGAAAAAGCTTTTCTTTCAGTTCGGGGTATGTATATAGTCCCTCTATCATATGAACTCTATAGTATCTATTCAGGTGAGAGGTCCTCTACAGCTTTTTTCTCGCCTTCATTACTGTGCTGAGCCTGTTGTAGAATTCCTTAAGCAGAAGAGCCGACTTCAGGAAGGGTGCAAAAGTGCTGTCATGCTTTGATAAATCATCTGACAGGCAGAGACTGAGAATAGGAGTTGCACAATGATGCATTCCTGTGAGCATGGCAGATAGACTGAGAGTTGGAGCACATCTCTGGCAGCAGCATATCGAGTCTCAGTTCCTAAGCCTTGTTCTCCTGTACCAGGGCAAGCTTTGCCTTAGATACAATATCAGCAACTTGATAACATGTTATATGGGGACTTTCCTAAATTGCAGATGAAACATCTCTCTACCAAAGTGATCCTAAGACTTGTAAATATGGAGGCTTTCTGTTGTCAAATACTTCGTGCTTGTATTATAAAAGGTTGACGTTGCGTATAGTGAATTTATATTGATTTCCAGTTATAAAGAACCAAAACCTATGGAAGCTAACAAAAGTGTATTCAACCCAGAACGATTCTACAGGATTCTTAATTTTTGAACCCCTGTGAATTTTTGACATCCTTAGCTTCCCGTAGTAAGAAGGCATCTACAGTTTAATTATGAGAAAAACTACCTCCTTTTGTTTGTTTTAACCTTCCCACCTGGTGATTTCATTTGGTTTTTCCTGTGTCTTGTTTCATGAGAGGTGAGTAATTGTTCCCTTTTCTCCCCAAAGCTCATAATTTTATAGATATTTTTCATATTTCCTTTCAGTTGTCCTTTTCCAAGCTGAAGAGTCCTTATTTATTTAGTCATTCCTCAATATATAAGCTGTTCCATACCTTTGATCATGGCTACAGCATTTCTTTGTACTTTTTCCAGTCCTACAGTATGCTTTTTGAGAAGGGAGGAAGGACAGGGGTTAGAACTATCCTCAGCATGAAAGAGATGGATGTGATTTTGGTTTATATAGTAGCACAGTAGTGTTCTTCGTTTTGTTCCCTCTGCCTTTCTTAATATTTCCTAATACTGAGTTTGGTTTTTGAGAGTATTTTAGTAAGGTTTTCACAGAAAAATCTATTACAGCTATAGTTAAAAGGTCTCCTTCCTGAATAGAAATAACTAGTTCAAAGTCCATCACTGCATAAAACTAGGATTGTGTTTCCCTGGGTACATGACTCTGTAGTTATTAAATTGAATGTCATCTACCAATCAATGTCTGATCAGCCAGTAATGAGACGGTTTTTTCACACTTCTGAGTGACTTTCAGTTTTTCAGCAGCAAGCTTTTTTTTATTTCACTCTTTTGTTTGTTTTTTTTTTTTTTTTTTTTTTCCCCAGATCACTTATACGTGTTTTGAATAGCAGAGACTGTAGCACTTGTGGGACCTCAGTGATAATCTCATTCCATTGTAGAAAGTGTCCATTTATTCTAGCTCTAGTTTAATGTATTTAAACTAGTTATGGAATCCGTGAGAGGTAACCCCTTTATCCTCCATTGGCTTACTTTATTTAGGAGCATTTTGAATGAACTTACCAAATTTTCTCAACGGAGAAATTGCTGGTGTGAAAAAGTTACTCTAGGCAAATGGACAAATACAATTGTTGTAACCCCTGGCTGTCTCCCAAAGGATGCATAGCAGTCCCAGCACAGTCCTTTGTGCTTTCCAGCTGTCAGCATGACCTGAACTTTACTGGGGGGTTAGCAGAGACTCCAACTTCTTCACACAAGAGAAGTCCACTGAGCTTCAACATCAGAATTGATGGTGGGGTCTGTATCTATGCTGTGGAAGGAGCAGATACTACCCTTGGGATGGGAGTTGAGTCCAGGTGCCAGCAACTTGCTGATAATCCATGTGGTGAAGTGGTGGGATTCGAGAGGAGGCATCTGGGGATAATTTCAAAGATTCCTTGTGCCTTTTTCTGTCTTCCTTTCAAGTTATGGTTTTTGTGGCATCCTGTGCCCAGTAGGGGATGGTGCTAGGAGGCTGGCAGCACATGTACATCCATGGATCCAGAGCTGCAGGTAAAACCACAGTAGTAGAGGATCATGACCCCATTACTGGGGCAGAAGGGGAAAGGCAGGTTCAGAAGAAGGAGGCAGCTCTCCCAGGGTTAACCACAAAGACAGATTCAAATCTATACAACTTGTATTTCAAGACCTGAGTACTGTCAGCAACAGTCAGTAATCATTTTTCCAAGTGAAAGGAAAAGAACTAAAAGACTGAGAATCTTGTAGCAAAAGGGAGCAGGGAGGGAGAGTCATTTATCCAGTGTTGCACTGGGGTACAATGGAAGCAAAGGACTGAGTAAGCATGGGTGAGATCCCTTGAACAGTGAAGTCCAGAGAAAGCTACCTACAGCCAATGACTCATAAGAGCAGAAGTGGTAGTGGTGCTCTAAGCAGGAGGAGGCCCAGAGGATGCAGAGTGGAGATGCTGGCAGCTGAACTCCTTTTCCACTGGGTTGTCTTATTCCTCTGTTGCTGAGGAGCTGAGTATGGAGAGTGACCCTTTAGCATTTAGAGTCCTTGTCCTCAATTTGCTTTGAAAGGGATGCATTAGGTTATTTTTGAGGTAGAGTACATAGGGCTAGCAGTTGCTTCTGGTCTTGTTTGAAATATTGTTCTGAATATTTTAAGGGTGTGCTGTTCAAAGAATCTAGGTTGTAAGTTTTGGTAGGACCCCAAAGCAAGGAGATTGCAGTTAACTCCCTTGCCAAAGCCATGACCTACACTCTAGATTGTGGCATGAAATGTAAAAGACACCAAGTATCTTTACATCTCAGTTACTTATGACATGGATAGGATATACAAGGGAAGTCTGCCCTGGAAATCCAAAGGAAATATTTGGAAAGAGTGGCTGAGAGAAACATGACAGAGATCAGCAGAAACTTGGGAAGCTCAGGCATCGAGGCTTGAAGGTTTTATTAGCCAGAGTGTCAGGATTCAGTCAGTCAAATGGCATCCTGTCATGTGAACACGGGATGTGTGAGTTGCTGGGCCATTGTAGCCTCTTCAGGACACCTTGTGGTCCTGTCAGTCTGCCACCTGCTCTCTGCAAAGCCCCTCGGCCTTGTGCAGAAGTGTGTTGGTGCGCCTTCTTGCCGAGGCTTACAAACTTCAAAGCAAGCCAGTCAGCTCCTGTTGATATTTATCATGTTGCAGGCCACAGCTGAACTCCCATCATATAAGCCTGGGTTGTAGGAGCTCCTGCCACTTTGCAGGAGGCCTTTTATCCTCTGGGAAAGGGTCGCATTACGCTGATGAAAGAAATGAGCCTATCTTCAGCCCCCCCAGGTCTTTTGGGTTGTAACTGTACAGAGTCAATACGTGCCCTAATTGCAGCCTCACCCTACCAGTCCTTTATCATCTCTGTGGATATTGTACTGCATGTCTGTCTTCTGTTCCACTCTTACTACAGCGTGTGTGCTTGGTGTAAACTTTGTGTTAGTGTATTAACAAAATCTCTGCAAATCCAAATAAATAATTATCTCATTAGTGATGGGAATCTTTGGCTCTTTTCCCACTGCACCTCTGTCTCTCTTCAATGCTAGTCAGCCACAGACATGCTCCAGTTTATAGTGTTTCTTCTCTTTTCCTTTGTTCTCTTCAAGCATGGTGTTATGGCTAGTGGTATAGCCCCAGCCTGGAATTCAAGAAACTCCTTAGCAGGACGACAGTTGGCACGTGGCACCTCTAGCAGGTGTTGTGCTTGCTAGAGCCACTTAATACAAGTTCATAGCTGGCTAAGTACTAAAGGATCTTTAGGAAGCATCAGTGCCTTGTAAGCAGGAGTCCTTATATGCAGCGTGGTGAAAGCATGATGGCTCTTCTTTTCTCAGGGCTCCAGAGAATCATCGTTTTGCCTGGGAAGGAGAGATGGAGAACAGTGTCTACAACAAGGTGACACAGAGTCCGCTGGCACATCCCAACTGTCAGCTTCATTTTGCTGTGCAGCAACTTCAGCAGCAGAAACTTCAGTCACAACAGCCGTTGGAGCAAAGCCAAGCCCGGCACCAGGTAACTAAGAAAAAACGCTGCCTGGGATGTAGCAGTGGTGACTGAGTCTTAGATGTGCAGAACCAACCCAGAGCCAGTACATGTGGCACAGCTTTTGTGAAGGAAATAGCTCTTCAAGTGGGTTGCAACAGAACTAGCGTTACCTGCAGTGACTTTGATAGCACGTTGATGCTGTATTTCCCAATGGCTTCTTCCACTATATTGACATCCTCCTCCATTTGGCTACTGGCATGCTGCTGCTTGCTCTTCTGCACCAGGTCAGAGCTTCTCCTTCTAATGCCTCAGGCAGGCTTAGAACTGTCTGCAGTCTCCACAGTTCTTTGTCACTTAATCTTGTCACTGATGATACGTTCCTACTTTGGCTTGACTTCTTCTTGGGTAGTGCTTCAAGCTGGGTCACTGTTCTAATTTAGTGTTTCTAAATATAGGGTCTTGAAATTTTGTTACCAAGTGTGTCCTCTGTGGCAAACAGACCCCATCAAGGCTTCATCTTGACTAAATACTCCTCCTCCTGGATGTCTTCTCATATGATGCAGTTAATGAAAGAACAGTATGTTAAGAAGACTCAAAATTATTTAGGAGAATCTTCATTCTTTTGAAGAAATGTGTTAATTTCTTTTAAGTGCCTTCAGTGTGCAGGAGGCATGACTGCTGACCCTGATGCCAGATGTAAATTTTCTTTGCAATCCTGAAAAATCTTCTCCTAGTTACTTTGTTATTACTACATTTAAGATCTTCTTTCACTGCTTTGCATAGAACTTTCTGACAGATACATGATTCCTTTTTACAATTGCAAAGAGAAAAGATGGACTAGGTGTCCAAGAGCTAGACGAAATATGAAAAAGGGTTCATGTTATTGATGTTCTGGATGACACCTAGATGCCAAGGGTTGGACCACTGTGTCTAGAACAGCATTTCCATCCTGTCTGGGGAATCTTCCAAGGTGTGCTGTTTTTTTCTGGGATAGAGTTAATTTTCTTCATGGTAGCTAGTATGGGGCTGTGTTTTGGATTTGTGCTGGAAAGAGTGTTGCTAATACAGGGATATTTTAGTTACTGCTGAGCAGTGCTTGCACAGAGTCAAGGTCTTTTCTGCCTCTCACACTGCCCCACCAGTGAGTAGGCTGGGGGTGCACAAGAAGCTGGGAGGTGGCACAGCCAGGACAGCTGACTCCAACTGACCAAAGGGATATCCCACACCATATGACATCGTGCTAAGCATATAAAGCTGAGGGAAGAAGAAGGAGAGATGTTCAGAGTTATGGTGTTTCTCTTCCCAAGTAATGGTTATGAGTGATACTTTCCTGGAGATGGCTGAACACCTGCCTGCCAATGGGAAGAAGCAAATGAATTCCTTGTTTTGCTTTGTTTGCATGCACAACTTGTGCTTTACTTTATTAAGCTGTCTTTATCTCAACCAACAAGTTTTCTCATTTTTACCCTTAAAATTCTCTCCCCCATCCCACTGAGGGGAGTGAGCAAAGGCTGTGTGGTGCTTAATTGCCAGCTGGGGTTAAACCACAACACAAGGTTACAATGAGTTCATTGACGCACTCCTTACTTTCCTTTGTTATTATGGAGAGAGAGGTGTGTTCTTTCTCTGAGTTCTTTCTCTGAGTGATGTCCAATAATTATTTTAGCTTACCTGCTAAAGGGAAGGAAGTCTTTGGGTGAACAAACCTTCAGTCAAAAGATTGGTCTCCGTTAAGAAGGAGCTATTTGCTAGGCAATCTGGCCAGACTGAACTCCAAAAAAACCATGAACAGAGCTAATGTGGAGGTCTAAACACCCACTCTCCCTCCTGTGAAGCAGATGAGTCACTAGTCAGAGTCCTTGAGAACAGGTTATAGGCAAATTGCCCTCATCTTTTTCTGGGAGCATCTTGAAGGAGACGCCCTTCTGCCTTTGCTCCTTGCACTCCTTTCAAGGTCCTCGCTTAGCCATGCGGTTTCTATCCTCAAATTCCCTCACCTACAGTCTTCTTTCTCCCCCTCTGAGCAGGAGGTTTTCCTTTCATCTCCATCCAAGGGGCTCTGAGTGGGCAGCTGTGGCTGTTCCTGAGCTCAGGAAAGGGCCGTAAGCTGGCTTGTGCCTGTGAGGAGGCTGGAGCTGGCCATGGGGCCTGGCTGAGCCCTCTTCTAATTGCTGACATTGAGCTGATGTTATTCTTGGCCTGGGGCAGAGCCATTACTCAGGAGTTTCTGTTAAAGTGATTCTTTGTTAAACCTCTTTTCACCCCCACAACGTCCCCCTCCTTTCTCTCCCTGCCTTCTCCTTTTGAGCCAAGTAGTTTGGAGTTGCAGTATTGAGGCCATTGCCATGCCGCAGGGCTCAGGCTGCACTGAAGTTGTCATTAATGAAGAAAGGTATTTGCTGAACATGGGGGCTTTCAGATTTTTTGTAGTGAAAACCACATCTTAATAAAATTATTGTCTCTTGGACACTTTCTCTCCCACTAGACATTGTATGGAACCAGCGAGGCCTCCCCTTCCAGCCACAGTTGTACCGATCCTCCGTTGCCCCTCCCAGTCACTGCAATACACTCATCTTCATCTATCCCCTGCTCCCTCTCTAGTTTCCTGCCACTGACCCCTTCCTTCTGCTCGTTAGCTTCTCAGACTTCAGTCGTTTGACTTGGCCTTTCCAAGAACTGCCTTCTTTTTTCTGTTGCTTACACACTCTCTGCCCTACTTTGCCTTCCCACTCACACTGCTTTGACTTCCATCCCATCTTACCCTGCTGGCCAGTTTGTCCTCTCTTTTTCCTCACAATTGATGTAGGTTATCCTAGCCTGCATGTTTTTACTACATTTTCTAGTCAGTGTCACCTAAGCCACCTATTTCCTGTTTCCTGCTCTTTCCCTTCTTTTCCTTCCCATGTATTGAGATCTACTCCATCCTTGGTTGTCTTGCCTGCTACATTCAAGTTCCTCAGCCTCCTCTCAATGGAAGAAATACATCCACAAAAACAAAAGGCCTATCACTTGAAAGAGTGTCACAATCTCTCTGCTTTGGTGACTGCATGCAGGATATCTCCAAGCTGGTTTCATCTGATTGTTCAAGTTCTTGTTACGGTTGAAAGGCAGGCTAGCCGTTTGCCAGTAGCTGAAGAGCATTTATTAATACATCTCAAGGCACACCCTGAGTATGGCATGACCATGCAACATGACTAGATATCTTTCCTTCTCTCTGTGACAAATGGGCTAGTCATATGTTTATGGAGAGCATGTGAACAAGTAACAGGAGCACGATGATTAATAACAGAGGCAAATGTTTCTGCCTGTACATTAACCAGTTCAATATGTTGGAGATGAGATTGATGCGTTGGAAAGCATGGAAGTTCCTAGTCAAACCTTTGTGTAATAGGAATACCCCCATCTGCCATGCAGTGGATGTGTCTTATGAAGGCTTATGGCATACTGCTTTGTGGCAGCACCCACTCTTGGCTGAGCACTTCCCTGACACTTAAGAATGATGATTTCTCCTCCAGGCATTTAACAGTTTGCGGAGTAGCAAATACTGGGTAGGTGGAGGAAGAGGAATAATAACCAACAATTTTCACTCATTGTATGTGTTAGCTCACGCAGTGTAGTATGGTGGAAGTAGATCTTTGATGCTAGAATAGATACTTCATTCCCTGGACAAAAAGAAAAACACCAAACTGACTGGATAAGAATCTAACAAACAAATGGATGTGGTTACAGGGCCCAGGAACAGAGACAATATGGAGCTTGAGAAGAGAAAAAAAATAGAAAAGGGTAGAGTTTGAAAGTGGAGACAAGAAGCTTAAATCTGATATCAACAAAATCAAGGAACAAGCATTACAAAATCAAACCAAAAGACAAGAAAAACAGGCTTATAGCAGTATTCTAATGTTTAAAAGAGACCTCATGTGACACGTTATGACCTAGATGTTAGTATCACTGCTGCAGTTGGCAAGGCAGTTAATATACCATCATTGTTTATTCTCTAATTGTTTCCTGTACTGGAAAGATGCCATTAGCTGTGAGGGAGGTTCCTCCTTCTCTGTGTGGCTATGTTCTGTCTGCTTAGCCTAGCATCTACTGGGTTTAGAATTTTATGCCAAACATTTCACATGGGAAAAAAGCTGAATTAAAACAAGAAAAGTACAGTTGTATAGTGGAATGATCTCAATCAGTCTTCCTTATATCAAAGAAGCTCATGGTAAACAAGACATAAATCATGTTAATTAGTTGTACGGTCAGTTATGATCACATTTTCAATCAGAAGTTTAAGTAGATTTAAGAAAATTTTATGCTATAAAAGTTAATCTTAAATAATTCTCCTCTCAATCATTTTTAAATGGTATGTTCTCTGAAATACTCCTCATTTTATGAAATTCAGCAATTTTTTTTTCTTTTAATGTAACTCTCTTCTGAATTCCCTACAGTTTATTTAGATGTGATGGGGAATGTTGAGTATTCAGAATAATATTCCTAGTATTCCTAGAACTACATTACTCCTGCCTGAGGACACAGGGCCTGTTTGAATGCAGCCTTAAACATCATTAAACTGTTTTCTAAACTATTATATATTGGACTGCAGTCAGATTTGCAATCTTTCTTCCCCTTCAGTCTCTTGTTCATTCTTGTTTTGCAGCTTTCTCCCTCAGATTGTTTTCCCACTAAATATGCTAACTGCCGTTTTTCCTATTTGAGTCTTGTGATACTGATGAGTCAAAGTCTCAGTCTAAGTAAAGCAGAACAACTGTTCTGAAAGCAGTAGTCTGTGCTGATTTATACCAGCTGAAATTTTGTCCCCGTGTTTCTGATCCTGCCGCTATTATTAGAATTATGGTAACGCCCAGATGTATTAAGTATCTTTGCAATACAATGATATGGCCCAATCCTGGCCCAGAGAGCTTCCAGTACCAAAAGAGAGATAAAGGAGAAGGCACCAAGGCAATTTATTTTAGTATATTTTAGTCTCTTTCTGAGTGAAGATGTGCTTCAGGATAGTCTGTGCATACCGTGAATTTGCTCTTAAATTTCTTGATGACTCCAAGATGCTTCTCTTACTGTAGTTTAACACTGTGGCAGTTAATAGTACATTTTGAGCCTGGTCTTTATTGCCACTTCGTGAATTTTCAACTCAACTGATTGTTGCATCCAGACTGATTTAACTGAATGCATTAATATGTGTTCAAAAAAATCTTCACTCCATGATTTATATGACCCCAAAGGTCTTCCAGGCCTTTTAATTCTCTGTATTTTTGCAACGTCATCTGAAATGTAGTTGCTTTTCTAAAAGTGGTGGGGTTTATTTTGTTGGGTTTGTTTGTTTTTTTTTCTTTTTTTTAAACTTAAATCCTTGTCATTGTTTATTGCCTATAAACATCTCAGTTTGCAGTACTAGTGATTTCGAACTAGCTGCACAAATCTTTAGGCAATACACGTGTGTGTGCATCTGACAGTTCTCATACACTGCTGAGTATCCCATCATTTTCAGATTGGCTGATTCAATTTAAACTGAATGACTATGGGATAGAAATCTCAACGCTATGTTTTATATAAATTTCATTAAAGTCTAGAGCTATATATCTGGGAATTCAGTTACTGTTTCCTTTAAGGCAAAGGCTGCAGCATGAGACCACTCCTAATTAGACAGCAGAAAATCAACACAAGAATGCCCCAAACCCATGAAAGGAGGCATAATTTGGGGCATACTTTATATTAGATACTGTAAGATTCAGCCTCAAGACAGATTCACAGGAAATGAGCTTCATTACCTCCTCTGGTCACAGAGTGAACATGTTTTTGCTTGCAACATTTGTTCCGTTACTGTGCTAGGGATGAGTGTTAGATAGAGGGATGGTAAGTGCCAGGAACATTCTTTCTGTTTTTTAAGATCATTAATATATCTGCTTTTCTTCAAAGTACTACAGTACCTCCCTGGTTTTAATCATGAGCAGCCTGAGCTCAGCTGCTACTGGCTAATATTCTTAGATGTGCATCATCCTTACTGACAAGCTGTACACATTGAGATTTTCTAATTAAAAACTACTATTTTTGTACAGATAACACTTTGTGTATGGCGCTCATGTGTAAATGTGGAAGCAAGGAGAGGTGTGATCTGATGAGGCAAATATGGAATTGAGAGTCAGGATCTGAGCTCTCAACCTAGCTTTTCATATTGCTTCAGTCTGTGGCTCAGGGAAAATCACTTTCTCTGTCAGTACTAACATTCTTCATGTGCAAGACAGGGTTAATGCTGTCCTACCTCCCCAAAGAATTGCGCAAAGGGATTAACTCACTAACTCTTTATGTTATTTTAGCTAAAAAGTCTCATAGTGTTATAAGTATTTTTCAAATTTGTAGCCCTAAGAACTTGTCAAGGAAACATCAAGTTAAATCTGCCAGCCTGGCAAGTATGGTTCCGAGTTTTTTACTTGCAGCAGCAATAGCTGTAGGGTGCTACCTGCTTCGGGACTCCCTCTGTCAGGGTTTGTCGATGCTTCTGCTCTCCCTAGACCCTGAGCCTTCAGAATCCTCAGTAATGAGGTCTGTCTCCTACTTTTTGGATGTGCAGAAATCTCTTCCCAACCCTTCCTTTGTGTGGTCAGGCACTGCTCTCCCCAGCTGCCCTCTTTATTTGCACAGTAGCTTCTCCTGGTTTCCTGTCCTGTCCCCATGGAGTTCACAGCAGGGCAGTATGCTTTGTAGCTGAATCCAGAAGCCATGGTCCGTGTCAGCTTCCAGTCTCCCCATCCTTGCCTGGAAGGCAGCCAGAATCTCAGCACAGCGTGGAGACAAAGGCCTTTTTGGAAGTCCATTACCCCCAAGGAAAACATCCATGACCTTTCTTTAGGCAGGTCTCAGCTCTCTTTTGCTGATCAGACTTTGTTAGAGCATCCATGCTTGCTATTTCTTCAGAGTCATGGACCTCCTTGCCAATGCATGTTAACACAGGGAAGGGGTTGAGACTGTATGCTTTGTGGACTCCAGGATCTTAGTGATTTTAATACCAAGAAAAAGAACTTACAGGAAATATGCATAATATCAAACAGAGCACAATGAAATGTCACCCCTGAATAAGAAGGGGCTGCAGTGACTTGAGGGTCTCCATCCCAACCCCATGATGTGTCAGACTGTAAGATGCAAGAGACTAAACCAAGTTCCATTTTAGTTTTTTTTTTTACAGAGGGGAGATAGGGTGTGACTGCTATTTTCCAGACTTCTGCACTTGTACCAGCTACTTATTCAAAATCTGAAAGCTGCACTCAAGGTAGACCTTCAGGGAAGGGAGAGGTTAAGAAAGATTGTGAGCTCAAGAGCATCTTGTCAGTCAGCTCCAGTTAGGAAACAGGCCTGTTTTGGCTCCTGCACTTCCTTTTCTCCCTAGAGCTCTGCCTGTCAGGAACGCCTTCCCACACACCACTGCCCTGCCATTTGCCAGAGAATTGCGGGGGAGAGGGGCTTTTCCTGTCTGTGTGCTGAGACTCAGCCAGCCCTCAGACTGTGGTTTTCTCTGGAGCCTGGAGCCCACTCGCTGTGGCTTTGTGTGTTTTTCACCAGAGAAGAAACTGAGGACAAACGCAGTGAAGGGCACTGCTCCCAGGGTCACACTGAGGTGACTGGCGAGTGCTCAGCTATTCCCCTCATCTCCTATCGCTGACCTCTAGCTGCCGAACTACACAGTTACAGTACTGCCTCTTTGACCCGGGAATCTGACTGACTTCGAGGAAAGACAAGGCAGAACTCCCAGCGAGTTGCTCCTATCTGAAGAGAGCTGAGGAGTTTGCAGAGCTCCCGTAGGGAACCATTCCCCACTCCCTGCTTTGCCAGTCCACTGCTCAGTTCTCCAGTGTCTCATAACATGCAGATTGTTTTTGTTCCCTGTGACAAATCTCCAACATACTTACTCTCCCACCTGCTACAGGAATAGAAATATTTTCTGTTCCCTGGTATTACTGGGGATTTCCTTTTTGTCAGCTGCTGACCTAAAATACCTTTTTCAGAGAAGGTACCCTAGAGCCTTTCTGTTATTCCAAGCACCTACAGGGTTAGACTAAAGAACTGGCATTGTAACACAGTCCCAATAACCTTTTTCTTCCCTAGAACTGTGTCTCAATCCCACCTCCCGCACAAAGAATGATTTAGCAAGATAAATGCAAGTCAAAGCAGTAAAAGCTTTACTTCTTTGTGAATAGGAGCCCACTGCAAAATTAGATTGAGGATAGGACCTCTTAGTTTTTAATCCAAAATAGTATCATTCTGTGACAGTAATGAGCTTGTCTGCCTGCCTAGAAGCTAGTCCCAGCTTCCAAGGGTATAAAATTCATCTCTAAAAACTACTTCACTGACTTGACCACTTAACTCTTCTTTTTATGTGTGGGACTGTCCCTGGAGCCCTGGAGTTGCCTTCACCAGGCAGATATTATCCCTCACAAAAACACTACCCACCTCCATCAGCTCTCTCAGCAATATTCAGAGAGGTAATCACCAGTTACTATGGTGTTTTTGTTTTCTTTCTTTTTTTTTTTTTTAACCAGGCTCTCTTTGCCAACTACTCACAATCCAGCACCAGCCATATATCGATGCCAGCTGGCTCTGATGCCCACAAGACATCAAGTGCCACTTCTAATATCCAGAAGGCAGCCAGTTTGCACAAAGTGATGCCATCCCAGAGTACGCCTTCTCAGCTGGTTCCAAAGCCTCCACCAAACCACAGGCAGTCAGTGGTCAGAAAGGCTACAGCCCAGAGGATTTCCAAGTAAGTTTTATCTCTTCCCATCCACTGGTTCGCTCAAGAAGGAATATCAAGGAAGAACCTGTCTGCATACGACTCTGACATAGATCTTTTTGTCTGTGCTGTCCAAGATAAATCTCAGAATGACCTGAGCTGTGCGTACTGAAATAGGTGTGCACTGTGGTGCAGTTTCATATTTCACAATTGTAAGGCAGGTAAGACTGTAACATCAAACAAACATAAGGACATAGGAACTACCAGATTGAATCAGAAAAGTATCTGATCCAGGTGTCACAAGTTGCTAGTGACATTTTAGATGCCCAGGGCTGACCTCCAGCTGCTGCTCCAGATGAGCACAAGTCTTCTGTATATCTTGTGTTGTATCTGCCAGCCCTGTGTGGATGTCTTAAATAATTTGAGAGTACCAGGTATGGTACTAGACATCTATGTTTAGGCATTTGAGTCACTCCCTCCATGTTTAATCTTTGATGGGGGCTAGAATCCAGTGGGTCAGAAGAGGCTGCCAAAAAAAACCCCAACCCCGCAATATCCTTAACAAACTAATCTGCCCCCGAGCCAAGTTTTCCCATAAATTTAACACAATGATTAACTTATGCCTTCAAGCACAAGTGTTTATTTCATTTAATGTGTTTATATTGTGCCTAATGTAATGATAGCTTTCCTCATTATCTGTAGAAATCCTTTTTTAAAGTCTTCAGTAGGGCCTGTTGCGATAGGACAAAGGGTAATGGTTTGAAAATAAGAGGACCTAGATTCAGATTGGACATAAGGAAAAAATGTTTTACAATGAGGATGATAAAACACAGGTTGCCCAGAGAGGTGGTAGATACTCCGTCCCTGGAAACATTCAAGGCCGGGTTGGACGGGGCTCTGAGCAACCTGATCTGGTTGAAGGTGTCCCTGCTTCATGCAGGGAGGTTGGACTAGGTGACCTTTGAAGGTTCCTTCCAACCCAAACCATTCTATGATCCTATGATTAACTTTTACTAAACTTTTAATTATACCGTGCTTGCCATTCTAAGGTAGATGGATTTGGTGTGTGCAATGTTTGAAAACAACAACAGAAATTCACTATGAAATGTTACTTACTGGTTGTAAGTTTCCTTCCTTTCCATTTCTTGATGTGTCTTCTCTTTTGTGCATTATGGGAAAAAGTGAGCAAGACCTCTGGGTTTTCTTCTTATCCTTTACCTTTCTTGAAGCTTCCTCAGCTCTCTATCTCCTCTTAAATGAGAGAACTGCTTTAGACTAAATCCTTCATCAGATTTTTCCTCATGTATCTTCAGACTTGTTTCATTCCTGAATACTGAAGGGCAAAAATTGCATTCGTAACTTCCTCCCTTATACTTACTCTACAGCCAGAAGAGTTGTAAAGCTTTCAAAGCAGGTTCCTGTGAGGTTTCCTGATTCTGTGTTCCCTTCCTGTTTAAAGAGAGAAATTTTAGTAAAAGATTACTGATGAAAAACGCTTTATGAAGATACTAGGACACTGTCAGCATGCGTGGATCAAATCTGGAACCGCATGGCGTATTTAAGGAGCTTGGACGGAACTGCTTTGGGGAAGATTGTGTATTTCCTGCCTGTACTCTTGCTATCTTAAGAGATAGCACACTGAATTAATCCCCTAAAACTATTCAAAAAGAAAACAAGATGTTAGTAGACTTTGTCAACTCAGCAAATGCAGATGTGAGCATCAGGTCTGGCAGGTATATGCTGGTGAGTTTGCTATCTGATTTCTTTTATGTTGGGTAGCTCATGTTAGTACAGGTGACAGACTGTGTCAGTGGGTTTCTCTGCCGGGCAGCAGGGATGTGTATTTGAAGATGCCGGTGTGCTGTGCTCACTTCTTGGCAGAGGAAATGTTTATCCTTGTGAGATGGAATTGCAGCTCCTTGGACAGACTTCACTTTGCTGCATTTTTGTGGTTTCTGCTCTGTGACAGGCAGGAGTGTGGGAAAACCGGAAAAAGTTCAGCACCAAAAATGCACAGAAGGGGGAAAAAAAGCAAAAGATTCCTTCAGAATTTCAGAAAATTAATCCAAGTATTGAAGGCTGCAAGGAGCCACTCCGGAAATACTTTCCAAGTTGCCTTTCAGTCTCCAGGACGAGGCTCCAAACCCATTCTTGCCATTCATGGGATCTTGCAGTAACATTTTTTCACTTACATGGAAAACAGCAGTGCCTAGCTATATTTCCAGCAAACTGAGAGCTGATCGTTTAAAAACTGCTGTGTCTCAGTCTAATTTAATCCATTCATTGTTGTCAGGGAAAGACCAGAGATGCATCGACAGAGGAGTGAATGGAGAGAAGCCTCTGTGTCAAAGGAATACAGATTAGAGAAGAAAAAGATGTCTTGCATGCTCCAGCCTCTTCTTTACAGTCCCTGGTTATTCTGTATAAAGTATTCTTAGACACTGTGCGTCATAGTCTGCTTTCAAAAAACTCCAGTGGCAGAAACCCCACCATGTCCTATAGAAGATTCTTTAAGAATCTAGACAAGCTTATGATCAGAAAGTTTCTCCTGATATGCAATTTGAATTTTTCCTTTGTTTCATCCTGTTGTACCTTATTCCTCCTTCCTGAACTGCCCTAAACACTTTCCCTTGCTCATACTTTCCATCCTTTCAATATCCTTCTACTTCTTGGAGCTTCCTAATATTGCTTAGACTTGTTGAGGTTTTGTTAACCTCAGATAGTAGTTCCACCAGCCAAGTCCTTAATTGTCTTGAATTTACTGCATTTTCTTCAGTTTGTCAGAGTGTTTGCATTGCGGCACCCAGATTTGTACTTTTCCAGTGTGGGACTATCATATCCTTAAGTTTTGACACGGCAAATATCCCTCTCCATAACATCTAATCTAATTTTGGCTTTTTGGCTGCTTCATTTCTCTGTCAGGTCATTTTTGGTTTGCTGCCCACTCTTACCTCCTAACACTTGTTGGCTGTTTTCCTGATCTCTTTCTTCAAATAAGATCTCAGTGCTATATATTATTTCCACAAGACTCACTGAAACTAATCCCATTCTGTTGTTAAAGCTCTTGTGTCTCTTTTTTTCATATATTTCAGTAAGCCAGACCTTATTTCTCTGTCTGCTGTTGCACCACCTGGCTTTTGTTTAACATCTTAATAAAGATCATCTTTTAAAAGTTGTTTGTAGAATTTCTCCAGAGACTGGACTGTGAAGAGAAACTAAAATCAACTTTGTCTCTTTGACCTTCTACTTGCATGCGTTATCAATTCTCTCCCAGCAGCACACGTGGCTTCCAGAAGAGGAAGAAAAGAATAAGAAGTAGAAAACTCGACTACAAACAGAATGAAATACTAAAGATGAATATTATTGACTAATTCAAAAACTATCTAGTAACTTGGACACTTCCCTGGTTAAAAGATAAAGGAAAAAAGTAATGGAACAGCCAGACAATTCAGTCTTGTCTTTTCAGTTCCTGGCCTCTCTTGTCTCCTCAGTCCCTCAACTTGTAAAAGGTAGTAGGTTGTCTTTATAATGGATTCTGTCCAAAGCAGACTCCTTGCTTAAGCTAACAGAGTGGAAAACTATGGCCCATATTGAGGTGTAAAAAAAGACTAACTGGGAGAAATGGTTTGATATATAGCTCTAAGCTGAAATGTAGCCCCATAAAATGGTCTCATAGGGCTCCAGAGTTTTGATTAAATGTGCTCATATCACAGGTAGAAAGTTTTTTAACAGCTAACACAACAAGCTCTGCTTTCTTTGTGGGCCCTCTCTGGAAGGAAATGGAAGACCTGGTTACCCAGGATATGGAGAAGGCTGAGGTACTCAGTGACTTTCTTGCCTCAGTTTTCACTGCCAAGTGCTCTAGCCACATGGCCCAAGTTGCAGAAGGCAAGTTGCAAGAAGGACTGGGAGAATGAAGAACTGTCCACTGTAGGAGAAGAGCAGGGTCGGGACCATCTAAGGAACCTGAAGGTGCACAAGCCCATGGGATCTGATGAGATGCATCCGTGGGTCCTGAGGCACCTGGCAGATGAAGTTGCTAAGGCACTATCCATCATATCTGAGAAGTCGTAGCAGTCCGCTGAGGTTTCCGCCAACTGGAAAAGGGGAAACATGTGTCCCTTTTTAAAAATAGGGGTTAAGGAATACCTGGGGAACTACAGGCCAGTCAGTCTCACCTCTTTGCCCGGCAAGATCATGGAGCAGATCCTCCTGGAAACTATGCAAAGGCACATGGAAAATAAGGAGGTGATTGGTGACAACCAACACAGCTTCACTAAGGGTAAATTGTGCCTGACCAATCTGGTGGCCTTCTACGATGTGGTAACAGCATTGGTGAATAAGGAACAATGGTCATCTACCTAGACTTGTGCAAAGCATTTGACACTGTCTTGCATGACATCCTTGTCTCTAAATTGGAGAGATGTGGATTTGACAGATGGACCACTCAGTGGATAAGGAATTGGCTGGGTGGTCATATTCAAAGAATTGTGGTTACTGGCTCAATATCCCAAGTGGAGACCACTGATGACTGGCATTCCTCAGGGGTCAGTATTGGGACCGGTCCTTTTTAACATCTTTGTTGGCGACATGGAGGATGGAATTGAGTGCACCCTCAGCAAGTTCACCAATGACACCAAGCTGTGTTGTGTGGTCAACACACTGGAAGGGAGGGATGCCATCCAGAGGGACCTTGACAGGCTGGAGAGGTGGGCCCATGCAAACCTCATGAAGTTCAACAAGGCCAAGTGCAAGGTGCTACACATGGGTTGGGGCAATCCAAATCACAAATACAGTGTCCTACAAAATTCATTATGGAGCAGGCCAGCAATGTTAAATACTACAAAAGGCTACCATTCCCCCCAAAAGATCAACTGCTGCTACTAAGAAAATCAAATGTTCATGAAGAATAGCAACATAGATGATCAAGAACTGGTGATTAGATATAAATGAAGACTTTTTAAAGCGTTTAGCTCTAGGTTAGCACTGCTGAAGTACTGCAGTCCATTGAGAGACAGCAATGTGCACTCACAGCCCAGAAAGCCAACCGTATCCTGGGCTGCATCAAAAGAAGTGTGGCCATCCAGTTGAGGGAGGTGATTTTCCTCCTCTACTCTGCTATCGTGAGACCCCACCTGGAATACTGTGTTCAGCTTTGGGGCTTCCAGCATAAGAAGGACATGGACCTGTTGGAGTGAGTTCAGAGGAGGGCCACAAAGATGACGAGAGGGCTGGGGCACCTTTACTGTGAGGACAGGCTGAGAGCTGGGGTTGTTCAGCCTGGAGAAGGCTCCAGGGAGACCTCATAGTGGTCTTCCAGAACCTAAAGGGGGCCTACAAGCAAGCTGGAGAGGGACTTTTGACAAGAGCATGTAGTGATAGGACATAGGGTAATGGCTTTAAACTGGAAGAGGGTAGATTTAGATTAGATATAAGGAAGAAATTCTTTACTGTGAGGGGGACGAGGCACTGGAACAAGTTGCCCAGAGAAGTTGTGGATGCCCCATCCCTGGAAGTGTTCAAGGCCAGGTTGGATGGGGCTTTGAGCGACCTGGTCTGGTGGAAGGAGTCCCTGCCCAGAGGGAAACTGGGTCCACCCCAAGCCAAACCATTCTGTGATTCCTTCCAAGAGTCAGACTGGGTCCTTTCCACTGCTAGTGTTGTCACTACTATTGGCAGGTCTGTGAAGAGACCTGCTGATAGCTGAGAGCAACATTTTGAGACAGAGATCAGAGATTTAGTATTCATAAGCCATGGAATGAAGCAGATGTCCCTGGAAGTAGCATTTGGTGTATCCAGTCTTCATATTACAGATGACAGCATGCAAGTAGAAAAATTTATTAGCTCAACTGTCAGAACCCAGAGAGAGTGAACTAGTGCAGGTGGTAGACAGAAAATCTTTCTGCTTTTAGGAATGACTAAGTCACAATAAATACAAATTCCTGTGCTATCATTCCTCTGGTAACTTTTCAGAAACCTACTCTCTAATTAAGACAGCATCAGGTAGAGCAAGGCCTTGAACAGCCTGTGAACAGAACTATCAGTCAAATAAAAGATTTCACAGAAATTCAGGTGTCAAGGTGAGACTACTGTATATAAACAGGAAATGCCAGGTAGAGAAAAGGAGCATATAGTTCAAGATGTTAGCAGGGAGACAGAGAGCCCAAGAAGATCACTGACTTTACCAGCAATAGACTCGAACATTACTTCTGGGGGTGTTGATCAGCATGGCATAATTTCTTATACTGAACTTCTCTGTAAATGTCATTCCCAACCACTCTCTTCAGGAAACCTTATGAAACAAATATTCCCTTCAACTCCCAACACCGCAGCACAAAATCTTTCTACCTTCTTCTTATTTGTATATGTCCTTTGAATGGTGCCTGCAGCAGAAGAGCCAAAGTTCAGCTCTTATTGTAACTAGTACAGAAATAAGGTCGAGGTGATGCATTTCTCCAGGGCTCAGGAAATCCATCCCACGGTGGGGTGGAGTCCTGACTGCAACTGGATACAGCACTAGCCAGCTGTTCTAGGACAGGCTGGCCAAGCCTGGCAAATGTGCCAAAAGTAGAATGATGGCCACAGAGCGAGCCCTGTAAAATACTGTGTTTCTGTTTTGTATCCTGTCTTGCCCGTGTGTGCTTATTCATAGGCACGCGTGAAGTGTCTCTAGTGAGCCAGGTCCATCACACATGGAAACTGAGTGCCCGCTGAAAAGAGGAGAGGCAGCAGGAGAGCAAGCATGTAACTGTTACTGGAACCCCTTTCACTTTTTTTGCTACTGCTGTACTGCGGCACGCTTGTTTTTTTAGCTCCTGAGCATCTGGGTTAATCAGACTGCCTGACCCTTAGACATTTTTGGCAGCAAAAGCAGTGCATCTGAGAGACATGCCTTGATTTAACACCCTGACACAGCTGGGCTCACTAGGCCTGTAGCTCTTAGCCCTTGGCTAGCTTCAGATCATACACACAGATACACATGCGGAGATACTCTGTCCAAGAGCAACAAAGAGGAACAAACCTCCCTGGCTCTGGGTCCTCACATCTGTTGCTGTCCTCTTGTCAAACTTGGGCTTTTTGTGATGTGAATTTGTTAGTGTCGGTTCTGTCTCCCCTGGATCATTAGATAACATTCATAGCATCCCAGGAATAGGTTGTTAAAACAAAGGTGTCAAAATTTAGTCAAGAAAGTATTTCTTTGCCACCTGTGGAACAAGAGCATCCTCTAAATTTGCAGTCCAAGCCTGGGCAGCTTAGGGCTGGTTTAGTGCCTAAATGAAGGAAGTCAGTATCAGTTTCAAGGAGGGTTAGCTGTAGAAGAGCTAGAAAAGGGCAGTGGCAGATGTTTAAGTGGAGGGGGCAGTGGGAACAGATTTTTTTATTAGTATGGAAGAAGAAGAAATGGAGAACTTAACAATGGTTTGTGTTGGAGACACGGAAGCAAAGCCAATACAGACATTAAGGAGGTGGTTGGTGACAGCCAACATGGCTTCACCAAGGGCAGATCATGCCTGATCAATTTGGTGGCCTTCTATGATGGGGTGACAGCATCGGTGGACAAGGGACGAGCAACGGATATCATCTACCTGGACTCAAAGCTTTTGACACTGTCCCACACGACACCCTTCTCTCCAAACTAGAGAGGCATGGGTTTGATGGACGGACCACTCAGTGGATAACGAGGTGGCTGGATGGCCGAACTCAGAGAGTGGTCGTCAACGGCTCGCTGTCCAAGTGGAGACCGGTCACAAGTGGCGTCCCTCAGGGGTCTGTGTTGGGCCCGGCCCTGTTCAACATCTTTGTCGGCGATATGGACAGTGGGATAGAGTGCACCCGTGCCAACCTCATGAAGTTCAACCAGGCCAAGTGCAAGGTCCTGCACCTGGGTCCTGGCAATCCCAGGCACAAATACAGGCTGGGCGGAGAATGGATTGAGAGCAGCCCTGAGGAGAAGGACTTGGGAGTGCTGGTGGATGAGAAGCTCAACATGAGCCGGCAATGTGCCCTTGCAGCCCAGAAGGCCAACCGCATCCTGGGCTGCATCAAGAGGAGTGTGGCCAGCAGGTCAAGGGAGGTGATTCTGCCCCTCTACTCTGCCCTGGTGAGACCCCACCTGGAGTACTGCGTCCGCTTCTGGAGTCCCCAACATAAGAAGGACATGGACCAGTTGGAGAGGGTCCAGAGGAGGGCCACGAAAATGATCAGAGGGCTGGAGCACCTCTGTTGTGAGGACAGGCTGAGAGAGTTGGGGCTGTTCAGCCTGGAGAAGAGGAGGCTCCGGGGAGACCTGATAGCGGTCTTCCAGTACCTCAAGGGGGCCTACAGGAAAGATGGGGAGAGACTGTTCAGTAGGGCCTGTTGTGATAGGACAAGGGGTAATGGTTTTAAAACAGAGGGAGGTAGATTTAGATTGGATATTAGGAAAAAATTTTTTTCACAGTGCGAGTTGTAGAGCACTGGAACAGGTTGCCCAGAGAGGTGGTGGATGCTCCATCCCTGGAAACGTTCAAGGCCGGGGTGGATGATGCTCTGAGCAACCTGATCTAGTCAGGGATGTCCCTGCTCCTTGCCAGGGGGTTGGACTAGATGACCTTTGAAGGTCCCTTCCAACTCTAGCCATTCTATGATTCTATGATTAAAAACAGGAAACTGAGAAAGGCAGTAGGGTTTCTGCCAACCGAAGGAGAAAGAAAGTACAAAGGGATTAACTCAGTTTAAGCAGTGAATATTTTCTGGCACTGGAGCTTCCATCAGGACAACAGAGAGAGCTTGAGGGGTGAGCTTAGCATGGTGGGTGATCAGTGACCCAGAAGCAGATGCTGAGAATGAGCTGTGTGGAGGTGACAGTTGAAGCTTCAAGAATCAAAGTACACTGTGGGTCAGCAGAAAAGACAAAGGGCAAGCCTGTAGAGAGATAGAGATTCTCTAAACATAAACCACACTTGAAGGTAGAAGTGTGACTGTTCCCTATTTTGGTTTTTTATTGTTGTTCTACTTGCTGGCATTGTTGATGACATTTTCAACCACTAGTCTAGCATTCTGCCTACAGAAGGGTGAGCTGAATTTGGCTGTCAGTTGTGCTGCGTTAATGAAGTGAACGAGCTAATTATGAGCATGGAATCTCTATGTAAGAAGCATAAAGATCCATCTGGATTCTCAGCTCCCAGAAGGGCCATGCACCATCAGCAGCAAAGGAAACCATAAGTACAGATCCAAAGTTCTCTCCAAGAGACAATAAACATAGAAACAGGCACATCATTTGACAATAACATTTCAAATTATGGCTGACTGAAGTAAGGGGTTGTGTTTTGCAAATGTCATATCTGCATTCGTCTCCCTTCCTGTATGGACTCCAATTTCTTTCACTGAAATCCAACTAAGATAAAATACAGGAGTCCCTCACTGACCTTTTAGCTACCAGGAGCACCTGGATTACTGGCAACTTGCTGACTTTGAAATCTGAAAGCAAAAGGTTTCAGACAAAACTACAGAAACTGCACACGTGTGCCTGGGTCTGTTAGTCATCAGGGTATCACATGGGAATTGGAGATTACAGTGCTCTTCTGGGGCAGAGCTCCCAGTAAATGTGTAACACTGCAGAGCTGAATGAGTGAAGGAGAAGGACTCTGGCAGAGAGACAGGAGCTATAGGCAGAAGTCTGGAGTGATCAGAATAGAGTTGGGCAAGAAGGAAGAAAGGCAAGGAAGGATAAGGGAGGGGAGGACAAACTAGGAATATATGGATAGATTGTACAGATTTTAAGGACAGGACAGATCATTGCAGCCGTATAGCTTGACCTCACCTTGTGAGTAGACCCATTTTTTATGTAGGAGGGCATGATCTTAGTTTGGTAATGAATCTTTGTAACAGTTAAAGGAGGTGCAGTTGTAGTCCACAGAGTATAGTTTTGCTGTAACTCAAATGCTGAGATAAATGCAGGAGGATTTGCATAAAGTATCTGCCTGAGGACTGGCACTGGAGCACTGGAGACTAAATGCATCCTGTGGGTCTCAGTTTCCAAGACAAGTGAGAAGTCTTGCCTATATGAGCTGTCTTTGCTGAGACAAGATGCAAAGAGTGATATTTGAATGTAGCATGTTTTTGCTAGCATGTGCATTTCTGTTTTAAGGTTGCTTATTAATTTTACTTCAAATCACTGGCATAAGGTGACCACAGCATTCCTACTTGAGTTGTGCTTTGGTGGTCCAGTACCATTTATTATCTCCTTTATCTTCCAGAATCAGCTTCCAAGGCACATGGGACAATTAAGTGTTTTAGGCACACCAAAGTCTTGCCAGTGGCTTGAGTTTTCATCTGTCTTGCTCTGCCTTTTTGGAGTTTGTTGCTTTTACTGCCTTTTTCATGCCATGGTCAAGCACAGCTTCATAGCTACAATCCTAATGAGATTATGTAAAGTAGGAGAATTCTCAATTTTTTGTTTGAGACTTTTATTCTTCCTTGGTATATCCCTTCTTATCTTTGTCTAATTTGACGCTTTTACCTGTTAGGACGACCTCCACTGAAAGGCAACTGAATGGATTCCAAAACAGCCCTCACAGTGCTGGATCCTGTGAGCCAGGGAAAAATTCCACAGGTGAGTGCCAGTGCTGAAGACTAGGGAAGTGGGAGTGGGCATGCTGGGATGCTTTCATCTTTCTCAAGAACTGGCAGGGAAAAAACTTTCTCAGCAAGAAGAAGAAACACAGCTGCCTGCCCTGCTTGTAGTGGTTCCTAGGTAACAATCTGGGTTCAGCTGTGCAGGGAATTTATTCCTCCTGGGATTAAAAAGACTAAACAGAAGGAGCAAAGGCTGAGTTTCACAGAGCTGGAAGAGGAAGATCCCTAAAAATGTGGCTGGGAAAAAAAAACTTGGCTAAAATGGCTCCTCTTTGCTTTAGGCTTTGGCTCAAAGATGCTCTGTTGTTTAAGCTTGGCCTGTGATAAAGGACCAGGACATTCTTTACGTTTTTCTTCAGTCTTGCAGAAAAGCCCCTTAGTTCAGAAAGACATAGCTGAGACTTGTGAATCAGCTGCATATTGAAGTCAATCAGTAGCGGTGAAAGTTTCCAAAGGAAAATCACTGAGACTTACAGAATCAAATCTTCCTCGTTGCCTAGTGGCTAATTAATTCAAAAGGTTTATTTGCTGTTAAGGTCTCAGTAAATGAAGATCTAATCCATTTTTCATTGATGCTGACCTAGAGTGTAATCTTGATGAACCCATATTACCCATGGCCCACGGTAATTTGTGATGGTGCTGTAATAGAATATATGGACAAATTATGGTCTAGAATGCTTTAAAAATTGTGTTTCTGACCTTTTGTTTTGCTGTGAAAACCCTGAAAACATTACTTGAGTATCACTAATGCAGTGATCTCTGTGTTTTCACAGGCTAAAATAAAAGTTTGCATAGGGGTGAACTACCCACTTAATCTTCTGGATATTTAGCTCTGAAACTTAAAGATGACATTTCCATTATTAATGTTAGTGATTTTATTGCTGATCCTCTAGCACAAACATTCAGCTAATGCATTTGACATACAGTTCCAAACTTCCTCCCACGCTTTACCACCTGCCAAAAACTCCAGTTATCCTACCAGAAATTTTAAAGGGTGAATAGCCATAGTTAATAAAAAAGGCCCTACAACACATTGGAACATGATAGTGTAGGAATGGAATATAATGGTATTATCAAAATAAATAAAATGTCGTCAACACTGTAGTATATGTATAGTTGAGGCAAAAGTTCTGGTCTACTGTATAGTTGAAGTTGAGCTTTTAATACAGTTTATAAAGCAAGGTTACACATAAATTTACAAGTAAATGTGAAAATGGAGTTCTCGATATATTGACCAAACTGGTTTGCTGAGGGGACTCACATGAAGGTGTTTATGTGCTGAATTCTGCTTTCTTTTTCAGTTCTAAGAGCACTCTCACAGTTGCCACCCTGTAATTTTAACCTCTGCAAGAGATTCTCTCCAACCCCTCTGGGTACTCTTGTTGTTACATGTGTCTGTGATAACTGTAGGTAGCATTTTTCTATCCTTCCCTGTTTCTGTGAATACTTAATGCAGAGCATGCATGAGGATTGTTGATAATATTAATGATGGAAGGCAACACCCAAAGGTTCGGGAAGAATATAGGCTAGATAACAACTAGAAAGTTCAGGGTAGTCAGCCTCTGTGGGAATACCTGTAATCCAGTGAGAACTGACAGCTTCAGCTCACAGTTCATTCTGTAGGACTAGGCTAGCTGCACTGCACTGAACCTATCCTCTCTGAAGCTGAAACAAAGAGTTTAGCTTGTCATTTAGCTCAGAGTGTGAGGGCTTGGATCGAACCCTAGTTTGGTTAGGGGTAGGCTAGCAGAACCATGGAGGGTGGGTCACTCACAGTTTCCTTGTCACTAGAAAAGGTATATAGCTCCAAGAACAGGGCTAAATATTGTGATGACTGAACTAACTAGAGCAAAATGTTTGTTCTTGGAAACTAGGGAATTATATTTTCTGCAGCTTTGCACCAAGCCACTGGTATGCGTCAGAGGCTGCTGTGCCCAGTCTGCGTGTCTCAGAAACTACTCTGGTCCTTCCTGCAGGAACAGCTGTTTTTCTTCTTGACTCTCTCCATTGATTGCTTACAGGGCCCTGATTTCCCTCAGCAGCAGCTTATTTGGGGTTACTGTTTCACATGTATTTAGTATCCTAGATACCAACTTAGAGGGGTTGGAGACACAAGTCATGAAGCAGATTACAGAATAAACTGCAAGATTTAAAGATAGAAGACACTGAAAAGCTGCAGAGATAAAAGAGGAACCAGGCAAAACCTCTGTATAAACACACACACAAATGTTCAAAAATGTCTGAGAAGCTTGAACAGGCCTTCTCCTCTGACAGCCTGTCTGAGGATAGCTATGAGGCTCTGCAAAGAAGCAGCATAAAGGTGTCACAAATGATCTAACCAAAAGTAAGGATGATACTCAAAGGAACAGAGAGTCAGGCAGTATGGAAATTTCTGGCTTTTTCAGAAAACAGTTTGCTGGTGGTTAGTACTTGCTGTTTTATTTTTTGTTCCTCTCTAGTGGCATTAGGTGAATAGTGCAGGAATTCTTTTTCTCAGGAAGGTGAAGTTCTAGGTAAAAAAGTACATACTGTTGTGCAGTGGGCTCAAGATCTTGACGACAGATCCCTTGAGATGAAATAAAAGGGGGAATAAAAGTAAGCATCCCTGCAAAGCAGCTCAGGATTCTGAAACAAGCCACCACTGCAGTGAAAGTGTGGCAACCTCTCATCCCTATGGCCTCATCCTCATTTCATGGAGAGGCAGAAGTTGTGTGTGAGCGAGGTGTGTGCCACTGGCATAATGAGAGAGAAGGCAGAGATTCTCATGAGCATCTGCAGACAGGAAGCTAAATCTGCAAGCTACTATTTGGGGGTTATTTGTAGTGTGTGAACAGACAGTTCCCTCTCAAAGTTCCTGAAAGTTTAACAGGATTTATTCTATTAAAGAAATAATAAGAATTACAACCCCCAGGGAACATTCAAAATGCTTCTGACCTGATTTTTCACTGAAATGGAACACCCAGCCACTGGTGGTTTGTCAGTCATTCTGAAAATACAGCCATTATCACAGTGCTTTGTTTATTCTGTGTTACTTTGAGGGTCCCTCAGCATTACACTGATTGTTTCCTACATCATGGAATTTAGCAATTCAATTAGTATTAGTGAAATAGAATGATTGTGAACTAAGATATCAATTCTCTTTTCCAAGTTTTCTTCAGAATATAGTTTGCTGAGTAACAGCTAAGCCAAATATTGTGGTGTGTTGTTCAATTCTAGGTTGTCTTTATGAGGCTATGTTTGATATGGCGAGTTCAGATGATGAAGGAAAGAACCTACAGGCTGGTCCTTTTTTTACTGGATATATTAACAATGTAATGTGTATGGAGACATTTTGCCATATTTTGCTGTTTTATTTTCTGTTCCTCTCTAGTGGCATTAGGTGAATAGTGCAGGAATTCTTTTTCTCAAGAAGGTGAAGTTCTAGGTAAAAAAAGTGTCAGTTTTCCATAAGAATTTAGCTTTTGAACAACTGGCAAGAAACATCAAGGAAGTTTTGTAGCTACATGGAAGACCTCATAGTTAAAAATTTATTATATTTGTTATTCTAAGACAAAGCAAGTTTTCAGGAGAACAGAGGATGAGGGAACTTCATGAAAATTTAACAGCATAGTCCCAGGCAGCTTCTCTGTTCCTCAGCTGGACTCTTGTCTGCAAGAGCCTAGAGACAGGAACAATCTGAAAGTATAGTTAACCCCTCACTGCAGTTGTGGAGTGGATACACAAGGTGATGATCCCAGCAGATTTTATTTGGTTTGGTTTGATTTGTAAAGGTAACAGCAACCATGAGTGAAATCTGTCTGCTGTCTTTGTGCTCCTCTTTTGTTTGCTGCCAAATTCTTGAGAGTTTGTGAAATTTTTATTTTAAAAGCTTCAGAAAACAGAATGCTTCTGGGGTTCTGTTTTGCTATGGCAAAAATAAAATGTGCTAATAACCTATATAATTACAAACAAATATGAATAATGTTTAAAACTGGGCAAGTCTGGGCAAGGCTCCAGACTTGACAGAACTTTCACCTTTTCATATTCCAACTGATTAATAGTGATGCGGTTTTATTGGGTTAAAGTTTGTATTACTAGTGTCTACATAGCTTTTCCACTACGTGTGTTGGGAGAAGAAAAAAGCATGAGAGTTACTGATTAGGGGAGGTAAAAGTTAGTAATATGCTATCTGAGTTTGACAGCAGTGAAGACCACTAATTCATGCAAAGTGTCAGATCTCAACCTAGTCTGGTGTAAAGCATGAGTCCAAAACTAATTTATTTGTATTCTAGTTCTCTTGAGAATACTTAATACATAAGGTAAATGTCAAAACTCAATCTGAAGCTAGGGAGGAAACTTCTTGAGCTAGGTGATACAGACTTTATTTTATTCCCTGTGATTTCCAGGTCTGTATCTAAGTTTAGTTGCAGGATGATGCACAGTTGTCTGTTTACTTTGGACATTCACCTGGCCCCCAAGTCTGCATGAATGCCAAGTCCTGAAGGTATGCAACTCTGAAATAAAGCGTATCATCACCTGTAAGGGCTATAAACTGAATCCTGAACTGCCAAGAGACTAGTTGAAGAATATGGGGATTAATAAGCTGGTTTGGATCTAATCCATTTAGAAGGCAGGCTGCTGTTCTTGGTTTTCTAGTGATTTCCTTCTTTAGGCTAAGGTGGAGAGCAGTGTCTGAATGCTGTCCAAAGAAGATGAATGTGCAGGCAGTGTCGACCAGTATAGAGCAATGAGCAGAGCCTGCTTACAAACTAGTGACAGTAAGGAACACTTTTGCACTTTCTCTTCTCTGCATCTAGCACACTCCAGATTTTTTTCATTTTACAGGAAATCTACAGGTAGATTGTGTATTTCTAAGGTTTTTATATATCCAAGATTACTGTATGATCCTTCCTAAGAAGGTCATGTATGTCTTGTTATAGGAGACCTGAAATTAGAATTAGCATTGGACGTGCTAAGCTGTGACTGGCTGTTGTCTACCCACGTCTTGAATTAACAGTATTCCTGAAATGCAGCCTCTTTTATGTAAACTTAAAGAAAGAAAATAAGAGATTCTTTTAGCAGGTATGCAAAAGTACAAGCTTTAGAATTGTTCTGCACCAGCAAAAGAAAAAAAAAAAGGCATGTAAATACAACAGGCATTTAAACAAGACACTTACAATCACTTTGTATTGTTTGCCAGATCTAAACAAAGAAAATGCCTGGGATTTGGCGATTCTTTTATCAGCCAGTGTCTCTTAACTCTCTTGGAGTGTAAAGGGTGAGGATGGGACGGGATATGTACTTTTGCCACTGTGCATGTGCATGTGCACTGTGTCAGACTCCCAGCCATTTGCTACAGTAGGGCCAAATTCCCAGCTGCCCAGCTTTGTCCAGGCTTCCTCAGCTTCTGCCAGGCTCCTCTGCAGCCTCAGAAGGCAGTAGATTGTTGAACACCAATGTATTTATTTTTATGTTGTTACCACATTCCCAAGAGGAACCTTGGCTATGATTTCAGCTGGTCTCACCACGCTGTCCAAATCCTTCATCAGGAGCAGCTGGGAAAAGAAATCACTCAGGTTTCTCCATAGCACATTGCTGGTACGCCTCCTCCCTGCCACTAATCCTGTTAATTCCAGCCTTCATTTGCCACCCTCCTGGTTCTCTCTTGCTGCTGTGACTGACTGCACAAGTGGTCTTGACTTTGAAAGGTGACCTTCAAATAGGCACCTCGAGTAACCTCTATTTCAGACTACTTTGGCTACTTAGGCACAAGATATGTTATGACACAAAAGATCAACTTTTGGTGTCATCTCATTACTTATCCTAGTCCAGGAATGGAGTAATGACGACCTCTTCCACATAAATCCTTCCAGAACCACCTATCTGGCTGAGAAGCTCTGGGTGGGTCACTGAAAGGGAACAGCAGTGTGATACCCAGCACCTAGCAACAGACTTTCCAGTGCAGCCTCTGACTCTGCATACAACCTTTGTCAACAGCAGTGATAACATTTTGTCAGCATCTCTCTCTGTACTGCCATTGCCGAGAGAGGGGGTTACTGAGAAACGGAATGAGTCCATTTTATCATATTTTGGAAGCAGTGGAGCTTGAGGTGAATCCTACTATTGTGCTTCCCTTTTTGGGAGGGCAGAGAATCAGTTACAACGGAGGATATTTGGTTTCACATTTGTTCTTAGAATTATCTTCCTAAAGCCATGTTCTTTCATGCATCATGAAAACATCCTGGATCTTCTCTCGCTCTCCCGGCTGACTCCCACAGTTTCATAAAGAGGGCAAACAGGAAGGAGGAAAAGACAATTTCTCATATAGTTGTAGCTATAGTTGTTGCATCTGCCCCAGGTCAGATAATGACAGACAAGCCTGTAGTACCAAATGGACCAGAAGGGAAAGGACAAGGTAAAGAAAGACCTTCTCCTTACCCCATTTCTTGGTACTTTTTAAAGGAGCAGGGAACCGTTACCTTAGGACTAGCAATGAGCAAGTATTGATGTCTCTAACCAGTACCTTTAAAGTAGTTACAAATTATCAACAGGGCATGACTATGAGTTTATCCAGTTATCAGAAAACTGTGTTTAAGTCTCATTAAATCCCAGCAGAGTGTAAAGCTCTGCCAAAAGGAGCATTCCAAGCACTTCTTGGATGATGTTAAGAAAATAATGTCCAACTCGGCCTTCACCTCTCAGCTAGAGCTGAGGGTCAGTGTTCACTTCTCATGATCAGAAATGACATTTATTCCTTAACTGGCAGCCTGCCTCTCACACCTTTAGTTTACCTTTTGCCTTTTATGAAAGAAAGGAGCTTTTTCCTGTTGCTATTGGTCTCGTGCCACTGAAAGGACATTCCAAGTCTCAAGACCACTGGGAAAGCAGGAGAAAAAGGAAAGGACAGTCTCTAGAAATTGGCTTCCCTGTTTAAGAACTAGAACCCGGCTTGAATTTTAGGAGCCTTCACTTCTGACAGACTCAAAGAAAACTCTGAAGGGGGATAAGTAATGACTTCATGCAGTTGGCATTTTTGCCTGACTGGAGGCTGAGCATTGCGTGTTCTGCGTAGTTAGGTGATGGCGGACTGCCTGTATTTCCTTGCTGTGTTGGAAATGTCATTCAAGATCAGGTGTGCAGAGGCTGGGGAGAGGTTATATAATATCTTGGCTGCTTCTGTCTCACATCTGGCGCTTTGGCATTAAGCTACCTATGGAAAGGATGGCTTTGCCCATCCAAATTGGATTTTGTTTTAATCTGGCGTTATTTTATTGAGACTAAAAATAGAAGCCAAAATGTGTGTGAATAGGGTAAAAGGAGTGTCTGAAGTTATGAAATGAGAAGTGGGGAGGAGCCAGAGAAGAGAGCGCCACAACAAACCAGGGAGTAGGGAGCTGAATAAGAGAAATCAGAATGAAGGCTGTGAGGCTGCCAAGTACAGAAGGGCGTTAGCAGTCAGGGTGAGGAGCCCACCCAGCATCTTCTCTGTAACATGGGGTGCAGGAAGGCTCATGCTGGCTTCCGCTGCTATTTCTTCACTCTTTTCATGCAGGGAGACTTCACTCGAATACAGTTGTGTGTACTGTTTGTGTCACCTACCCTCCCCCTCCTGGCAAGTAAATTTTCATTACTTGGAACTGCTGGTTTCCCTTGCCTGCCAGGTCCAGCAAGCCAACTTGAAATTGTGCCCAAAAGATGGGGGAGGGAAGGCTGGCCCTTCTGTTGTCAGCTGTCCTGGCTGTCAGTCACTCATGGATATAAATAAACCCTATCTATTTATTATCTTTCTTAGTTGCACTATATATTATCAAGAGAATGCTGGGCAGCACTCTAGGATTAGAAATTCCCTCTGCTATGGGATAAAAAAATCTGAATATCTAGGATTATCAGAGCTTTTCAGGGAGAAAGGAAGTTCCTGTTTTCAACGCTAGATTCGGGAGGCTTCAACATGCATCTCAGTTCTGCCACAGATTTGCTGTGGGTATCATCAAACAGCCCAGACTAGATCTAAAAAATGTTAGCCTGGGTCCCTGACCCAGTACTGGGTCCCTGACCCAGTACTGTCATCTAGCCTAGTGCTCTGCTCTGTCTCATTCCTGCAGCTTGGAAGCAGAGTAGGATAGGTACCCGTGCCCGACCAAGGCTGTGTACATCTGTGCTGGGAAAGTCTATGTGGCACTGAATTTTAGTGTGCTGATATCCCATAAATGACTTTACACAACTCCTGTGATTTCCCTGTGACTCAGAATCCTATCCATAAAATGGAGGTAATCCTTTTCTTCCCCCTGTGTAACTGTACTAAGTACAAAAGTGTTAAAGCTTTTGAGATGCAGCCATGGATGAGATAATAGTATGTAAATATGTGGACAGATGTACAGGCAGATACTTTAAGACCTCCTGGCAGGCAGGGAATAGAGGAGATTGATTCTGTTGTATGTGGTGATCCACTGCAATGACTCTTCGCAATAGGGAGAATCAACCCTTAATGTTGGCTGCTGTCAGGAATAACGTTTTTTTTTTTCTGTCCCCCCTGCTCAACCAGAACCTCAACCTACTCAACCATTCCACAATGCTCACCAATAGCATTGAAATTATTAAACTTTATAGAATTATATACATTAATATCTATGAAATTATTGAATTGGCCATGAGTTGCACTCATGGTAGGAACCTACACAGGAAGGTGGATATAGGAATGCCCCTCTCTGTGTTGAGACCTCAAGGTAGCCATACAAGAGGAACTCACACAAAGTGATTTTAGTTCAGTTTGTGAGAAAAGACCAACTGTACTATGCATTTCTGTAGGAAAAGGAAGGCTCAAAAATCTCTTCAAAACAGGAGGATAAGGTTGAAGTTGGCTGCGTCTCAGGTGCCTTTTTTTTCTCCTTACTTTCAGCATATTGCCAAGGGATAGGTTTCTGGACTGGTATCCCATCTTAATACACATGGTTGACAGTTTGGTTCCTAATTCAGGTTCCAAACTTTCTGTGCAGTGATATAGCTGGCAATCCTGCTTTCTGAATATCTTTCCAGATCTTCTGTGCTGTGTGATGTTTCACTCTATGCTGGGCTTTCAAGGATAACGTTTTTTTTAGATATAGAAATATTTTTAATAAATAGCTCTCAACAAATGTCACTCACATTTAGGGCCAAGCTGATGTGCTAAATACACAGGACAAGCTTTACCTACTAGATTAGCTGTAAAATGCAAACTGTCCAAAATAAACTTGGTACTTTTCTAAGTGTTTTAGATTTTTCTTTTTAAAGAACTGTCTAAGGATTTTTAAGTAAAAGAAGTGAAGATGAAATTGACTTTTTCCCATAACATGCTTAAATAGGAAAATGTCACAGTATGTAGACGTAAAATCTATTTCTATAATAATGGGAAGAAAATTTTTTTCCCTATCTCCATTTCATTTCTATTAAAGATCAACCTTTTCACACCCCCACCTCTCCTGCACCAAGGTCCTCAGCATCTTTTGGAGTGGGGAAGTAGACTCCCAGGCAAGCAAATGTGTAAAAACCACAAAGAAAGAGACAAAGCCTACTGATATGGGAGAAGGATTTAGAGCTACTAGAGAAGCATGGGAAGACATGAGTCAGATGACTCAGAGGCGAAGAGTGAAGAAGGTATTCTGGGACTTGAGAGGAATACCAAGTACTGTTTCACATGGTAGCTCATTAAGTTAGGTTTTGTCATGCCGATCTGTGATCTCATCTCTTACTGTAGAGAGAGGCTGTGTGATAGGGAGATACAGATTTCTGGTGCAGCAGTTTTTACCACAAAACAGTCCCCTGTGATTACTCAAAAATCTTTGGTGTGTTTCTTCCAGCCTCTGCTCACAGAGAAGGACTAACACTGACCACCAGGTGAAGAATCCAGGGTGTTGCTTCAAGTATGGGGCAAGGGAAAAAGCGGCAGTGACTTCATAACACCACACTCGCATAACACCCAGGGAAGAGTGAAGAGAAGGCATTGTTAAGAGGACAACCCACTGAGGAGAGTACTCATCTGTGGAAGCTGGTGATACACCTGCAAGCTGAGGTGAGAAGCCTCTGAGAGCTTCTGAGCTGAATCTGGGGGTCCCTTCTTACCATCTCTTCCTGATCACTAACTGTGAGATCTTTCTGTAAGACAGAGGTCATCCATCTGTCTGTATTCTTCTTCCTAAGATCCAAGCTGTCATCACATGGCAACCATCAGCAGAGAAAAATATTAGAACATACGACTGGAGACATTGATGTTGGTTGCCATCTTGAATTTTGGCACAGAGCCATAGAAATGATTGGTTTGAATAAAGTCATTTCATTTGTTTGGTTTGGTTATAAGTTCAGTTATTAATTCACACCCCCAAAATATTTGCTGTCGTTATAATGTACAGGATTTAAAATCTGTCTTTATGTTTCCCTGTTGGATGCTTATGTTCTGTGTGGCTTATTTTTGTATTTTGATTTCTGTTTGTTTAGGCTTTATAAACTTTTAAAATTGGCTGATGTTGTCAGACCCAAGCTTGAACCCAATGGCCCAGGTGGCTCTTATCAGTTGCAATAGTGGCTTGGTGAAGCACTTCAGTTAAAATTTGCCTAATGCTATGAAAATTAATTTGCTTGTGTTAGAAAACAACATCAGCAGCTGGAAAATGTATTGGAGAGAAGATCCACCCATCCTTAAAATGAACAGGAAGCAACTTCAGTTCTGGCTCTTTGTTGGTGGCAGGTTAAAGGAATATTCAGTATTTTGCAACTTCTGTCTTGTGACACAGCAAGTGGTATGACTGGAATTCTCAAAGGGTACAAAATCTCCTGTTGTTTGTATCAGAGCCCTCAGAGATTGGATTCTAACACCCTGTTTGGTCTATTTTCTTATTCCATAGCTCTGCTGTAATTTCTACCCTGCATAGTCAGTGTTATGAGATCATTCTCATGTATTGGTAGGTAGGTAATGATCAATTCAAATGGCTGACAGAAGAAACGGTGTCAGAGGGGGAAAGTGTGTTCTCTTGAAACAGTTGTGTTCATGGTTCACTCTTGGGCTGTGCATATTTTCAGTCATTCAAGACCAGATAAATTGTGAGAAGATGAAGCAATTATGCTCATACCCCATTAGTTTCACTATTGTTTGCTCCAGGCACAAATTCATAGGACAGAACATGCATTTTTCTATTTCTGTTCCACTCATGAATATGACAGACATTGAATACTTTATTTGTCCAAAATGCAGTTCTCTGATGTAGCTGTTTCCTTCCTTACTTCTTTGGTTTATCTTTCATTTCCTAGACAGTCATGATCCTGTCCACTTTACCTGCATTTTTCAGCTCTGTTCTTCAAGAATCTCCACAGCATTTGTCTGCTGCCTATGCCACCATCACATATCATCAGTGTCCAAGAGATCTGATAAATCTTGTGAAGGTACTTTCAGATCATGTCCCTTCTGTCTGTAATCATTGAATTCCACCCATGGATCTCAGAGACGGATGTTTCTACTGGTGCAGCAAGTTTGTTGGCTCATGATTAATGAAAATTTAGTTGCAGAAGTTGTTATTTCATACTTCTGCACATCCTCAGCAGCTGTGGGTGTCAAGACCTTGGGTCTGTCTTCTCATAGCCTACTCTGCTATGCGGGGTATTGGCTATAGTCTCTAGCTCTGTTCCAGAACTGTTGGAGGGGCTATTTCCCTATAAGATTTAGTTAGTAAATAACAGATTCCATTCTTTTCTTCCTCCCAGGGGATCTGAGTTATCCTTATTCCACTGGATTTCATGTGCAGGATTGAGTAGCTATAGGATATACATCCCTGTCGAACTCTCATGTCTGGTTTTGTTCTCTAGTTTCTTCATTCAGGTTGTAACAACCACCACGGAAAACTATAGAGGGATTTGGGGGATCAAGATTTAAATGCACAGTTAGCCCAGGAACAGTGATTGTCTTCAGAGGATCACTGGCAAAAACAGCATTCTTAGATCTTTGTCTGGCAAATTACCAATTAGTACTGGCTTACTATGAACATAACTTAATTGTTCTGTCAGCTTTGCTAGTCTCCTACCCACTCATTTTGGAATAACGATTTGTACTCAGCTATAGCCAGCATGTTTTCTGAACTTCTTGGCATTGTATGTTAGAGGTAGCCAACACCACATCTGTAACTGTGATGACTTAGTAACAGTATGCCAGATATCTTGTCTCTAAGATTTTTGAAACATTCAGAGAAATGCACATTGCAGTCTAAGACCTTCATTTCAAAGGATTAATTTTGTCAGCTTCAGGAGCAGTGAAGTCTTGCATCCTTTGTCCCTGTTAAATTTTTCTTCTGCTTCCAACAAATAAAAAAAAAACCCAGGGACACCAAGACTGGTCCTTTACCTCAAGCCAAACATCTATACCTTAAACTCTTGTTCAACCTCAGGATATGTTACGGCAGCCAGAGCATCAAAGGAAATAGCAGTATTCCTTTGCCTTGGGCATTTGCTGATCGCAGCTCTAAGAACAAATACTGTTACCCTGGGAGCATGTGCAAAAGAGAATCAGGAACAAATCCTGCAAATCCAGACTCTTTATTTTTTCCATCTCCCTGCACTCCTCAGCCTCAAGTCCATCTATGTCTTTGTGCATGGTGGATGCTGTGTACTGAAGGATAACATTTGTATTTTGTCTCTTTGCAGCTCTGCTACCCTCATGTCTGTCCCTTTTCAAAAGCCTCTCAGAGAGTGCTTCAGTTAAGAGATTCAGTGGGGAGGCACAGAATCTTTCCCACACATCTTGGAGAGAAGGCATTTTAAGGAAGTGTTTTCTAGTACAAGGGAAGACAGGAGAAAAGCAAACCATTTTGGATTTATAATAGTTGCACATGAGGGGAGTACAATGATATACTCAAGTGCTCCTCAAGTCAGGATTAGTTTGTCTCTGCTTTTATGACGTTAACTTCCCTATATTCATCAATGAGTTTCATCAAAAGTGCTTTTGTTTACTGTGAGAAAATTACCAATTGAAAGCCCCAACAATCATTCAGCATCTACTGAAGTGGTGAGACTGGATAATGTAACCAAGCAGTCCTCCTCTTCTCTCCTACTCCTTGATGTTTGCATCACTTCTAAGTTAAGGAGCCTGTTCCAATGTCAGAGAATCAGACTTGTTAGTCTTGCAAGGAGATGAACATCAGAGTCCTGGAGGCTGAGGTAATGCAGAGTTCATACAAGTGTTTTGTGCTGTGATTACGTGATGAGCAAACTACAAGATAAAAATTAAGGGAGAGATATTAGATTCTCTCCTTTCCAGAAGCAGCTGACTTAATACATGAAGTATTAAGTTCACTTTTACATCGTTCATCTTGGCCTTTAAAACAGCTTCACAAGTTCTGTGAGTGCCATCAGTGGCAGATCATGTTGTGACACTAGATGATAGACCACTTAGTCTTGGATGCCAACAAGACATACTGAAATTTCCATTCTCAAGACTGGATATGCTTTTGGACATTCATGGCTTGGTGGAAATGCTGCTCATCATGATGGCTGGAAGGTCAACATACGTATCTCTAATACTGGTTCCACACTTTGGTATCAAGACCTTTGTTTATTTGTAGGAATCTCAATGCTGTGCCTCTTTCTCATAGCAGAATATGAATGGGCTCCATGTGCATGGAGTTGAATGGCTGGGAGTGCTGGACCATTCCTCTTCTTTAATTGTGAAGGAGATCATCAACTTATAGATGAGTTTACAGAACAGACTGGATTCTCAGCTTGCGTTCTTTCAGGTCGGTACCTTGTACTAATACAACAGTTCCAGTCATTTTGGATTATTTGCTGGAAACAAAAGTAGTCTGGCTCCTGACTTATTTTTATTGAGGTTTACTTGATCAAACTGCCAAGGACTTTTTTTCCTCAGTCAGCCCCACATTTGCTGCTCATGATAATCCTGAGCTTGCTCTTTTAATCTGGATGGGTTATTCGCTGGTGTTTGAATAGTTGGATTTTTTTGATTGCAGTAGGTAACAGGCTGATTGATCCTCTTCATACTGTTTATTTTCTTCACATTATTCCTGTGGATCTGTCATGAGTTTCTTCCAAAAGAAGCTTCTGAGCTTTACTTAAACCTGGGACTTAACCTCCTTTTCTTCTTTCTAGAACCTCGTGTTTCTAGAGCTAGGAGATCCTTCTTTACACCAAACATCAGAAGGACCAGTCAAACAGTCCTTGAGATTGGTTATACCAGGAGCACTAAACTTAACATTTGTAGTTCTCTTCATGCAGAAAGTGGTTAATTGGAAAAGAAATGGGAAAGGAGGAGTGTAAGGGAGAAGGTGAAAAGGGAGTAATTGTTCACAGTCTTGCCCACTACAAGAAGTGGGAGCATCAAATGAAAAGGAGAGGGAGGAGTGTGTGCAATTTTTTTTCACAGTAATAGACTTATGGAACTCTTTGTCACAAGATATTGTGGATACAAAAAAGTGTATGTGGTTTGAAAAGACAAGTAAACAAATCCATGAAAAAGTAGTCTGTTAGGGCATATTAAATATTAAAACTAAAAAAAAAAGCAGGAAGTTTCTAAGACTTTTCAAGTGACTATTCTGAGGAAGTATCACAATGGGCTTTTCTAAGTTTTAGCTTGTTTATTTGGCACGTGCTGCTGACCACCGTCAGAGACAAGAGGTGCAATAGATAGTCTTGTAGTCTGACTTTGTATGGATGTTTTATTTTGACAGTTGCGGCACAGCCTGCTAGAACAGCCAAGGCAAAGCTGCCTTCCATGGCAGTGACATGTTCCACCAGAATTCACTCTGTGGTGTTGGGATGTCCAAGAAGAGTCTCCACTGCTGACACACCTTCACCTGGGTGGGCATTATATATTGCAGAAGCTTTCAGAATGATGAAGCTCTTACAAGAGCACAAAAGACACCAAGATCCATCTCTAGTCATTTGTGATTTTGGAGGAAAGTAGGTTACTGTATGGAAGTCATCCATAAGATGAAGTTAGTAAATGGTTGATCACTTACATATGGAAAAGAAAATACTTACCACTAACTGAAATTTTTAAGTTTTCTTACTCATACACATTTCACTTCTCGCCATCTTTGTCTTCTGAAGTGCTTGAGTGCAGAACACCTTCAAGGTGAACGTGCACAACCACAGTGCATCTTAAAGAACTACAGTACCTGGTAACTGCTTTCTTCTCATTTTAGAACCCTGCTATCCTTTTCCAAAGAATTAGATTAAGTTTCCCTGCTGCCTTAGAGATCAGTAGTTAGGAAATGCAAGCTGATCTTCTTCAAAATTTTTGGATTTTGAGTTTTTGAAACAGCCTCTCTGTGCAGTTGTAATACAGAGGACAAACTCCACTGAACTGAAGGTGACAGACAAGACACCGGGTCTGCCCTGAGGAGTCTGCTATGTCTGTTACCTTACCAAAAAAGGATTTTACTGGCCCTCATACAGTTTTCACTGCTGTTTCAAATTTAAAGGAAAGAATCACTGATCGCTGTGGAGACCCTTGTGTGAAGTTGCCAATAGTATTCAGTGAATCATAGCGGATCCCTAGGGAAAAGAGTACACTTAACAGGGCCTCTTCTCTACAAGTCCATGCTTACAGCACACACAATGAGCTTGAGAAGTCTTATATTCTTAGAAAAGGAGTGGCTTCTTTATCTGACCTATCAGACAAAAAAAAATTGAATTAGCTTAAAAAAAAAAATTATACAACTGTAAAGAATTTGGAGGGTGTTAAAAATGTATATTTTATTATCAGAATTTTTATCATTTGTTTGGGGTAGGTGAAAGAGATGCTGTTAACTCTCAAAGCAATTTCAGCATTGTATTTGGCCTTTTGCCTGTTAGTGTTCTGGGATGCATAGCAGAGGACAACCCCAGAACATTAGTTTAATTTGGTGTCTCTGCAAGAGTATTTTAGAAAATCTCATTTCACCATAGTTACAGCAATGATAAAGTGTAGTCTCCTTCCCCCAGACTAAGAGGAGACAAGTTACTGTACTCAGTATAGTTATGTTCAAGAGTCATAAAATCTCCTCAAAAAAATGTTTGGGAGGTATTGATCTAATCCCTATGTCTTGTGTACCACCATGTCAAAAATCAGGAAGGGATTTTTGAAAAGTTACTTTACTACCAAGTGCAAATGTTTGACTGTCATCACTTTCTCATCCTACTGTAACATTTGTTTCTCTGAGATTAGGGAAGAAAAATTACAGAGGATTTTTTCCCACTGTTTCCATTAATTACTATATAGGATTCACCTCATGTTTTTCAAATGGTTTTGCCATTCTGCCATTTGCCAATGGTTATGGCCTTCTGAAAAGGTCAGGCTGTGTCAGATATATTTAGTACATCTAGGATGTCTGTGCCATTCTTCAAGGTGTGCAGATGGACAGCTGTGAACCTACTGGGAGGGCAAATGAAGTTGTAGGCATCCCATTAGTACCAGTAGTTACAGTACTTATGTTCCCAGTTTCAAGATGTTTCCCTCATTCAAATTGAGGTTGTCTTCCCTCCTTTTTTTCACCATTTCTAATTCCAGAAATTCAATGCGGAATACATTTTGTCTGTGCTATCAGCTAGGAATTTTTTTTCTTATCCACAGATCTACAAAACTCATGCCTCCATATGTCTACTGACAATTTCTCATGAAAAATATCTAAGAATAAAGATTGGTGGCTGCTCTTCCTGCCAAATTGTGGCTTTGCAAGTTTCTTAGGTCTTTTGAATTATGACTTCATTGAGGGCAGGTGAAACTGATAAAAGAGAAAGACAATTTAAAACATGTAGTCAGCACATTGTAATTGCTGCCACGCCATACTTCCCCAAGATTTTATTGCCATCTCATTTATTTTCTTTTTTCTTTGTTGTTTATTTTGTTAATTTTAATTCCAGTTCTTCAGATTAGCACAAAAGAGCACTTAGCATGGTAGTATCCAAATGAGATCTTCAGATCCTAAAGTTAGAGATTTCTGTAGCAAATGTCCTTTGAGGGTGCAGACGTCAAATTGTGTCACACAACGCTGCTTGCTGCAAGCTGGATGTCTTCCAGAGGCTCTTGTTGCGACTCTGCTACTGCTTTCCCCTACAAGTGGAGTTTCTTACAAATCCTTGAAAACGGTAGACATCTTCCAAGCATCTAGTCTACCTGCAAGAGTGTTTCAGCACTTAAAAAGACCATAATTTTTTGTTTCAAGAGAGGACCAGAACACGGTTACCAAGACATTCCCTAGTCATTACACTTACATGCGTTGCACAAATCCTGTAAGATTTGCCCCTGGCTGCACAGCAAATCTTTGTTTTGTCTGCTTCCTGAAGAGGATAATAACTTCAGGAGAGAAAAGAAATCCTTCCTGAAGAACGTCAGGAAATCTCTAGTTTGATATGACCCAGCTGGCTTCTTTAATCAAGTGATGTACATGGGCTGGCCATGATATATTATTATAATACCTCATGCTGATTTCTGTATTTGATGAATGAAGCTTACTACCTGTAAGCAGCTAGTGAGAAATGTCTGAGTGTTGGCAGACTGGAAAAGGAAGGCACCTTTGCTTTCTGCAACATGCATAACCCCTACATGTAATTATTTCTTGCATTGGTCTCTGTGGACAGCAATGCGGTACCATCTTGCCTAGCCAATGGAATGGAATGAGAGATGAAGAATATCATCCTGCACAAAGAACACTGCCCTCCTACACTGCCCTCCTGAAAGGGGGAGAAATAAATCTTTGTCTTCAGAAGATACCACTTGAAAGATTGGTATTACTTGGTATAATTCAACAGTGCCAGTGTATACCACAGGGGACAGAGTTTCTGCCTGAAAGCTGTTCACTAAGTCTGCAGGATGTGGGAAACCAATAATGTGGGGTTTTTTTTGCCACAAACCACAGCTGTAAAGAAACCTCTATTCTGTACTAGATATAAAGGTCCTTATCCCTAAGTGTATTTTCCATTAAATCATGGCCCAGTACTGGAAAAGGCTCAGCTGCTTGGTTGAATGCCTTCAGACCATCTCTGCCCTCTTCCCTCTGCAACCTAGCCCTGAAGCAGCTGAAGAACTGAGGTCTGTAATTGTCGAAATTAGTCTTTCCTGGAAACACACTGTGACATCCCCGAAGTACCATTTTCTTTCTGAAATTATGGGCATAAGTGACATCTCAAATACATTACTGTCATTTAGAGAAGTAAGACAATGGCAACCATTAATCAGCAATTTTAATTTGCTGTATTTCTTGTTGATGTGTCTGAATTATTTCTAAGACAATCTACATCCCAATGAGTAAAACTGTCTCATCTCTTCTGTGTTGACTTGTGGCATGATAAAGGATCTTGTATTTGTACAGGGCATCTGAAGCCTCTCTTCACGAGAGGACAAAAGACACTGAGCTTAGTTGCTTCCATCTGTCACTTCTGGAGCTACATCAAAAATGAACTAGGGCTTAAATTACTTCCCTGTATATAAAAAAAAATATTGTTAAAGCAGAGACCTGAAGGTCCAAGTGTTCTTTTACTAAACATCATAGTATGCATGTTAATTATTAATTTTATACAGCTTTTGACCAATATATTCTAGTGATTTTTAATTGTAAAAAATGTAATAGATGTTATTTTTAAATAATTAGAAGGCTTGTTTTCCTCCTTGCCCTGTATCCAAATTGCTACTGTTACTCTAAACCACAATTAATGTAGGTTATAGGAAGCCCATGCTACCATCTATTATTTTGCACTACCACAGATCAGTATATTTTTGCAAGTGTGTAGATATCACACTATTGCCTCCATATCTATTGAAAGCTATATTTTCTTGATTTATTTAAATGCCTTTCAATAACCCAGTACTATAGAGCTGATGTTTTGCATGCCACCGGGAACGCTTGTAGTGGGTAAGAAACCTTTTCTGCACAATGGAGCTGGCCCTAGAGCTGCATCCTGCTCACCCTCTGGTACTGAACCTGCCCTGCACTGGACCTCAGACCATATTGAAGATGTCTGCCTCATAAGACGTTGCAGTGGATCCTCTTCTGTCATGGGATGGCTGCAGTGATTTCATTTACAAAATAGTCTGAGCCTGGAGACCTCCTGTATTTCTGCTCAGGTGAGGACACTGTAGTCGTAGCTAAGGAAAGCTTCAGAGCAGCAGAGAGAAAAAAGGGATCTGTGAACTGAGAGAACAAAAAATTGGTAGCTACAACAAAGAGAGATGTGAACATCACAGGACAGAGCGGAACAGAGCTATGATGTTGCCAGAGGAGTGGACAGATACATTTGTCTTTTGTATCTTATATTACTTTTGGACATGGTCCATCTTGTTTACTGTGTGTATGGATGTCTGTTGGTTATGGAAAGGTGAAGCACAAAGCCGCAAATCCCAGTTCACACAGGGTAACAGAGGTGTGCTACTGCTTTTTCTACGTGCGGCGAGATAGCTAGAGACCGTCCAACCCAAAGACCAGGGAACAAAGACTCATTTGGTCTGCAAAGACGATTCTTTGCTGAAATATCAGTGCGCATTCCTGTACTTACTGCGGCAGTGTTCCTTGCAGAGCTCTACAGTGTGCTACAGCCTGAAAAACAAGGTGTTCAAGGTCACGTCTAGGCCTCTTGCATGCTGTAACTGAGTATGCCGCAGAGAAGCAGGGACTACACAGATGGTTGTTTGATCACGTGAGTAGGATCTGCCTTACAGCAGTGCAGAATAGGATTTTTTTCACTCTAAGCATTGATCTTTGTTAGAGACAGAAAGTGTACTGGAATTGTTTTCATCAGCTTTTGTTTGTTGCTGCAAGAAACAAAAGGGAACTGTTTGGAGCTGTATTCAGTGTTGGCAGTGAAGATTCCACTTTTTCTTTGCCATTATCTTCCTCAATTTTCCAGCTAGTAACAGAGCATATAGAGAACTTCCCTCTGCCTTCTCACACAAGTGTCCTGAAATATTTTGGTAAGCCTGCGCCCACGAGTACTCAGTCTGTTAATAAACCCATGTAAATAGTATAGTTTGTTGATGAATTAAGCTAAAACACCCCTAGAAAAACGCTTTTAATTTCAAGAAAATTACTTCAGATCCTGTCTCACAAATCTATTTCTCAAATGTTGCTAGGGAAACGGAAGGCTTGCAGAGAAGCAGTAACTGAAACGTGTCTGTTTGACTTCAGGGATTACTGTACCCACGAGATTACTTGTGTCTTTCCTAGTTGGATACCCCAAGACTCTTCTCCCCTGATTTTCCATTGCCATTTTGCCTTCTTTCCAAAAAGACAAATGGCTTGGTCCTTCTGCCACCCCTCCCTGCCACTGAGGAGCAGCAGTGAACAAGGTCTAGTAGGACAGACCCACCTCAAGGGCTTTGCCAGTCTTAATCTGTGGGTGGTTCTGACATGCTCCAAGTGCCACATAGGACTGTGAGCTGTGGAAATGTTCTAGCTTAGCTCTTTGCAGCTCCCCCTCCTTGGTTTTTTTTGGTTGCGGTTTTTTTTTTTTTTTTTCTTCCCCCTTTACTAGCAAGGAAGCTCTTCAATTGGATGGGCAGCAGAGGCAGCCCAGGGCTCAGGAGAAACAATGACCAAAGAACAGACTGCAGCTTGTAAACCAAAACCTCCCCAGGGGCTGCTGCTAAAAGGAGATTAGAGAGAATTCCTATGCCAATCGGCATCTGGATTCCCCCCACTTCCCATTGCAGCCACTAAATTTCTGGCCTATCAGCATGGTAGTGTAGTAGTAAGGCATTTATTTGCTCCCTCCTTGGGTTGGTGAGGCGGAAGCATGGGCATGGAGAGCTGTACAGGGCACAGTAATACAGCAGTGCAGCAGGACTGATCAGAGCTGCACCTTTCATCATCACACAGATGACAGGTCAAGGAGCCCCAGAGAGATAAAGGGATAAAGCTAAGCATTAGGGAGTGCTTCTATCAGAGCACGAGTGCCCCAGACAAAATGTCACACAGGTTGGCAGGCTCCCTCCACTGACCCACCCTTGCTAACCTCTAGCCAGCTAGCGATGGTGCAGGAAGGGTTGTTTTACAGTTTATTAAGATGTTTGAGATTACATGTTATGGCAGCCTCACATGAGGTATATGGAAGCAGCCACTACTGTGACGGGCTTGATGGAAGAGCTGAATTCTGAGCTGACCATGGAGAGCCCTAGCCACAACTGATTAACCAGCCAGGTGTCATTTTACGCTCAGTTGCTGGGGACCAGGAACTGGGAGAGGACAAGGAGGAACTTCTATGGTCTCTAGAACATGACTTTTGTTTGGAGAGTTAGAGAGGCAGCCTCTGAGTCTTACACGGCTTGCAAGCACCAGAGATTTTTACCTTTGGGAGCATCTATGGCTGAAAAAGCCCATAGTATATGGATTTCTTGCCTGAGCAACATCTGTGAGCTTTTTATGAGCATCTGCAATGTTCATGGTAAATTGGGAGGAGGAGTGTGTTATTTACCTGTGTGTACAAGTCTGTACTGGCAGCCCATATATATGCAAATAGACATAGGACATTTGTCAGCTGCGGCAACTGCACTGCCCTGGTTATTTAAACAGTATTGTTGGAAGAGTTTTATATTTGAGGGGAGCTTTATATGAATCTATCAAAAGCAGATGCCAGAGGTGATGCACATGCCTGAAAGACTAGGGCGGGACAGGGCACATATACACCAGGCACATTTTGAGGGTACCAAACAATTTCCATTCTGGGGCTCTCTGGCTGACCCAAATTCTGTCTGTTCTTTGAAGAGGGATTTTGGAAAGGGGAAAGATTTTAGACTGGCTGAGTATGTCACAGCAGCAGCAGTTTAAAAACAGCAAACCATCTAACCCTTCAACAAACGACTTGCTTGTGAAAAAAAAAGAGCATCTCCCCCCCAAATATTTATTTTTTACAATGTTTTTGAGATTACTATTTTTTAAGTCTTGGCAGGTGAGGCCTAGGCCACATTCAGGTCATCGTGCAGAACAGGTGCAAAACACCCCAAAGCACCTCACAAACCACAACAGACAAGAGGTCCTCAGGGTGTATCAGCTCACAAATGAATGGGCCCAATATTCAGGTACCCACAGATATTGCTCCTGCCCTGACCCAGAAACCATCTCTCAGAAACTCCAGGAAGGGAAAAGAGCTGAATGGAGACATCAGTCCGTCTGAAAATGGACTCAGCACCCTCTTTCCTTGTATTTGCACACCCTCAGCAGGCTGGCTGGGAGCCTCACAGTTTGCATTTAGGAACCAATAGCCAGGATCTGCCAACTGAACTTACAGATTTGGCAGACAGAGTTTCAGTTGCAGGACTCCTGGATCACAGCTCTGAGGAACAAAAGTCTAAGTGTATCTCTGAGCATTTCTTCTTTCAGCAGCTTCCCTCCTTGGTGCATTTTCTTTCTCTAAATAAACTTTCAGTGTTTCCTCCTACAGGGGAAACCTTTAATTCTTCAAGCCAGCGGGGAGGGCTGAGGTCCTAAGATACCTAAAACTAGAATAGAAAACATCTCCCCATTTCCATTCCCCCTTTCACCTGCTCCTTCTCATTCCCTCGCTTTCCCAGCTCAACCACCTAGCATCCAAATACACAGCAGTTCCTCCTGTCCTTCTCTTCCGCACCAACTGTCCAGCCATTTTGAAGAGTGTGGCCTTCGTGTCACCAAAGTAACTCCCAGAAGGAAAGTGACACTGCCAACAAGACCAAAAAATGTTCCAGAAGAGATCCCCAAGGGCTGCCAGACCCTAAGCCACAGAGTTTGGCACTTGGCCCTCAGCATGCGTAGTCTCTGACCCCCAGTTCCTTTTGTGTTAGCCTAGGAGCAGGAGAGTGGGTGCTGACAGTTTCTCTCTTGGTTTTGGGTGGGCCAGGGTGCCTTTCAGCTGCACTTGCAGGACTTCACCACCATGTTGGAAAGCTGCTCCACTTTGGGGGTCCTCCCAACATAGTACAAGATAGTGAGTGGCTCCAGGTCCTGGGGGACACAGCAGGGCGAAGCGGATGCCTCAGGGTTCAGCGTGTTGTATAAGCCCAGCACCTGCAGAAACAAAGTAAATGTGGAGACAAAGTCAGGAATACGTTTACGTTGGTTGAGGACAGGAAGGGACTGCAAAGCAAACACGTCTCTAGGTGTCTGGACTATGCTCAGAGGGTATTTCCCTGAAGTGAGTAAACTCCCCAGTCATTTCCTGATCATGGCCTGCTTCCAAAGGGTCTCGTCTGCCCTGGTCTGACTCTTAAGACTTTTTTTTTTTTTTTCCAATTGTGGTAGCCTTGCTCTGTGACTGATGCCTAAGGGTTCAAGTAGTTGTCCCCTTTCATCTCTAATTTTATATGGTGGATAGTGTCACAATTTTTGCTTTTAACAAGGCTGGGTGTAACCAGCCTGGGGCCGTGTTGTCTTGGGTTCCATTAAAGAAACCAGAAGAAAGAACACCCCTGCTGCTTATTTCAACGAACATGTCTAGATAGCGCTGGATAGATGCCAATCCTCACGAGTATCCACAGTTCCCTCCCAGCTTTGAACTGTCTGATGCTTTCTCCCTCCACTCCATCCTCCAAGTCATTACACTGTAATGCTGGAGCCAGGAGAGTGTCCTGTGGGACCCCACTGGATTCCTCCTCCCAGCTGGCCCCAGCCCATAGATGACTCTATGTAACCGCTACAGAACAGTTGCCATGCTCCCTCCCAGAGGTGGCCGCTTCTCAGCGGTAAGCAACTTCTTGAGTTGTGAAGCCAAAACATGATCTCACCTGCACTACTGTGGTCTCATTAGTGCTTATCTGGTATAAACAACAGGGTCTGGCACATTGTCGTTTAACTACTTTACAGTCTTTGGGGATGAGAGGTGCTAAGGAACCGTGCTGCTCTATCATCCAGATCCATGTAATCACAGTCGTTCTGGTAGAAGCTCTCTGGGATGCTGAGCAAAGTACCCCTGGCTGTACCACAGGGGTATCACGTGCTCTGGGGCCACTCTGCTCAGAGACAGGTTACACAGACTGATGAGAAATCTTATTTTCATCATGTTTTTCCTAGGTGGTGCTGGCAAGTTGTCAGGAGCTATATTGTTCTAAGGGTTTCTTGGATCACTCAGCTGACCTTAACGCTGGATTGTTTCCTTTCTTGCTCAAGAAAAGAACATTAGGAACCATTCTAAAATCTCATTTCTCTCACACTGATTCAGTCCCATTACCTACTAGAGAGCTTCTCGGGACAACCAGATGGCAAAGCTACATGCCCATTACCCTTTCAAAGCTGTTCATTCCCTTGCTTTGTCTTGTGCTTAATGCCCAGCATCTGTTCACTCCTTCATTCTCATAGATGAACTGCTCCCACTGATATTAGTCCTTGAGCTTCAGTAAGCCTTGCTGCTATGCAGACTCTCAAGCTGTCAAGAAAATGTTAGCTTCTTTTCTGCAATATCATCTTTACCTAATTATCTGTTCTTCAGCCAAATCTACTTTTTCCATTAACTTTTTTAGTGAAACCTGAAGCTAAGTTGCTAGTGAGCTGTTCCACTGTCTGGATTGCTGCCTTTTCTCTTCTGTGGACAGAAGCACAGGATCATCCTCTGGCTTTTCTTGCTTCAGTGATGAACTGCCTGCTCCTTAGTCTGTCTTCTCCCCTTGATACTTCTCCCATGCCTGTACTTTTCTGTTGCTTTTATTTTGTTCCGCTCTGGACACCCGCCAGGCTGAGGTGGTATTCTTCCCAAAGACTGCCTAACGTACTCATGTTAAACAGAGGTTATGCGTAAGTTACCTTTTGCCTTCTGCCAGTTTTTACTCATGAATCAGATTGCATAGTAAGTTCCTCCCTGCCATAGATCAGGTGGGATTTATACAGCTGGAAAGGATGCCTGTGCAGAAAGGAGAGCTTTCTGCATGGCTGTGCTCACTTCTGGACACAGACATGGCCATGGATTTCCCTTCACTTCTGGACCACAGCTGCCCCTGTGATAGCAGACAGCGCCTGCGTGTGATGACACAACAGTTTTGCATGACAGCCCGGCACAGAGCATAGAAAAATCCTCCATCCAGTGCGAACTGCAGGAGAAATTTAGGCAGGAGATAATTACCAGAGTTGACGTTTGATGTGAACAATTCAGTTAATACTCTGGCCATTACCAAATAAGTACCCTAAAACCGTAAGTCCTGCTGTTTCACATCTTATGCAAGAGACAGCATCCTCCTCCTTCTCCTCAACATTTGGCTGGAAGCATGGACTCAGTATTGACTCCAAAGGAAGCACATTTTCCCTGCTGAACAACCTAGACTCTTTTCTGCAGTTTCCTGGGACAGTTTTTTACAAGTATTGATCTGAACTACTTTTGCTGCTTTGACGAGACCGGATATGATCAGACTTAGGGGGGAAGGAGGAGTCACAGCCACAAGCCCTGACAGGATAATATACTGGATGTACCGTGCTGTGAGTGGTGTCTGCGCTGCGAAGGTACGGACAAGGGCCTGAACAAAAGTTAGCAAAGTAGCCCTTCGGCTCGTGGACCCATTTCCAGCCAAGGTCCTGTCGGAAGTCAATGTACAGGGGACGCACGCAGCAGTTCTCCTCCAGGTTCCTGAAACACAGTGTCAAAACAGTGAATCTTAAGAGGGGCCTTATATGCGATTGTGCGATGCAGCTTCCTGAGCAGGACGAGCACCAGCAGTGCCCAGCAGGACGTGGTGTTCGCCTGTGCCAAGCGCGGAGGAGCAGCACAGGCGAGCAGTGGCGGGCAGCTCAGCAGCCTGGCAGTGGTCGTGCCTGCCGGCAGGCAGCTTAGCCACTGGCCCAAGGAGGCAGCACCCTGCTCACCCACAGCAGCACTAGGCTGCTCTCTGGCACCTGGAGCTGGCAGGGGGGTGCCATGGGTTCCTGCCCAGGCTGCGCCCCAGGAAGCTGCTTGCAGGTCTCCCTCTAGCCAGTGGTGCAGCCAGAAGTACATAGTGACTCTGCTGAGCTGGCCAGCATCCCCTTCTCAGACACCACAAGGAGTAACTGGCTGAGCTGTGCTCCTCATGCCCACAGCCCCCTTGACGGAGTCTCGCCAGGCTTGCCCGCCTCAGACGAGGTATCTGGTCGCTCCAGGCAGGATTCTCATTTACCGGAAACAGTAGTTGGTATCCAGGGCCCGCTTCTTCCTCTGGCCTCCCAATGTTGGGCTCTCCAGCCGATGTGGGGGTAACATCATCAGGATGAGGTGGGGATTATGCAAATCTTTCTGCTTCTTCAGGCGCCCCAAGTCCCCACGGCCATAGTCATCCTCACTGTCAATGCCTTCAAAGAAAAACAGGATCCACAAAGAAGAAATCAGTGTGCAAGTGGAGGATGCAGCAAGGCTTTTCAGTGCACACTCTCATGTCTGCCCTTGAAACAGAGTGAAGGAGATTCAGGCACCATGTCCACTTGCTCTGGGACTTCTTCCCTCACAGGGACCCCTTTACTCCTGGTGAATCTGACTGCTGCAGGCCTGAAATAGAGGCTTACGGGCCACCTGTTTTACCATTTGCAAACTGCTGGTGGGGCCATTAATCCATCCCATTCACTCCTGGCTTAGGTCCCAGGACAGGCAGGAAGATGAATGGTTTAAAGAAGATGTCAGATCATTGGCACTCTGCAGAATAGCCTCAGAAATTGAGCCTGTGGGGGCCAGTGGCTGCAGCCCAGGGCTGCAAGCCAGGAGGTTCCTAGTTCTTAGGCCAGCCAAGCCACTGACTTTGTGGGCCACCTCACACAGGATCCTTGATTTCCTTGTGTTTCAGTCACCCTATCTGGAAAGCAGAGCCTCCGTGGAAATCCGAGAAGGCATCAAGCTGAACTTCCCAGAGAGACACTGAAATACGAAATTACTCTTTTCTGCAGACACTTGTGCAAACCCACCCAGCCTGCAGTTACTTTCTTCCATTTCTAACCTAGGTACAAAGTGGATATACCCATATAATCAACATGCAAACCCAGATGTGTGTGCTTTAAGACAAATGTTACACAATGTAAAATGCTCAAATATGCAAAACAAGACCTCGTTTTTTCTTTAGATAATCCAGGCTTTCCCTTCCCCAACAGCCTCCCCCAACCCAGCTCTTTATCACCTTTGAACTTGATCTCCAAGACCTCGTGCAAATTCTCCAAGATGTCCCCGTTGGGCTGAAAAGTATGGCAAGGACAGTGTATGCTGATTTCCAGGCCAAGGTTGGACTCTGCAAAGAAGATGACTCTGTGAGAAAGTCTTCCTCAGCTGGGACAGCTCGTGCCACAGGAAAGTTTCGCCAAGGACATGTACTGTGGTAACTCCTAGACTGTGGGTCAGTCTCAAAGTCAGGAATGCTATCAGAGTTGGGGAACAGAAGCTGCCTTGGAAAGGAGAACGGGAAGCAGAATTTTGTGGCTTCACTTCTGCCAAAAGCCTTGCTCTTGCTAAAGAGAGAGCACCCTTCTCACTTCCTGGGCAAGTGAGAAGGGTGCTCCTGGTTACGTTTTTTTAGGCTCTTCAGCATCCAAAAGCATTTTTGAGCTTCAAGGAGCTCCACTGGAAAACAAGTATTTTGAAAAGCTCACTTGCGGTATCTGTGTTAAATCAGTTCTGCCATCCTCAGTACCTGTCTATTGTTTGGCTTCTGGATAGTGTTGGAAGGAGAGATCTGAAAATCAGCGAGTTGGATATGGACAAGTAATTTTTTTTCAGCAGCTGCAACCTCCTGTTTTGTTGAACTGCTAGCGGTCTAAGTCACACAGACTTTCCAGAGGCAAGTCTATTTTCATAATAACTTCCTGGACCAGTCACGCTGTGCGGGCCTGACTAAGGGAACGTAAGACTCTTATGAAAGCTCCTTTATGTTGTGTCATGAATTAAAACATCTGGCTCCCTGGGGGATTGACAAGGTGCCTAGCACCTTTTTTCCTAAGCACTGTATACCCTGGCATGTCTTGTCAGCTAGCGTGCCTGCCCAGAACTCGCTGCAGTTCCAGTCCTGAACTCCAGCCATCAGGACACAACCAAGATTGCCTGAAAAAAGGAGGAGCCTACAAGCTCACAGCTTACCCTTCCAGGGAGTGGCTGCTTGCCAGTACCTGCATTCCAGTTTTCAGTGGCACCTAGCTTCTATCTGTGAGGCCGATCCAGTTGTGAGCCACGGTGCCTATGCTCCAGCTGTGAATGGGGTCAGTGTTCTTGCTGGGAGCTGCCCCATAACTATCTGTTGGGCTGCCCAGCGGTGGCAGAGGTATGTTCTCTGCAGTGCTAAAGACTCCATCTGGCTAGGTGTGTCAGCCTCTGGTATTTCCTCACCTTTATACCTGCCAAGCTGTAAACAGCTCAAGAAACCACGATCCTTGCTGTTTTTTCCCCTACTAGATTTGTTCTGGTCCACATGAAAATCAAATCAGAGCAATCCTCATTTTCTCTGTATTACAGATTATAGGTTAGACAAGCAGAGGGGTCCCCTCTGGGCTTAGAATCGAAGAACCAAAACAAGTTCCAGCATCTCTCAGTGAAAAGAGTTTCCTCCTCCAGAGGATGAATCCTCTTTCTGACTCAGCCCACAGAGCTAGGGGACTCCAGGACAGAGCTAGGAATCTAGCGAATGTCACACACTGAGGTAACTCTCTGGGGGAAGGCTTGTTCTCAGATGGAAAGAAGCTGTCCTCTATGTGAGGCAAGCTCCTGCAAAAAGGGGAGCAGAGAGACACTCCTGTCAACGTTGATCTGTGTTTCTATGGATGCCTTGACACCTGGTCCAGCTAAGACCCCTACCTCTGTGCAGAAGCCACTCACGCACAGTCTCGGTGACATCGAAGGACAGCCACTCAGGAGAACCCCGTGTCTGCACGTTCCTGCCACTGAGGTAGCGCTGCTTTGCTATGTGCTCGTCCGGCCGAAGGATCTGCGTCAGAAGGAGTGGTAGAGAGAATCAGTCAGGGCCACACATAAGGAAGGGATAGCCTTCTTTTTCCTTTTTCTTCCACAGCTGCTAAAAACTAATTCAGAAGGTTGGTCCGGGCCGGTGAGACACCAGGAATACCCTGGCACAGGTGAGAAAGACATGCTTCACAACCAACCTGAACTCCAGAGATCTACACCACGCTTATTTCTGTCCCCTAAGCAGCCCACCCCTCTCAATTCATCCTTGTTTCGGGGCACATATCCGGAGGCAGAAGCACACACCAATTGATCTAATGAGTGTTTTTGTTTCTGTATACACCTGTGGCACATGGGTCTGGCTTTCAGAGTAGAACCAGCATTGGGCAATAGAGCATCCTGCCACAGGTCCCTTGCCCAGCAAACCTACTGAGTCCCATAGTGTGGTGTTTTCATGTGTCCTATGCTCTTCAACTTCTATCAAAACACACTAAGGCTGATCAGAGAGTTAGTTGCTCTGACCTTTGAAGCTGAATTTTGGGAAGTCCTCAAGAGCTACCAGTCACAGGGCTATTTTAGCTGCACACTTACTGCAAAGTGGACAGACACCAGCCTGTGGGAATGTGCTGCCTGGATGCTAAACTGTACCGTTAGCTAGATGATCCAGCCGAGCCTAAGACCACTTCCAAACACGAACCAGACCTTATTCTGCCAGGGGAGTCCATGCGTTCAAACCAAACTCCAGATAAGTACCCAAATTAATGGTGCCATGAATTGTGCCCCTGAGGAGCTGCTGCTGAAGGGCACATTGAAAGCAAGCATTATTGTTCTAGTAAATCAGTGACAAGATAGAGAGCTCCACCCGTTGGATTAGCACCAACTGTACTGCAACAGTCAGAGGAACAAATCTGCCACGGGACCTAGGCATGCAGATGGGACAGAAGGGTCAGGGCTGCTCCGCTGGTGAGGGGCTCCCCTTCCAACCCCCATCTCAGCGCATAAAGAGCTGCAGTGGCCACCATGCCAGGGTGCCCAGAGCAGCCAGCCAGTGTGAGTGGGGAAAGGACAGCACCACACTGCAAAAGGAAAGAAAGGTGACTGTATCACTGCGTGTGCTGGAAGAAGCCTGGGGTTCAGTATGGGATTTCTTCTCTCTCTCTTCTTTGGCTCTGCACATATCAACTGAGGCAATCACTAAGGAGCCAAGCTATTCCAGGCTCAGGCACAGGAGAAGGTGAGAAGAATACTCACCTGGAAGAGCTCAATGCGCTGTTCACTGCGTTTGGAGCTCGGGTTGGGCACACGCAGCACCCGAAACTCAGCCCGGAACAAGTTGGTGCTGTTCTTCTCTGCCGAGGACACATTAAAGCGGAACACGTTGGAGGTGACACCTTTTGGGCAAATGCCCAACTCATCTAGGAGAAAGAAAGACAGGAAGACTGAGAACCACAGGTCAAAAGGGGCAGGATCTCAAATAAATATTTTTTGAGAAAGAGCTTTCCAGCACAGGCTTGTCATTCAAGCATCTTGCCACCTGTGAAGCATGGCTATCTACCCAAAGATAACACAGGATTAATTCACTCAAATTTGGTCTACATTGCAACATTTTGCAAAATCTTCCCACTACTGCTACCATTACTTCAACGCTGCAAGCCAGAGAATCAGTAGAAATCAACCACCGTATTTTGTATATTACATCTTCTAACTCTGCTTATCAAATGTTGCTAATGCTCATGAGTCTGCTGCATCCAAAATGACAATCCCAGCCAAGGCAATGGGGCAACCTCATTTGCAGCTAGTGGGGCCCATTCCCAGTAGGGATGACGGTGTGACTCTGCTCATGCTGGAGACATGAAGCCACATAGGAGATGACTCCATTGCCACTGAATCTTAGTTTTACAAACCTTGACTTTGTCTTCTAGAATGAAAGCCAGCCAAGTGTCCAAAAAGCACGAGGTGTGGAAGACTTTTTGGGGCAGTGACTATTCAGTATATACTGAAAGAACTGGACTTTAAGATCAGTTCTCAGTCATGACCTGCAGAAGGAATTAATGAATAGTACTAGATACAGAGTTCTTCAGGGACAGAGTAATAGTGCTGAGAGGCCTGCAGAGATCAGACATGTGCAGGAAATAACACAGCAATTCTTTGCCTCGATGTGTGCCTGTTGAACAGAAAAATCTATTTCACAGATGCCCCCAAAGAGAGTGGGTGAAAGCTATGAGGTCCAAAACAACCCCCGAGAGAAAAAAAAAGCCTCTCTTGACTGGGACCATTTTGGTCCCATAGAAAAATCTCTGACTGCTGTCTAATACAACATGTGGCTCTCATGTCAGCTGATATTTAAGTTGTTTTTAAAACAAAAAGCAAAAAGAAAAACTATCACCTATTCCCAGCCACAGTTCCAGCCTGTGACAAATAGGCTAGAAGCCCTAGCTGAAGCAACCTTCAAGTTAGGTTCCTGAAACTGGCCCCTCTCCTCACACCACCATCACTATCTCCCAAGGAAACAGCTTCTGAAAACGGGCTAGTGTGAAAAAGCGCCCGAGCGCAGAGATTCACCTCCCATGCCAAATTCCACTTTGAGCAACACTGGTGCACTTCCAGAGTAATCTCCATGAAGATGAAGGTCTTCCTCTTGTGCTACACTCAGATTCAGCAAGCAGAAGCCTGCCAGATTACAAGGGTGTGTTCTTAGAGTGCGGAAGTTTTACTCAATAAGCTAAGATGCTCACGTTGGGCTTGGAGGTTGGTTTTTTTTTGTCATTTGTACGACTGAATGGAACAGCTTTCTCATACAGGAAAGTCCCTAGCTGCTATTGAAGAGATGGGTGTTCTGTAATCCCAGGAGACCAGACCCCCTTGCAGCCGTGAGCTGCTATGCTCAGCTCAAGGACCTTGCAGTGCAAAGGGCACACCGAGCCACACGAGGACACCCACTGCGGGGACTCCACCACTGTGAGCAGTTCTCGGTTTTATGCCACAGAAAAGCACCGCAGAAAACCCAACCTTTGATCTCATTAAATGCCCAAAGCCATCTTTCTCACTGAGGTCTAACACTGATAACTGTTCCGTGTCCCAGACCTAGGTGGATACCATGTTTTGATACCCCCTTAAGCTGTTTGGCACTCGTAGCCCTATTAATAGTGCTGTTAACAGCCTGCCCTTCCATTTCAGACCTGACTGCCTGTCCACGAGGGGAGTCCCAGTCATCATCAGAGATGCTTTTCTACATCAGACCAGTGGTCAGTCTAGCCCGGTATCTGTTTCCAGCAGTAGTCCTTTATCTGACAATCTATTTAGAGACTGAAGATCAGGTCCTACAGCACAGTGCAGATGAGAGAAAAAAATAATTTACTGTTTATCATCTCCTTAAGATTCTTGGCTAAGTTAGGCAGCCTGGTGCTAAGAGACTACTGTACCTACTGTATGTCACCTGCTGTCCCCACATTGCCTTCTACCTACTTACTTCACCAGCAAGGTGCTGGTGTCCTGGGAGACCTTCCCAGTGGAAGCAGTAATAGCTATCTTCCCTTCCCTACAAAGAAGTTCCTTGTTCCTTTTGTACCCTGGGAACAAGCCCTCTGAGATGGGGAGATGGAGCTGCGTTCTGTGTTTCACTCTGTGAGGCTGGAGCCTGCTTCTCATAGCAGCGTGTTCAGGATACAGGTCTCACTCCCAGGAAGGCGACTGCTTTAGGACAAAGTACTTTTTCCAAGAGGTCACCAGCAAGGGAAACCAGGTGATTTTTTCAGTGAACTTGGTCCAGTCCCAGCTCAGGTGTGTTAATCACACTGGAATCTGGACTTGTCCACCTACCAGCATGGAACAAAGCCTGAGCGCAATATTCCTGCAAGCTCCTCCAGCTCACACAACTCAGGGGCTGTATCCAAGCCTGGAGACCAGGAATCTGGTGGCACCCTGTGCACCCATGCCAGGCTACATCTGACATGACAGGTTGTATCCTCACGATCGGATCTTGCTACTACTGCCCAGGCAGCCCAGAGCTGTTGGCTGCACAAACAATGAAACCAGTAGCCTCTTCGTGTTCACAAAGCGACACAGGGAGCAGGTTCCTTTGGGAGCTTCCCTCTTCCTACCACAGCTCTCAACGAGGTACAGGTTCTCCATGTGCTGCCGATCCTACATGGCTGCTGTTTTCTGGCAAGACCAAAGAAGGCTGATAGCTGTGTGGTCAGAGTTTGATGTCAAGGAAGGGCAGGTTGTCTGTGAGCAGGTATTGCCTCACTCCATATTATACCACTGGTACTTCAAGGTGTTTCATGCCAAGGCTGCATGACTTCAGAGAAAAAATTGATCCTTCTGAACTCCATAGGCAACAGGTCTGGAGGGAAGAGACGCTTGGCCCCAGCAACCCATGGCTTTAATTGCCTCATCTCTCAAGCTGGCTTGGAAAACGGCATCTGTTTTTCCTCAGGAAGGTAAGCAAAGCCATTTGCAGGACCGTTGCAAATGCTCTCTGAGCTTGAATATAACCAAGTCAGAGCTTAAGAGGGTCCGAACCCCCATGAGTTTTAGGAGATCCCTGAAGTGAATGGCTGGTCAAGAGCAAGTTATTCTCTGAAAGTCCCTTGTAACTCAGGCAGTGTGCCTGAGAGGCACAGCAGAAAGACCATTCCGTGAGTCAGCAAACAGCTCAGAGTAGGGATGGGGAACCCGCTCCTGAATATCCTTCCTTCCTAGAAGGATGGGGCTCTCCCTGCTGCTATTTTTGCTCCTCAGCTCTCCTCACTTTTGGGCCTTAAGTCTTTGAGAAGGATGAGTTCTCTGAGCCAAGGAGCCGCTTGACTAATAGGTTGGAGCTAGAACAGTGCGTGTGCGTGCGCACACATTTCAGACTTGTCTGTATCATCCTCGCAGTTCCCTCAATGGAGCAGTCCTCCCCTTCCCCCCGCAGAGGAGACTGGCTTTGGCTCAGAGCGTGCTCTGAGATCACCACCTGGCATAGTGACAGAGTCATGGGAAAGTTGAACATCAGCCACTTCTGAAGACACGGGGCCAAATTCAGCCATGGTGTAAGCGATGAAACTCCCCAGGTTTCAAAAGAAGCGCGTCTCTTGACACCATGGCCTGTCTGGGGCTAGTCTCTCCCAGTGTGACCTGATTCCAAAGTTCCCACTTTCTCTGGGTGGTGGCATCTACACTGTCGACTCCCGGGAATTCAGTCTCAGCACTGAACCTGCTGCTCAGTGCCTTGCCCCGGTGCTCAGTGTCCTACAGGGACACAGGACAGGTTCATTCATTTCCGTAAGAATTTTCCACAACTCACAGTTCCTCCTCACTGCTGTTTCTCATGCACCACATGTGTCCATTCCTTTTTCCCCTCTACTTTATCCCAATCCACTCCTCTGACTTCATTTCCCACTGTTGTGCTTTCCCAGTTTTATTCCCCAAAACACATGGGTTCGTAGCATGGCTGTACTACTTGGTTTCCCCTTATATATTTAAAATTTCACATACGACGCTTCAGTAGGTCAAAAATGTTGAAATATGGGTAAGCTGCTGTACCCTGAGCACTTTCTGTTCCTCGAGTCTCAGTGTCTCCTGAGCTAAGAGCTAATCATATAACCATATGGAGTGCAGTCTGCTAGAGATTAAGTGAAATTTGTTGCGTTACCACGTTGTAGCTCTTATTCCAGCTCATCATATGTCAAGATTAACATAAACCTGGCAGAGTAACTGCATTCTGAGGCTGCCTGCACCAAGTCGCAGCTCCTCCCCAGAACTGCTGGCGTTCAGCTTGTGTCCCCAGGACTGCGCTACATCACAGGAGGACACCCTGCATGGTGCTATGACTGCATGCCCACCAACATCTTCCAGTCCTAAAGAATCCTAAGCACAGACTAAAAGGATTGCTTATGCCTACATGTGCTCAGCATCTGCAGGCTGCTCGGGGTTCATGTCTGCTCAGTCTCTATCTTTGCATCTGCATCTGCTCAGCTTCTGCACCTGAATCTGTTTAGTGTCCGCATCTGGGCCTGCTCATCATCTGCTCTGCACCTGTCACGTTTCCTCCATGCCTGTGTTCCCATGGGGGTCCTCTTCACATCCCTGCCTGCTTTGCACCTGCTCAGCATCCCCGTTATCTTCCACTGGCTCGCTGAACCCTGGCTCTACCCACCTGACGCCCGGGCAGTGTCCTCCACGCAGCCGTCTCTTCAGCCAGCGCCTCTCCGCTCCCCCTTCCCCGCGGCCAGCGCGGCCGTTCCGCGGACCTAACAGGTTGCCAGGAGCTGCGGCAGCGCCGGAGCTTCAGCTGGGAGGAGGCCGCCTACCTGCTCCTCACCCAAAAACGAGACCGGCGCCTTCTCCTCGCCCAGGGCGCAGCCTTCACCCTGACACCGCACCTCCCTCCCCGCCTTCCCCCAGGTGTCGGGGTTCCCGACGCGGGCCTGGCTCGCTGCTGCCGGCTGGGGCCTGGGGCCGAGGCTGCTCCCGCACCCCGCACCCTACCTGCGGAGGGGCCGATCGCCGCCAAGCCCCGCGCCCCCTCGGCCCCGCTCGCCCCCGCACCCGAGCGCTGAGGCGGGCAGGCGGAGACGCGCTCTCCCCCGCCGCGGCGGCCCCCGCCCGCCTCCGCGCTCCCGCCCCGCCGGGAAAGCGGCGCCCCTCGCCCCCCCAACTCCGCGCCTGGGGTCCCGGGCAGCCTATCCCGCGGGCGCGGCCCCGGGGGGCGCCCGGCACTTACTGTGCTCCGGGAGGCCCTGGATCATGTCAAATTTATGGATCTCTTTGGCATAGTACTCGGACTCGGTGTTGTCCTGAGAGCAGCTCTCCTCCTTCTCCTCCTCCATCTCCTCCAGCAGCTCCCGGGTGCTGTTGTACAGGGCCAGGATCTGGTAGGGCACATGGGCCGGCCCCACGGTCTCCGGGGGGCTGGTGAGCCGCAGCTTGCTCAGGATCTGGCCCCGGATGGCTTCCACCCTCTTCTTCTTGATGTGGTCCAGGTCCAGGGTGGTGCAGGAGGACAGCGAGAGGCTCACGGTGGCGAAGCTCAGCAGGCAGAGCAGCACCAGAGCCCTTTGCACGTACATCTTCATGTGCGAGGGGGCGACGGCGGCCCCCGGGAGAGACCCCCGGGCGGCGGCGAGCGGGCGCGGGGGACCGGGCGCTGTGCTGGCGGCAGCCTCCCCAGATCCCGCAGGCTGAGGCTTGGCGCGGAGGTGCATGAACTCACTGCGCCGTGCGCGACTCAGGACTTCCAGGAAGAGCTGGCAGCGCTCCGCAAGGAGAAGCGGCAGGCGCCGTGCCTCGCCGCGCCGGGCTCCTTCCCCATGCGCCGCCCCGCGTCCCGCGGAGCCGGGGGCGCCCCGCCGCGCCCCGCCGCCGCACGTGTCAGCGGCCCGCGCCGCCCCGCCGCCGCGGGGGGAGCGCGGCGCCCGCCCCTCTCGCTGCACCATTCATGCCCCCGCCGGGCCCCGCGCCCTACATCGCCCGGTGCCCGACCCCTGGCAGCGCGGCACCGCGGCGCTCCCCGCCCAGCCGGGAGCGGGGCCGCCGGGCCGGCCGCTGCCCCCCACGGGCTCCGCTGGCCGCCGTGTCCCGGCCGCGCACCGCACCGTCCCGCACCGCCCGTCGCCTCGCCTCGCCGCGCCGCCCCTCCCGCGCACACTGCCTCTCCCTCGGCCTCGCCGCTGAAATTTTATACCTCCCTCCCATGACGTCCCCGGGACGGGGCTCGGGCGGGGGAGGGAGCTCCAAGCCCGGCCTTCGCCCGCAGCACCGCGCTAATGGCTTCAGCAGCCGCGAAGCCACCGCCGCCTGCCCGCCCGCCGCCGCCGCCGCCACCCC
>WHYT01016003.1:0-18269 GCA_009806455.1 Tetrax tetrax
GCCGAGCCGAGCCGCGCTCACCAGGGCCAAGGAGCTGCGCACCGCCTCCGAGACGCTCTGCCGCAGCTCGGCGGCCGTGCCCGGCTTGCTGAGCCGCTTGGTGAACTTCCTCACTTCCGACATGGCGACATGGTCCGCGCCGAGCCGAGCCGAGCCGAGCAGAACCGCGGGTGGGCGCGGCGGGGCCGGGCCGGGAGCGGGCGGAGCCGCTGGGCGGAGCCGGGGAGGGGCCCCGCTCGGCCCAGCCCCCGCTTTGTCCCCGCGGCAGGTGCCGGCCTGGGGCCGGTGCCCCCTGTGTGCCCCCCTCGTCTCCCGAGACCCTCGTACTCCGGCACACCGAGCCCGGCCGGGGTCCCCCCCCCGCTGCAGGGGATACCCCCTTGGCGGAACTCCGGGGAGGCAGCAGCGGGGGCACAGGGGTGCTGGGGCCCGCCCGAAGCTGGCAGCCTGCAGACGAAGGCACTGGAGGTTTGTAAGAACGGTGCCTGTACGGCTGAGCTGGATCCGGGATCAGATCTCGCTCCTGAGCATCCCCAGCCCGGGAGGGGGCTGCTGGAGGAAGGTGCTCGGGTCACACAGGCCCCCATCCCATACGCCTGCCCGCCTGCAAAGGCGAGAAGCAAGGATGGGGAATGAAGGGTCCTTAGGACTGGTTAATCCCTAGTCCTTACTTTGCCCTTGTCCACTATTCTTAAGGATGGTGAGTTTGAAATTATGATAGAGGTAGAAAGCCATTGATCTTTGATGTTTTGTACACTAAAGCCTTACTTTAAGATCTTTTTTTTTTTCTTATGTGTCTTCACAGCAGGATACTGAATTGGATAGAGTTGCAATGCAGTCATGCTCTTAAGGAATTTACACATATTGTGCCATATGGCTGATTAAATACTATTTACAAAGACTTCACTGAAGTTGTATGCACGCTGTCAGCCACACAACATATAGAGAAATTGTTTAGATTATGAGAGCCAGTCTGTAGGGGGTAATGAATACAGCTATTATGATCCAAACCGTTCAAAATGTTATTTGTGACTTCTAAAGCATGCAAGCTGGTTATTGTTCTGCTTTTAGCAGTTCACTGAAGGGGCAGCAGACACCATTTCACATTAAACTGCTCTGAGTATTTACACCAGAGGGAAAACAAATCTAAAAGTTTATTGTTAATTACCAAATATCTACTAGATGAGGGACAGAAAAAAAAAGAGAGTTTATGAGCCGGAGAATTAGCATTTTCACAAAAACAAAGCTGTTCCAAATCTGTCTAAATTAAGACGTGAAAAAAACCATCGTGAGGCAAAACGCAGCACACAGAAGTTCACTTCCTTATTCCCACACCCATGCACATTCTTGCAGAGATTTCATCAACCACTGCAAATCATCACACCATACAGCTCCAGCAACAGCACTGCGATGAGCTGGGCTATAGTGGTAAAGTAAAACCACTTAGGTCTCGTTCACCTGGAGAGGTAACAGAAGGATGCTTGTCATGGTGCGGGGTAGCCCAGTTCACCCTGCCTGCTGGGAGAGCCCCTGGCCCCTGCAGAGAGCATGAGCCAACACAGCACTGATGACTGTGGGCTCTGCGCTCACAGCAGACTCTAGCCACCTTCGGTTGGCTAGATTAGGAAGAGTTCTGAGAACCAAGGGGCTGAGGAGAAGAGCGCTGTGATGGGTCACTTGACAGGAAATAAAGTCATCCCTAGAGCACCCAGCCCTTGTTTATCCTGTCAGAAGCAAAAAGTTCCTACTAAGATTATGAGCTTGGTGTGGTGCCAGCGAGGGACTGCATCTGATCAGCTGCACATCAGCAACCCACTCAACTGAGCTAAGCAGCCATGGAAGACCAGTGAACAGTGAGGCTGTTTTTTCGAGCTAAGCATGAAAACAAAAGGAAAATAGAAGCAATGGGAAGGACACATCACATGAAAGCACCATGCAGAAAGCTGTGAGTCCCTCTTAGGAAGACCAAACATCAGAATAAGAGTCTCAAGCACAAGGAGTACTAAGGCAAGACAACAGCAGCCACAGCATCACCGTGACAAGACAAGTCCAAGGTTGCAAGGATTGTGGTTTTCATCTCTTTTTTGCATGGAGAAGAAAGGCCAGTGATGGTTTATCAGCATAAGGCAGGAACCCAAGCACAGGCAGGGCCATTCTGGAGGTGCTGAGGAATTGCACTGCCTCAGATAACCACACTTTCTTGAACTCAGCCTACCATTGGGAACTCACAGTCTCATTTTCACCTCTTTATTGAGACTAGGGCCTTAAGGTTCCTAGTATTTTGATTCCAGGCTTTTCCAAAACATAAGCATTCCTTGAAATCACTTCCATTTTCTTCTCATGTATGCAGCTGCAGCATCTCTTTTGCCTTTAGCATATTCAATCAAGAGCCCTGAGCACCAGGCTCTCCAGCTGATGGATTGCCTGCCCTTGTCCCAGGCATTTATTGAAAGCACAGGAACTGCAATAAACACCATTTCTCTGAAGAAAGAAGGTCTATGTGCAGGCTGAGGCAGCTCTTCCTATTTGCTTTCCCTATCACCCTCTCCTTACCTAGTTCAGACAGGGAATTCCTCTTTCTGAGGAAAGAATTAAATTCAACAGAAATGTGCTCTGCTACTGGGTAGGCTTTATGACCGACCCAAGCCAAAAGGAAACTTCAATAAGACAAATATCAATGCAGGGGGAAAAAAAAAAAAAAAAGGAAAAAAAAGAGGTGGATCTGCTGAAACAACACAAAGTTGACAGGCAAAAGGGTGATCTAAAGCTCCCACCCTGCAGCAACTTTTGACTTTGACTATCAGCCTTAAAAAACCTGAACCATCCCTACAGCAAGCATGGAATTAATGCCACGACCCTAGAAAAACAGTGGAAATTTCAGTGTTTTGCATTACGTGTTGATGGTGAAACCACACAATATCAGGGTGTGGGCAGAGCTGTCCAGGCTACTTCAGCCAGCAGCCAAGGAGGAGATTTGAAAGGGAGGGAGAGATGATGCCACACTACAGACAATCTTTTTCACCCTGGAAATCTCAGTGTTCTCAGAGAAAACAGCATAGTCAGGCAACCTGAGAAAACTGCAAAAGGAGACATATGCATCTTAACATGACTTTCTAGAAAGTTAAATTCTTATCCACACTCATTCCAGCCTTCAGAACAGCTGAGGTTTGCTTCCCAAGCCATCAGAGGCATCCACACCTTCCTGGCTGATCAGAGGGTGAGCAGCAGCCCCAGCTCGCAGTGACCAGGGAGGAAACACACCAGAAGGTACAGCCAACATGGGTGAAACAGCTCTCCTGCCACCTCCGCCCCAGATCTGGCAGGCAGCACAGACTACAAGAAAACAAAATTTGAACAGGACATCAAGTGTGGGAATCTTTCCCATTTACCAGTAGCACTACAGCACAGAGGACGCGTTAAGGCAGAATCAGGGTGTTTTTTGTCTAACATCCGTCAGTCTGCAGCTGACACGGATACAAGGTCTGGAACCATGTATAAGGGACTCCTGGACCAGCTCTGAAAACCTCCCAAATGAGTGGAAAGGTGAGTGGCGATTTAGGGTTTCATTTCTCACAAACCATCCAAGATAAACATCACTTAATAACATCAGGAAATAATTCTCTGTTTTGCACTGCCTTCACTAGTTATCTGTGGGCCTTTTTATCACCTGCAAATGGGCCAGTCTCAGAAAAACACTTAACTATGTGATCAGCCTTAAGGAGGTGATTAATCGCAGTGCTTCACTCCACTGGAGAGGGGCCTGCATTCCTGCAGTGAACCCGCAGCACTCCGTAACCCAGATCCAGACAGGCTTTTTTGCTGGGGAGGGAGAGGATTATAAACGCCATTACATCTTCATTTCCCGGCTTTAAAATTCCTGTGAGATACAGCTGTGTGTTTTAATGTATTTCAAATACTTCAAGATTAAAAAAAAAAAAAAAAAAAAAAAAGATGTGGCCTTATACTCACATCTGCACATTGACCTCTCTTGATAACAAAGCCAAGACACAGGCTGCTGCAGGTCCACAAGTGAAGAAATCTTTAAGCAATTTTTTTTTTTTTTATTGTGTAGCTCGTGCCTCCTGTCAAAGCAAGGGAAAAATGATGTATTTGAGTAACCTGATTAGACCTCACTCCTCAGCTATATACACAGCCAGCCAGTACTTCTGGTGCTCTCAGGAGGAGTCCCATGTGGCACCAGGGTGGTTATAAACACCCTGCGAGGCTGGAATCGGCAAGGGCAGCAGTTTGGGCTCCACAGCTACTGCTGTTCCTGACTATGTGCCATCTGTCCTGTCTGCCAGCTCGTGTCACTTACTGCTAGAGGTGTCAATGGGACTGTCAATAAGCAGCTACTTACTGTTGGCTTCGCTACGCCTGTGAAGGGAGCACACTCCAGCTGTGCAGAAAAAAAATTAATGCTTAATTTAGGGCCACAAAGTCCATGGTGTTAAAGGGCTGCCCTCTGCTGACTTACCCAGGATTGCATGGGCACAGCTCCTCCAAGATCGGGGGAATGCCAAGTCCAAGTGCTGCCTTTCCCAGATGGGCACCGTCCGAGTTAGCACTCAACTCAGCAGGACCAAACACGGCTGCGCTTCGGGCAAGGGCTGCTGTGCTCCTTGGGTTCACCTGCCCCAGCGCCTGGGAATGGGAGTTACGGCAGCCGCGCTGTGTCCATGGCTGGTGGCGGTGCATCCTGTGAGGTCCCACCAGCATCCACCTTCATGGAAGAGCAGCAGGGGCCACAGGTAAACTCATCCTTACACGAAGGGTCAATGTGAGGGGAAAGATCACCTCCTTTGAACTGGTGGCCACACTCTTCTTCATGTTGGCCCTTGTTTCTGCATCCCGGGTTACAACTAAGCAGATGGGAACGATGGTATGAAAGCACAAGGTTTTGCGAAGTAGAGCTGTATGGTAATGAAGCAGAATCCAGCTTATGAGTATTCCCCTATTTATCTTCCTCCACTTGAAGTCTTTAAAGATCATTTACAGTAACTGCCACACAAGAGGATTATTAAGATCTCACACAACTCCCATGAGCATCTCTCTAGCATGGACAAAGACGACAGCAATTAAGAGGAGGATATACACAGCTGCTGGACATCCCACTGGGGGTCAAAATGTCATTGCTGCCTGGGCTCAGCCCAATATTTTACAGGACAAGTCTGTGTGAAAAGGCAGAAGAAAAAAGTGGCAAAATCTCCTTCTTGTTTGTTTGCTTGACATGCTAGGCCAACTGGAAAACAGCATGAAGGGGTCACCATCGTTCAAACAAATCTATTTCGCAATACGCTTGCCAGCATGAAGTACTGCACTTAAATCAGGCCAGTATAACAAACTCTCACCTTTTCAAAATTTCTGAAGTGCGTTACTGCTCTTGAATGTATTTCCAGACAGCAAAAGCAATGAGCCACAAAGGCAGCTGTGTGGATCTCCTGCTCCTTGTGCAGGAACACATACTCCAGGAGTTGAGGTTGTCAGGGGAGTGGTCTAGGCCTTTCCAATTCTGTTTTCTGGATGCCTTGTGTAACTGTGACCCTCCAGGGTATGACAGTAGATCCATTTGAGAGCTCTTGCTTGCCAGAACAATTCTTTGTCTTCACCTTGAAGACAAGAAGGCAGGAACAGGGCTGAAGTCCTGTTCTGAAGGGGATGCTTCCATAGGCAAAACTGTTTGACCAAGCCCAGAAGCAAGATAGATCAAGTAGGGATGAAAAACTGGTTGATTTAGGGACCTGGTTCTATCACAGTATTCAGAAGGGTGCTGATCACAGACAAAGGAGAAACTGCAGGCTGAGCAGGTTGCAGCGTGGTCTGGTCTAAAAGCAGCTCTAATTGATATTTGTTTTGGAACACCATGTCTCTCTTGAGCCACTTATCCACATGGAAGAATGAAATCTTGGCCATCAGCCCCACTACCCACCCAAGCTTTCCACATTTTTCCTCAGAGGCAGAACAGCGATGGTTGGTTGGGGTTTTCCTACAGAAAGGTATTACAATTAATTCTTGCAGGTACTCATCTCTCCTTCCAGAGACAAAATTTCCCTAGCTTCAGTGGCATCAGCAGAAGTGACACTGTCTTAAAGTGAAGCACATATGACAGCAGCTCCCACCCATGTCTCACAAGATGGCTGTTCTCATGTAAGGAGCTCTGCTCTGCTAAGTCTACCTGTCGATAGCACTGATGCCGGTTTCTCCCTTTTGACCATTACTTTTCTTGCTTCACATATGACAACATGCATACTTCAGTTCTTCAGGATTTGCTAGGCAGATGTTCATCTCAAGGCACCCAAGTGTCTAGGAGCACAAGCCCCACTGAATGGGATAATGTAACTCCAGGATTTTCACTCTTGTGAAAATCAGATTCACAGGTTAGATTCTTCATCAAGGAAACTAAAGGTTATCTTAGAGGAGAGCGCCTGCTGTTGCCTGACATTAAATTCACATTACAGAGGGCTTGTCAAATGCTGCCTGGGTTCTGAAAGTCTTGTAAGAATTTCCTGGGTTTGCATTGGAGCCAGAGGTCTTTTGTCATTAAAAAGTCCATGTTCAAAACACAGAATGATAGAACAACACAAGCCTCTTGTCTGGGTCTGTACTGAAAAAATTTTCAGTGCTCTAAATCAGTCCAGCATCCTGTGTTTGCAGCCTTCTCCAAACTGTATCCTATGCCACAGAAGTTTATTTAGGCTTACAGACAACAGCCAAGTGCATTAAAAAAAAAAAATTAAAAGTTGTTTTTTTTAAAAAAAAGCTTTTCTGGTTTCAAGGATAGCATTCATGTACCGGGAAAGGTCCAAATCAGCAAAAGTGCATGGATAGCAGATAGAAGCAATGGCCCCTCAGAACTGAGGAAAGATTCCATTTTGATAACAATTTCATCCCGACGATCAATTTTCTTTCTAGTTTTCCTCAGCTTAAGCAGAGTACCCATTTCAAAGTACCAGCTCTAAAGGTTACTGGCTGTTCCACAACGAACTGATTCAGGCAATGATCATCGCTCCTCAAGCAACCGCTAATTTCCAGTCCAGTGCCCACTTAATTTTGCCTACACAATGAGATCCAAAAGCATGATGTCCTATTGGCTGTCATATCTCCTGAATTAGGAAAAAAATACACCTAATCTTACCGATTTTTAGAACGCTCAACAACATTTAAAAAAAAATTTTCCTTAGAGTTTTTTTCTTTCAAGTTCAACAGGTCTTTAATGTCTGTTTCTGCTCTGAATTAGCCTATTTCTCATTTGAAATCACATTTTCCCAAGCTTGACTGCTTTAAACACAAATACACAGCAGTTTACTATGAGAAAAAAAAAAAAGAAAAACAAATTTAAATTTAAGTAAATGCGCACATTCACTCATCATTACTTTTTTATGTTACAGAATAAATTAGCTAGAGCACCAAATAACTGGGGATATACTAACATGGTTTGTGGCAAATAATAAGAATCTTACATACACCTGTGACAGGACAGAACTAGAGAAATGTTATGCATTTTTTTTAAAGGAGTTTATGTCCTGCTCAGACAACCTATAGCACACAACTGGGGAAATACAGAGCATGTTTGGCAACATGCTCACCTCCAGTACTAAAAAAATCATCACCAGGGGTACAAGCATAAAACCTATCAGCTCACCACGTAATTTGAGGAAAACCAACTCCACTGAAGTCTCAAAATCCTGCTTTTCACAAATTACGCCAAAGCAAATCCAAGTACAATGTGAGTGGCACTGTCGATCACGCCGTTCAGAATGTCTATAATATCTTGCAAGAAGCACGACCTCAATAAGAACTTACTGAATTTGTTTTTACTGAGTAAGTACATCCTGTAAAAGTTAACAAGGCCTCCAGCTGCTGAGCCTTTCAATTGAAAACAGTTTAGAGGAAGCTCCGGCAGCACTGAGTTTTAAAAAATATTGTGCAAGGTCTTTCAGAGCTTTCCACGAACTGGAAAGCTTTTAGTCTTTCTCAAGTTTTCAGTCTTGAGGCTAAAAACACTGAAAAGCCAGGGATTAAAATGAAGTGACTGTTAAAGACACGGATCAACACTTATCCCAGCTTTGTGTCAGACCGTTGAGCAGTTACTTCCATAAAAACAGAACCTGTGGAGGAACTGACAACTTAGAAACAAATTCACCTAAGCAAAGCCCAATAAGACTAAAAAGACCAAAAGAGCATTGGGACATTTAGATACACAAGTAGAGGAAGTAAGTGAATAAAATAATTGAAAATGAGAAGAAAACACTGTGAGGCTGGTCAAACACTGGGACAGGCTACCCAGGGAAACTGTGGAGTGTCCATCCCTGGAGATACGGAAAAGCCCAACTGGACATGGTTCTGTGTAGCTTGCTCTAGCTGAGCCCATCCGAGGAGGGGAGGGTGGACTAGAGCTCCAGAGGTCTCCCTCAACCTTGAGTACTGTATGATTCTGCAACAAGCTCTTCTGATAATCACCATAATACAGTGAGAGCCTTTATTCAGGAGAGTACTTAAGGATATGCTTAAATTTATGCCTGAACTCTACAAAAGTCAAAGGAGTTACAGTTATTGGAAGCACAAACTTGTTTGCATAGTTCTAAGCATATGCTCATCACTTACTGCAGTTAAAGAAAAATTTACCCACAGGCTTAAACAAGTACTCAGGTCCTTTTCTGAATGGCCTTTTGTCTGTTCTTTTGTATGCAGCACTTGGCCTTACTAGTTTTTTGTGCTCCATTTACTTAGCGTTACAGTCTCATCAGGCCTCCACACAGAAGCCTGAAGCACTGTCACTAAGAACATACAGGAATAAGTGACCAGCTTCTAATCACGTGAACTGAAAAGCCTCTGTAGCACCCTGTCAGCAGGCCAACGCTATTAGCAAAATACCCTGAAAGCAGAAGTAGCAGCTATAGCCATTAGCGTCAAGAACCTGGAATCACAACTGCAGTACCACATCCTCAGAAGTAGGCAACAACTCCCCACAGTCTTCCAGTTTGTTCCCACGTTCACAGAATGAAGCAACGTGCTTTTATGCAGTTCTCAAACAAGATATCATAGAATGGTTTGGGTTGGAAGGGACTTTAAAGTTCCAACTCCATGTATACATACACATATATCTATCATATATGTAACTAAAGAGAGAAAACACACACTGGCAAAATACAAATAAGTTTACATTTCTTGATATTCCAGTAAAAAGCAGCATGCAAGTTCGCTTCAGAAGACAGCAGCTTAGCATTCACTTACACTGACAAGTTCACTTTGAATCAAGTTTGAAGAGTGGACAGTTTCCAACATTTTCCTGAACACGCATGCATTGCTAATGGCAGGCAAAAAAGCATACAGCAACTTTCCCTGTGCCTGACAAATTGATTCTGCCATGTCTATGGTTAATGTTCTTATATGTAACAGCATTGGCATCATGTCAGTGGCCGAGTTCAGCATTGCTTTCAGTTAAAAAACCAACCAAACAAAAAATCTCAACAATCAAAAGAAACAAATAACTTCATCCTTTTCAACTTGTGAAAACATGACTTGTGCAGCATTGAAAGACCCATTTTTAGCATTATTCATCTACTTGAACAGTAGTTTTTGTCCTCTGCACATGCACTGGGCTCAATGCCCAGCACTGAAAGAGACAAAGGTAGTAGAGAAAGAGCTTTGTTTCCTTTCATAGCTGCTTGTTGCCAGAATCAGCTCAAGGGAGCCAGTTACAGTAAAATTAGGTGTTGAAGGGAAGAGTTCAGTGATCTGTGATACTCCAATCATTTTATTGGTTCTTGGGAAGTGACTGAGTTAATTCAGACATCTCCTGCATCAAGGTCCTATACAATGTCAACTCCTCACTTCTGCCTCCTTGGAATTTTCACTCATATTCTGTATGCAGCAACTTCTGTTAAAGGACAACAGGTTAAGTAGGCACTTGGAAGAAGCAGTCCAGAGAGGAACCCTTCAGCACAAGGGAAGTGTTTTAATTTAACAGACCTCCACCCATGCTTTGCTTCTGTTCAAGGGAATATCACATCATGTACAAACAGTGAAGGCACTTCAGTGAACAAAACAGGCTCAGCAGAGTAACTGACATTTACCTGCAACTTAACATTTACCTGCAAGGAGAATGTGGAAGCTCTGGACAAAAGCAGAACACAGCCGTGTAAGGTACCAGACAGGCCTTAAGACTCAGTAGTGGATGAGGTTAGACAGGACACAAGACCACTCAGACTGGAGTACCACTTAACAGATGCAACTTTTGGAAGGAGAGAGAAAGAGGTACTGATTCCTGAACCATTAAAAATGTGCAGAACAGTTCAACTGAGGAAAAAGCATAGAGAATACCAGATTACTGCAGAGGAGCACTGGAACTGAGTGCTGGAAGCTAAATATGTAAGTCAATGTATGTACATTTAAGTCAAGCATCTTCCTTAGGATGTGCTTTGTTTACTGCCTGCACAAGACCCTGGGTAACAAAAACCTACAAGAACCTTTTTTTTATGGTCACCTTAGTACTTAAGGTGCTGTGTTGGACCTGTTGTTAATAGAGCTTCTGGCAGCTACAAGGTAAAACTACCGTTCCACTTAGGTCTCCAAAGCAGTCATGTTTAAACCTTCAAAATCCCCAAACATTCAAATCACAGAAGAGGTTACAGAGGAGAGTGTTTGTGTAGAACGTTTAAAACAATCTGCCAAGATGCATGCCGTTAATGTTGCAGGATCCCTCCTGAAGCCCACTTAGTCCCATATCTGTATCAAACACTGCATGTTGACAGGAGCCAGATCTCCAGTCACCCTGAAAAGCTGGGCTTGGACCCATCCTCTTATTTGTATTTCTTACCAGCTGGTAAATGCTTCTGCCTCCTGTGACTCATTACCAGTTTTTGCAATTGCTATTTTAACTATAATATGGGGAAAGTGATAGGAATGGGATAGCAAGAATGGGACAACGGCACATCTGAAAAAAATAAGCGTCTGCCCAAAAACCAATGCAAACCCCCTATGTCTTTTCCTCCAGTCTGGGCTTCTAGTTCCAGAGACAGGAAGGCTGAGACACTAGGGAGAAGTCACCTGTAGGCAAAGTGATGATGTTTGTACTACACAAAGCAGTTTCTTCCCTTGCATTTGTCACTAAACATGTAGAACATCTACAGCAAACTGCAGAAGTGTCTGGAACCAGCTCATAGGGGTGACAGTCAATTACAGTCTTCTACATACATAACCTATTACAGAAACTCATTTTCAGAGTCACAAAACAGATGTCTTCTTTTGTCACCTCCTCACTTCTGTCAATTCAAGGGAGCTCAAAGTAACAAAAGAAGTCTTGAGAGAGTTTAGCTTATCTCATCTATACAGGTATTTTCAAATCTGAGACTCAAACTTCAAGTGTGTCAACTGAAAATATGTTTATACAGCATTTTTGTGTTTATTTTGTCTGATGATATACCCCTTGCAACTGCCTTTCTTGTTCAAGACAATTTTACACAAAGTCACAGTCATATTCACCTGAGTAAAAAAGAATTAAAAGAAGAGTGAGACTCATCTGCCTTCCCATACCGTCACTCTTCCCCTAGTGGGAAGGAAAGGATTTTTTACACACTTTTCAAGTCTCATCCTCACACTGAACTATCATATAGCTACTCTTAATTCTGCTTAATATCCAGTTCCAGTACTCCATTCCCCATTACTTCAGAAACAAAGCTGTCATCAAAAAAGCAACTAGATCAGGAAAAGTAGAACTCAAAAGTTAACAAGTGCATGCAAGAACAATGGTCTGAGAAACAGGTCAAAACTACTTAGACAAAAGGCAAATTTATGAATCAAAATGGAAAAGAAGCAACAATTTCCAAGTATGTGACCAAGTTTAATGACATATCTGTTCTCTGAAACACTTGACCATCAATAACATTTCATGGGTTATGATGCCCAGAATGTTACTTCATAGGTGTTTTATATGAATATTTACAAAGACTTTCAAAATTCAGTGGCACTAAACAAACGAGAAGAACTTAAAACTTTAAGCTACAATGCTTAAAAAATGTAAACAGTTTATTTTACATAGTTGTAAAATATAAGAACATTCTAATGCAGCTTAATTTTATCTGGAAGGTGAATATATCCTGGTGCCCGTGAACAAGGAATGAGAGAATTCTTTACACAAGTATTGTGCTCCAGTGTGCAAAAAATTATATATAAGAAAGGAATCTAAAGTCCACAACAATTAAAAGACAACAAAAAAATTTTCACGTCCTGAAGTTGAGAAATTTATAAAAACATTTACACATGGTTGCTGACCCATCAAAAACTTGCATAACTTAAAATTCTGAACAACAGCTACTACAAATTCAAGATCTTTCTCAAATGGAATTTTGTGCAAAGATCAGACTAGATCATTCAGCATTTTTGCAGCCATACCTCCAATCTTCCCTTCCACCCCCATTCCTGACATCTAGTGGCCACAAGCACCACCAAAATCCTTTTGATATATGTTCAAATTAGTGCGTGTGACCAAAAGGCACACACATGTGTGAATACATTTTCGTGTGGAAAACTGTGCAGGTTCACAATTATGTTGCAAAACAACTGTTTGTAGAAAGTTTAGTCTCATGTTTGGCAGGAGTATTCTTACACATTCCTTCCTATTCTACAAGCCCAGGTGTTAATAGGTAGACACTGTTTTCCAAGGATCCAATATTCGAGTAGCCTTAAAATAAAGATTTTAAAATAAATCAGCCTGTAACATTATTATATTAGATACTTTGCTTTTGCCCGCATTATTTATGGAATTTTAATCCCACAGTACCATAGCTTTATGCTGTCAGTTGCTAAACAACTAAGATACATATTTCTTTTTGTTAATGAAGACTTTGATTGCTCCAGTAAAGTCAGCCGATAAAAGCACTTCTGTGTGATCTGTCTTCAAAGCTCCTTAATAAGGAAAGAGAATAAACTGTTAGTTCATTTAAAAAAATAGATAAAAAATCAAGTTCTCATTAAAGCTATCACTGTGACACTCTTCTTCCTCTATCACATTCCTGTTATCTAGCCAATACTTTAAGAAACATCTGCATTTCTAGGAGAGGGACTTTTTCATTATATATGGTACAGCTCTACCTCCTAACAGCTCGAGTGTAAAAACATTAATCCTGAAGTACACAGGACAACAGCTATGCCCCTCATTTCACATTCTCTCAGGTTTTAAGAATGCAACAGCTGCCAAAATGTTCAACTCCTAAGGCAGGAACATACATCCATGCCACTGCAAGGACTTTTCATCTCAAGAAACCCCCCTCCCAATTTGAAATTACTCTTCATAATTTTTTCCTCTTCATACCATGGTATCACGTAGAGCTCATCTTGAACACCTACCAGAGGGTATGGTATCTGATGTTTCAGAATCTTCTCCCTTACTTTCAGCTTCTTGCTTTTCAGAAGTTTCCAGTGACACCATCAAACCAGGATTGGGAGCAAAAATCGCAGATGTGACCACTGCATTGTGCGCTTCAGAAAGACAATCCAACTTTTATTACCTTCTTCCAAGGAATTGTTAATTTTACAAGAATAGCAGGCATAAGTTTTAGTAAATACCCAAGAATCTCAGTGCTAGGCACCAGGTAAGCTCATAATTCGAGGAGCAACCGTCAATGTTTTATAAGCTTAAAAATCTCACAAGTGCCCAAAATCAAGTGGCAAAAGCTCCAAAACAGGTTTGATATAAACATGGTCCTACATTTCCCCAAAATTCTGTCTGTGTAGGAGGTAAGAGTGTTGCTTTTTTTTTTTTTTTAATCCTGCCATGAAAGAAAATGTATGCACTTGTTTTCAAAGCCACTTTTCCATAAAGGATCTAAGGATTGATAATTATTTCCATCGCTACACTTATACAACCAACTAATTCAGAATCTCTTACTGAAGCTGGAAAAGCTCTCAGCTGCTCTGACTCTTGCCATCCCAATCATGCATCTGTAGAGCTTCCTGTCGACAAGGTTTTCCGAGAGAGTCCGCTTATTGAAAATCCAATTAGAATGCATCTTGCTAATAATTTGTTCAAACTAAATGAATAGCACTGCTGAGCAAATAAAAACTAGAAGACAAAAATATTTAATTTTTGAAATCATATGAGCTTCAATAAAACAAAGTTTGGAAGTTGATTTTTACCTTTAATGCCTTCCCAGAAGTCATTACGGTCTCTTCTTACAGATGTAAACTTGCTCAAGTCATGGTATGTACTCCAAATATAAACATATTTATCTTCTGAACCACTTACAATGTAGGTAAAGTCATGGCTAAAGATTCAAAGAAGGAAAAACATTACTTTTCTTAGCTGTTCAAGCTGTCATTACAATAGCTCTCCAGATGACTTTCAGCTTTACAAGTGCAATCCGACTAAGTTCGCAATTCAAATGGATTCTTTATTTTAGTGACCATAGCTGAAAAAACCCCACAGTCTTTAAACCAATGTGCATGCAAGCTTCCTGATCCTGTCCCTCTGGAAAAAACGAGTATTTCTGACGAACAGCACACAGACACTGTTCTCCCACAGCTTCCAACATAGAAAAGGGTTAGTCTAACAGCTGTACTCAGCAAGGTCCCTTCCAAACTCAGCCATTCTTTGAAATACTGTGTCAGCCTCAAAGATGCTTTCAAAGGTGAACAGCTAACAATCAAGATTAAACTTGGCATTATTCCTTAAGCACTGCTACCCTCCTCTGCTCAAACATCCAGGTTAAGTACATACGCAAGCATTTTTGCCCCTTCTGCAAGACTCAGAGGGAACAGAACAAATATTATTCTCCCTCTACTCCCTCTCTTTCACTACCTTAAAACCATTTCTGGCTATTTTCATAGCAGACACAGTAATGTACTCAAACCCAGAAAAGCATGTTAGGCCAACCCAGAAAAAGAGTTAAGAATAACCCCAACTCAGATGTGCACAGTGTTTACTGACAGTGATAATACCCAGTCAGTGACAAACAGCCTTGGGCAACAGTTGGGTGATCAACAACACAATATCTGCAACAATATCTGACAAAATTAAGGAAATAAAACCTATTTATCATGAAGGAGAGACAAGATGTGGTGTCCCAGCCCCATTAATTCCCCCACAGTTCCTGCATTTACAGCAATACTAATGAACATGCATTGTACGGTCCATACAAAAGGATTCACTCATTCACAGAAGCTCCCTGCTCACAGGCAGCTTTGTCATTCTTGACCAGGGCCTTCAGTTAAGTTTGTATTCCAAGCCAAGTGACATTTCTGAGGCTTAGTTTCACAGCAAGGTAAACAGATTATTTAAACAAAAGCCTCTGTACTTCAGCCATAGTATTTGCCAAACCCAACAGCTCCATTGCTATAACACGTCTTACCTAAAGCTGGCTTTGATTTGGCTGCTGCTGTTGACGTAACCTTTGTATTTCATAGATAAAGACAGATCTCTTAGGTCATACAATCTGATTCTGGAATCATTTGATGTCACTAGTATCTAGAAAATAATAAAGAAATAAATTTTAGACGTGGAAGCCATTAGCATGTCCAAGAAGGAGCAACAGTTAATTCTAACAGTCAGAATTACAGTTCTTTCAATTGAAAAAAAAAAGTGACACAGACAAAGAATAAGCTCCAAGAAGCAGAACAAGATTTAGGACAATGACATTTTTCTTTCTGGTCTTCTGTCAATGGACAGAAGACAACTTCACTGTCAAGATCATCCTGACTGATCTGAACCAGAAGAGCTGCTCTCCAGTAAAGTAAAACATGGGCCCAAAGAATAGTCATCAATTTGCAAAGCTTATTTTGAACACAATCCACAATAACATAGCAGAACAGCGGTTCTAGTGAGGTAAACTTCTGAAGAGTCATGCCCTACCAAATCACAAAGCACTGTTCAGAGGCCACTATCTACTATATAAGCAAACTAGGCTTTTTTTTTTTTCCTTCATTGATATGAGTTTGCTTCCTTTTCACATTTTTCAGATCAAAAGCTTAAATGTACTTATGAAGAACAGAGAAGTCTACAAAAAGGTTGTCAAAATGCATAAGGGCATTCAGCTGATTAGCCCTTTTACGGTACTATAGACGTGGAGCAGATGGCAGCTTAGCAGTAAGTCTCAAGATGAGGGCAAAAGGGTATAGCAGAGTAGCAGACAAATATTAATGCTTACTTACCCAATCATTTTATGCAATAAAAATGTGACAACTCTTGGAACACTATCACCATCAGAATACAGAATTTCTTATTTGTTTTCAAAAGAGTTTATAGAATCATAGAATGGTTTGGGTTGGAAGGGACATTTAAAGCCCATCCAGTCCAACCCCCCTGCAAGAAGCAGGGACATCTCCAACCAGATCAGGTTGCTCAGAGCCTCATCCAACCTGGCCTTGAACGTTTCCAGGGATGGGGCACCCACCACCTCTCTGGGCAACCTCTTTCAGTGTTCCACCAGCCTCACAGGAAAAAAAAAAAATTCCTTATGTTCAGTTTGAATCTCTCTCCCTCTATTTTAAAACCATTACTCCTCGTCCTATCACCATAGGTCCTGCTGAAAAGTTTCTCCCAGTCTTTCCTATCAGCCCCCTTTAGGTACTGGAAGGCCGTTATCAGGTCTCCCCAGAGGCTTCTCTTCTCCAGGCTGAACAGCCCCAGCTCTCTGTCTGTCTTCATAGGAGAGGTGCTCCAGCTCTCTGATCATCATGCTGAGCTGTGTTTCATTCCACCATCTAACATACCAACCCCACACCATCTGATACAAACCCAAAGGTACTATGGATTTCTGAATCTTCTGCATGTCTTTGGAATTAGGTCATTTCTGTGTCATTGATAAAAGTACAACACAGGTGATAACAGCTGGTGATCTGCTACTCTAATAGCGAGTTGTTGACTCCACATCACCCCTGAAACTTTGTATACAAAGTGAGACACTCAAGCTTTAGATTACGACTTTAGTACTCAATAGCATGGTTTTTTGCATGATGAGAATTTGGTCTTTCAATGTAAGACTTCTGTTTAGACTGAAGCTAAGCAAAAGGAGATTCTGAAGAACAGAGCATACTTGTTTGCATATCAGCTTCCAAGCTTTCAACATTTCTTCAGCTTCTGTATGAAGCACATTTCCAAATGAATATTAAATTTGAGAGAGGATAGTTACAAAGAACTTTTCACTGAAAGCCATCTGTAACCATTTTATCAACCTTAGCATAATGTCATTAAAAAAAACCCCACTATTTTATCACTATTCAGTATTCTATTATTCTAAATTACCAGAGAGTAGTGCTTATTTTAGTAGTGCTAAAAGACTTTAGATATAAGTCTGTGACTATAAACAAGACTTAGCATAAACTTACTAAGCGTTAGATATAAATATCAGCCTCCAGTACTGAGTCAAAGTTACACTGAAAGACAGTACCTTATTCTCTCCAGGCAAGGGTTCAATGCCTGTAATTTTTCTTCCAACCCTATTTCGGCCTCTGGTAGAACGCACATGTATTTGTGTATGGTACTTCAAGTGCTGAAAAGATATTAAAATGTATCCTTATTCGAAAGAATTTTGCAAAAACTTTAAACTATTTTTCTGCAAGTTCTAGTAAGTTTGCTTCTTGGTATTTAAATAAACATGACTTTTAAATCAGTTTATTATTTAACCAGAAAAAGATGCATAGTCTCAAAAACTTTTTACCTCTGTGTCATAGAAGATGCATCTTCCATCATATGTGCCTATGACTGCGTATTTGCCATTCTGACAGAAATTGGCGGCTGTAATCAATTTTGTCTGCCCATCTACTTCATTCCATAATGCCACTTTTTTGTCAGGAATGTTCCAGAGTCGGAGTTTCCCATCCAATGAACCACTTAAAAAGTACCTGTCATCCTGAGAGGACAAACGACATTAACCTCCACTTGTGCTACGAGTATGCCCCGATTTCCTTAAAACCTTCCCACTCCATTTCCAAACAGCTTCTCTCCAGAACCCCCCAAGTAAGAGCTCTCAGATGAGTCGATTATAATGTTTAAGACGGCTGAAAAGACAATGTTAAAATTACTGGTAAATGGAGTTCAGTTTCTTACAGATTTTTGACAAGATTATACACATGCAGTGTGTATACCTGCAGGCAGAAAACTATTCAGTTATCACAGTTACTATTTACCCTCCCAACATGTTAGAAAAATACTAACCTTGTCAGGAGTTGAAAGCTCTGTTCAGTTTTCCCTATGCATCTACCAGTTATGTATGTTCAGGGAACACTGAAAAATGCTTTTCCTCTACTTGAGTTTTTTTTTTTTTTTTTATTAT
>WHYT01016003.1:18289-39180 GCA_009806455.1 Tetrax tetrax
CCGGTCCACCTCCTCTGCTCATGGCAAGGACAGCCTCAAAAATTTGATCAGGCTGTAGAGGGTTGTATCCAGCCAAGTTTTAAACACCTCCAAAGGATTCTGTGGTCTCTGGACAATCTGTTCTATTTCCTTATGATTTTTTTTCCACTAGTATTTAATCGCAACACCTCTAACTGAAAATTCTGACTTTTCACAAAGTTACTCAAAACTTTACCAGCTGTGATGTTAATTCACAATTCACTTTCCACATCACACCTGCAAATGCTTAAACCATGGGGACACTCCTAGTGAAATTTAGTGAAGATGAACACTTGAAGTTCTGAAATATTGTCTAATAGGGATATTTTTGACATGCACATACTGTATTAAGCAATTTAAAAGAAAAAATTGAAAATAAAGTGGAAGGACTTGTAACTTCAAATCCTGCCTCTCTAGAAGAAAGAGAGCAATTACACTTACTCTTGGATGGAATGCTATAGCAGTGACAAAGTCTATATGCTGGAAACAGCAAAGACATTCTCTTCTTGATATGTGCCATAATCTGACAGTTTTGTCCATGGAAGAAGAAAGCAAGAAGTAATTCTGTGAAACAAGAGAATTCCATGTTTATTAACAGACACAAAAGTAACAGAAAATCCAGAAGCAATCTGCTTGGTAAAATCTTACCAATTTATCTGTTGCCATGAAATTCAACATTTTATCCTTTCAGATATCTATCATTACTGATTGGTGCTTTCATTAAGCCCAGTACTCTGATGCTCAGTCACAGAAAACCTTCTGGAAGAATCTCAATGGAAATGTTAACTATTTGGAAAGTAGTTAAAGTATTCAGAGTAGAAACAGCCCAACAGGCTTCAGAGAGGGGTGAGAGTCTCTCCAGTCTAAGATCCTTCAGCTAGACTGCGTTCTTAAAATTACAGCTGTATTCCAATGTGGAGAATTAACTGAATGAGCTTTACATGAAAATTTTGAAAGTTAAGCACGAGGTAATTCTCTAATTTCAAGATATTTATTTATATTCAGCACTTTTAGAATCTGTACGCTGCATAAAAACAGCAAAGCATACTAAAGACATGAAGCATACTGAAGACAAGAAAAGTGGTAACATCATACACCAGAAATCATACAGCTCAGTGGAAATTCCTTCCACTCTAAACAATTTAACTCCACTATTGAATACAGAATTGTAATTGCTACTAGCTTGATTTAATTTTTTTTAAAGACAACTTTTACTTAGAGAAGCCCAAGAAGTTTGTTCATTTTATCCCAACTATTTCAGCTGGAATAAGGGTTGCCTCTATAAACCTTTATCTTAACTGCAATGATAGTTTCAAACTGTTTACATGTATGGTTCCAATGGCATTGACAAAAGAAAACAGTGAAAACACAGGAGAACTGTGTAGTCTGTATTAAGGTGCCTTACTTTAGACCAGGAAAGATCAAGAAGATCTGCTGTATGCCCTTTGTATTTGCAAAACGGTCGTTGACGAAATGGGGCATTTTTGTCATCTGGGTCTTCATCAACTCCACTGCAAATCTATCAGAGAAGTGCATAGCAATGTTAGAAAATACTAGCTGGAAAAATTAACAATAAAGCAATTACTGCTTACAAAAAGTAAAAGGCCAATAACAATTTGAAGAACAACTCTTAAGACTTTAAAATAAACAACACTGCACTAAAACAACCAAAGTCAATGTCAAGTACAATAATTTGTGAAACATCATCCTGAAATTCCAGAATTAAGCAGCTCTACATTTTCCATCCACACAGCTTTTATTCAATGGGATAAGCTTGACAGCAATTCAAGCAAACATTTTAGAATAAGCTTTTGGAGAAAAGTATATCAACCTTGAAAACTGCATTCCAATTCAGAATATAAACTATGAGTTAAAGTTTCCAAGTTTCCAGTGCATATCAAGAATGTTAACTTCCTAATAAAAGAGACCCTTTCAGAATAAACAAATACAAATTAAAACTCAAAGCTCCTAAACAAAAGCTCTCTAGCAAAAGCAACTCAAAACAACATCACTGGTGTGTGTGGCTAAGTAAATATATTCACTTACCTAAGGTAAGGAAATGCCCACTTCCCCTCCTCGCCAAAACAATGCACGTTAAATAACGCTACTGCTAAAATCTTTGCTTAAACCCTAATTTTGGCATCTGTTTCTTACACTACTGGAAATCAAATACAGTATAAAACCCCCAAACTTTAATGTATTAATTTTCATGCTAGGTTTACTAAAGTATCTGAACACTCTACAAGTAACTATGTCTTAATACTTTTGGTCAGTCATGTTCCATTTTATGCTACACAGATGTGAAAAATTTAAAAATAACAGGTTTTATTATGCTTCTGAGTATCGTATTGTTCAGCTTGGCCTTCCTCAGAAAGGACATCATCAATTCAGATGTTAACCCTAAGTAATGCTCTGAGGCAAAAACACTAAGACAGGAAATTTAACAATGTGGTGGTTTTTTTCCCTCTAGCATTTGACTTGGAAATCTATTCTGGGAGGCAAGTTACCTGGCAGAAGGCCACAGCGAAACTAACAGATTTTGTAATGCATTAAGTTTCCTGACTTTCCCTCTTGCTTCCACCCCATACACATGGGACAGCAGTATTTGATTGAAGATGCCTATTGATAAGACTATGCCTCAAAGATATAGGCCAAGAACTTCTCAATGTGTGTTTGGAAAAAGCAGAAATGAATATCTGGCGTTACAGAACAGTGCGACCCCCCACCTCTTCCAATATCTACTGTACATACCCCTGCATCAGTATCAGACTTGGAAGAATTCAAACTCTCTTGAGATGGAGAGGGAGAGACACGGCCTAAAATAGAGGCAGAAACACCATGGTCAACTCTAAGTTCCCAAATAACTAAGATTTCTAGTGTTTTAGAGCTCTAGCGACGCATAGAAAGATACCTTCTGTGTTGTACTTCATTCGCATGTTATTGAAATAGTCAAAAGCGTTCTTTAAAACCCATATTCTTACTACGTTGTCTTGTCCTGCAGATGCAAGTAATCGACCGCAGTGAGAAAATTTCATGGTCCAAACAGCACCCTGTCAAAATAAAAAGATCATTTTTTAAATTACATAAAGTGCCTTTTTCCATACCAGAAAAAGCATTTTTATAATGTAAACTGACAAGATTTACGACACATACAAGATACCACAAGTAAAATAAATTGTAGAACAAAACACTGAAAAGTAATTATTAAAACTGGTGGGCTGAGCAGCATACTTGCAAAAAGTTTGAAAGAAACAGCCCAAAGGGCAGATTACTGTAGGACAGGAGTTAAGGGAACTCAGTGCTATCACAGCTTTTGACATAAAACTGGTACAGTTAGTAACAGTCAGCAAGCCAGGGTTCAGAGTGACTTATCAGCTGCTATTTGATTTGTATGACTGGCAGGTATTGGTACTTGCATTTGAAGTTAGCACAAGTCATGCTAACAGGTTTTGTTTTGGTTGGGTTTTTTTTAAATTAGAAATTGTGCTTGGTTACATCAATTCTGGTAACCAAAATGAGTACTACATATATTTGTTAAGTTAAGAACTGGCTTGAGGATTTTGCAAAGCCTGTGAAGACAACAATTTTTTCTCCCTTGCAAAGTCCAAAGAGTCAGCAGTTGACAAAACGCAGTACCACACAAGCAATATTCCATTTCCTCCTATCCTTTAATGGACAGGTATTATGCATTTGACTCCACCAACCTAGCATCCTTTTACAATGCTTTTGGGAAATTTCCTAGGTTTTAAGAAGTCAAATACTGGCATGATGGAAACTAACACAGATGGATTACCAGTAGGACTGGAAACTTCAGTTGTTGACGACAACCTTGAACTCTCCAGTCACCAACCTAATTGCTGGAGGTCATTATCCTTAGCCTAACACTTAAAGACGGGGGACTGTTTCAATTGTTGTCAGAGAGTTGCTGTGAGCAGAAGAATTTGTGAAGTCGGAAGCATGAGAACGTATTTCAGACTCTGCAGGGGACCATGCACCCTTTCAACAGTGGCGAACAGGTATTTTTTTTGCCTCATTCTCCCGAGGCATCTCTGCAAATACTGTAACCTGGTCTCTCCCCTCCTTATCATTCTCCCACCATTGCCTTCAGAATCTATCTATTCCTATCTAGTATTCAATACTTGTGTTCACATCTCTAACATGCAGACTAGTTTATTTGCTGCTGAGTAGGTCAATCTTGCTGCTCTGTGCTCAGTTTTGGTAGGGGAACCGCGTCTATTTCAGCTTAAATTTGTAATCACAGGAACCAAGAAACCAAGTACCACTTGATACCTAAAGTCTTCAAGGAAAAGCTCTGCAGAATCCTTGAAGTCTACAGTCTTTTTTTTTTTTTTTACCCACAGAAGATCCGATCAAACCAGCCAAGATTTAATTTCTTGACAGAATATAATTTTGCTTGACAGAAGCAAGCCGCTCTTCAAGAAGAATAAACCTGAGAGTCATTTCTGGAGGTCACAAAGTAGACAAAAAACTAAGAGTTGAATCTCAGGCCAAACAGATTTGGCAAAACCACAGATAAAATTTGAGAGACCTACCATATGCTCTCCACTGAGATCCTGAACAACTTTAATTTGTTCAAAATCATAAGGTCCTTTGAAGCCATGCGCTGCTTTGAACTTAACTGGTCTTGTATATGGCATCCCTTCATCATCACTGGAAGATGGATCATCTTGATCTGTATGGAAGACTAAGAGGAACACAAATTCAGCAGTACATATCACAACATGTGTTTAATTTATTAGTAAGCAATCACCAATACTTTTTGGTAGCAGATTAGTCTTGAACTAGCAATTTTTTATAGGCAATACTAAGATCTTAAAGCAAAACAAGAATACTGTTGCATCGAAGTCTACAAATACAATAATTTTAGGTTGCAGTGAATCCAAACACTGAACACTCAAAACAAGAACTGTTATCCATTTTTGTTCTGCCATGTTCTTTGCACCAGGTCTTGCACTCAACAGGTCCTCTACTAATTGATTTCTGTCAGTTCAATGTGTGCTGAAAATAACGCTTTTCATTGTAGCGGTTCCTTCTGACTGACTATGCTGAAGTGGCCCGAAATCTACCCACGAAGCAGAAGAATTGCAAAAGAGCTGGGGCAAATAGCCAGTGACAATGTTAGATGCTTTAGCTAAAGATGTAAGATGTTTTAGCTAAAAAGATCTCAAATACTGCTTTTCAAGAATTCACCCTCGGAACCCACTAGTCTCAGACTGCCTACCAAGCAACAAGCTTTAAATCTAAAAAGCCACATCAACCGTACAGTGGTATTATACAGCAGTATATGTCCCTCAGACATCTCTGATTCCTAGAAGCCCTAGGATAAACAGTCTATTCTATTAAAATATATATATTAAAAAAGTCAGTGTCACTAACCTTCATCTCGAACACTCTTAACTTTATTTACAGCACGTTCGCCATATTCTTCAGCAAGGTGCTTTGCTCGCTTTACAGATTTGCCAAGGAATTTTTTCAGCTGGGTCCTTAAAAAGCAAGGGCACTTTTTCAACACATAAAACTGGCAAATTCTCATTTTTTGCTATTATGAATCAATAATTTTGATTTGAAATACAGTATTATCTATTTCCATTACTGCTTCTTAAAATAAACATTTAATTTGTCAGCAGTTGTATAATCTTCAGCTTAACTGCAGAGCAACGGGTTTATGTAAATTCAGGTATTGCTTGTACTTAAAAGGTTAACTTGTTAAGAAGACAGAAGGGGAGCGTCAGCTTAGAAAACAAAAACTTGGCTTTTCTTTGTAGGGATATGAAACAGCATCTTACGTTTTTTGTTTTAATCTCCCTCCATCAGAATCAGTTTGATGTGTCTGCATTTTATCTTCATCATCAGACTGTGCTGCATCGTTACTAGGAAATATAGAAGTGATTGTTTAATATGAAATCATAATGAATCTCAATTGAATGAAACATTAGTAAAGTGAGATCTGCATTTTAGGATCCATCTTTATTCCTTCATGGAACACATTGGAAAAACATGGACATGATGCTAATCAAGTAATAAAATTGATCTTTTAATTCTTTGGCATCTTCATACTAAAACTATATACACTCTCCAGATGCCAAAGATACATTATTCCCTTCCACAAACTTTAAACTTAAGATTTCAAAGCATCACAATAAGCTAAGAGTAGGCAAAATACATTACATTACTAGAAAATGGTAACATGCCCCCTTGTTCTCATACCCCGATTTCCATAGAACAAATAAATTAACAGTGGTTAATTCTGAAACAGAAGTTTGTACACAGAAGAGTACAGTTCTATATAAGCGAGCTTGTCAATGATAATTCAGCAATGGTCTGATTAATAATTGACATAAATCTAGGCATTTGAAAAAAAACATCTAGACTGAAATGATTTCCTGATTATTAAGAAATTGTGTTGTTCTATCAAAGTTTACAACAGACTCAGTTTTAAACATTAGAAGAGCCTAAAGGCCCAATAAGAACAGAAAAACCTCAAAGTAGTCAGCTCTGATGACCACACAACTTCAGAGTGCCAAAGTCTACTAAATTAAACACTGAAAAAGCTACAGGGGGTGGTGGCACGAACAACATATAGTACTTGAACATAAACTATGTTTAATTCAGTATAGAAATAACAACATTTAGCACATCAAGTGCTAACTGCAGTTCAGCTGGATTTTCAGACATATTGTCTGTCAAGTTCCAGTAATGATGTCAACTTTCAGTTAACTTAAAAGAATCCAATCAACAGCGTAGTTTATAGAGAACTGAATTAGCACTCAAATTAGTCAGACAGTTGGACTGGGACTTTTTACTTGTGTAAGAGCATCTTTCATGTATGCAAAAACTACAAGAGCAACATATCAGAAAGAGCTGAAAGCTACCATCATTCATACCTGACGTATTCCTTAGTTCTTCTCATGATATGCAAAGTTAGGGGATTAATGCCTGTTGGCAACTTTTCCTCTGCCAAACTCAGGGGTATTTCTTCACCTGTATCGAGGTTTTTTATCATTACACTTGCTAGAATTTCCTATGGAAAAAATAAGATGCGAAATCAATATTTGATTAGACTCCAAAACCTAGAGCAAAATACAAATCATCTGCTCTTACAGATTACTTATCTTAATGGGAAATTCTGTAGCTCACTATATATCCATTTTACAAAAACTAAGTTTAAGTTAAAATTGTCATTAGTGTGTTAGTGTGAACATTATGAACCACTATACACAGATGAACAATCAGATGTCATCACAAGCTTCAATTTCATAAATCAGAAATGCAGCTATACAGACATCAGCCACTGCCTGATGCCTTCCATGCTAGTATCAAACATACTATGTAGTTAAAAGACATGGAAGTCTTCCCCGTTCAGTATTCCAATAGCTGTAGTTTAGATTTAGTCAAAGACAACCTTTATGTACAGAGAAATAAGCATTTAGACCTAACTAATACTACAGAAAGGAAAAGGGGTTTTTTGAAGCACCTCTTGAACACATATCTGTTCAGCAATAGTAAAAACGCTATACAGATATACACAAATAAAAACTGGCAATGGCCCGATAACAACTTCCATTAATCCTGACGATGTTGACTAAATAAACTATTTTTTAATATTAGGAAAATCGTTCTCCTATTGCTAATTCCTCCCCCTTTTAGATGCATGACAAAACGTCAAGTTTGCTGGTGTTCCCTCACATCAAAATCTTGTAAAATGTTTGCAGAGCTACAAACACAAACTCATAGCATTTCAGATCTATTACAGCTCACACTTGCAAACACAAATACCAGATATGACTCAAGGACCACAGAGTGCTTAGGTGAACAAAGCCGGCATGCTGTCACTCCTATTTGCATCCCTGGACGCAGCGTATAGTTGTTCAGAGCACAAAGAGTGACGTGTGAATACTCCAATTCATTTGACAGACTGGAAAAGCAAGCACAAGGACGTACTATGTACAGACCACACTCCTTAATACCTCATCTGTGAGCTCTCTTCCAGAATTAGACCTGGGTCTCTGTGGTCCAAGTACTTCATTTGTTGTTTGGCCATCAGCTGTTTTCCCATTTTCCTGAAATTTTGCAGACATAGAATGCATTATCTCTACTGTAACACTAAAGTAATAGAAAATACTAGAGTTATTGAATTTATAACTGCTTCCCAGTACCTGTGCAGTGACTATTTTATCTCCACTAGTTGCACTTGCCAAATCCAAAGAAGGCTGAGAATCTTTGGGCATGCCCTCTGTCACTGTACTTGGAGTTAAAAGACCACCAGCTGTGAAGTTCTCTCGAGAAACTAAAGAGAGATTCGCATTAGAAAGAAGAGCATAACACTTGCCATAGACAGGCTACAGACTGCTAGAATCCTAACATCTTAGTTACACTCCTGAACTCCCTTTCTGACAAATTTGATTTTTTTTTTTTTTTTTTTTAAACATCAACTGTGACCAAATCTGCCTTATCAATTCTATTTCATATGTAGCTGGAAGCACATGCGTGATTTAGCCTGGAGAAGAGGAGGCTCCAGGGAGACCTTATAGAAGTCTTCCAGTACCTCAAGGGGGCCTACAGGAAAGATGGGGAGAGGCTGTTCAGCAGGGCCTGATGTGACAGGACGAGGGGTAATGGTTTCAAAATAGAGGGAGGTAGAATTAGGTTGGATATTAGGAAAAAAAATTTTACAATGAGGGTTGTAGAGCAGGTTGCCCAGAGAGGTGGTGGATGCCCCATCCCTGGAAACGTTCAAGGCCAGGTTGGATGAAGCTCTGAGCAACCTGATCTGGTCAGGGATGCCTCTGCTTCTTGCAGGGGGCTTGGACTGGATGACCTTTGAAGGTCCCTTCCAACCTTAACCATTCTATGATTCTATGATTTCACACTTAGTCCTCTTAAGTTGTATTAACAAATATATATTTTAAAAATTGTTTTCCTAGTAACCCAGGACTACTAATTTTCGTAAGACCTTAGTCTACATCTTGACTTGTATTTCTATGCTACTACAGATGCCACATTTTATTTGAAGTGTGTAACTTTTTGTCATTTCTGTATCAATATGGCATCTTCTCCTTGCTACAGGAGTACCTATTTTGGTAGGAAGTGTCAGTTTGCAAGAAAGTCTATGAACGAGGAAGACCTGTAATGCAAAAGGGTATTTCTCCATTGTAAGAAGCTAAGATTGTTGAAGAATTTTTTTCCTCATTTACATGCCAACTAAATTAAAATCACAAGATTGAATGATTCTTCACTCAAAACACAAAAATAGTAACTATGTAGATGACTAAAGCCATCTAAAACAGAATACTTGCCTTCTAAAACAGGTTTTTGCAGTTCAAAATCCAGTTCACTCTTCTTCTTCCGGGGGGGTGGAGCTGGCCGTGCAGGTGGTGGTGGTCTTGGAGGAGGAACATTTGTCGGAGGTGGTGGCCGTGCTGGGACAGGCTTCTTTGTGCTAGCAACTATATCAGGTTCTACAGTAAGTTGCCTTGGTGGTTTTGCTGGAGGCATTTCTTCTGTTGTAGAAAGGTCTTTGGTAGATAAATCTGAAGCCACTTGTTCTAAAGCATTTGCCTCTCTCTTGTCTGTTATGTCCTCATTTTTTGATGTTTCTTCTTGTGCTTCAGGTTCATCCATTTTATGGTCAGTTGCATTTGTTAGTTTATGAGTTTCCTGTTGCTCTGAAGTAAACAAAAGCTTCCTTGACTCCAATTCAGTGTCCTTACACACACTCTGATATACTGGTTCTTCAGAGTCTTCCTTCAATGATATTTTAGCAGTTAATGCTTCTGGAATACTACTAGTGATACCCTCTCCAGAAATCCAAGTATTTGCATCTGAAGTTGGAACAGACAGTTCTTTCCCTCTAGAAGCTAAAGAATCATCATCCAGTTGCTGTGCCTTCTGGCTTTCTTCTATAATACTGTCAATAATCTGAAACCCAAAACCATTCTACTGTTAAAGTGCAGACATTTCTAGGGTACACTTACCAGTCAGTCTGTGCAGCACACACAAGAACTCTTCCATTGAAGAGTTGCTTTGCACACAAAACACATTTTGTTTAAAAATTCTGGACACCTAGGTGCAGAAATAGGCATAACAGAAAAATAAAACACACTGACTAATTTCCACTCCTTTTTAATACACTTTGAGAGAAAGTTAGAAAACAAAAGCTGTTCACTCTTCAGAGTTCTCATGCACTACTAAATATGATCCTGTAAATTACACAAATAATTCAACACTGGTGAATCCTAAACATGTTTTTAGAACACTTAGTTTGATATTTACCCTGTAGGCGGATACTGTTACTGACATTAGTGACAAATTCTAACCTATGTTAGTATCAGGATGAAGACTCATTATTAAATTATTTAATATTTCTAGTGCGATGCTGGAAGCAATATTTAACTAACCTCTTTTGAATCATCTTGTTTCATTTCTTGTACAAAGGTTTCATTACCAGCTTTGTGTAGCTTGCTGTCCATATCCTACGGAAAAAAGACGGTAGATACCGTAAGGTGTGGTATTAATCACTTCAGTAAGATAGTCTAATGAAAATATAGCTACAACAAATTAAATACCATAAAGAAGAAACATTCTGATATATTTTCACATATCACTGCTGTCAGATAGATGTTTAAACAGTAATGCACAGTAGATATGAGGAGTATTTCACGCCATGATAGAGAGAAAGCCTGGACATTATTAAATAAAAAAGTTATCTTTACAAGTTTCAACCTCAACTAAAATAAAATTGAAGGTGGCATGAAGTTTCAAGAAAGATACACATTATTAAATGGAAATGAAGGAGGAAGGAAAAATCCATATCAAAATATTTTGTTCTTTATCAGGTTGTGGGAAAGGATGCAAGAATGGTATTATCACTACATATAATAGAAACTTTTTTAGAAATTTTCAGGTTAAATCAGGCAGATCTATCAAGCAGTCACAAATAAGCCTTTGAGGTTCTGACATGGAATCTTACATTTTACAATTATTCCTAGTGCACATTGTCTATTTTTGCTATCAGTTATCTTCATGTAGATCCTTCTGAAATCTAAATAAACTGCAACAGAACAAACAAAATGACTAGATTTAAGTAAAAAATAAGAACATTTTCAGAACATTTGCATGAAAGACTGCATGAATATTCAAAGCTGAATATACTACTTATTCTTTATGTATATGTAATCAACACTACCAGGATATTACCCCTTGTCCTTGACACAGCAATGAGTAATAGTTTAATACTAAAAGAGGGTAGATTTAGACTAAACATAAGGAAAAGTTTTTTACGACGAGGATGGTAAAGCACTGGAACAGGCTGTCCAGAGACGTGGTAGATGCCATCTCATCCCTGGAGACGTTCAAGGTCAGGCTGGACAGGGCTCTCAGCAATCTGATCTGGTTGAAGATGTCCCTGCTCACTCCAGGGGCGGTGGACTACATGGCCTTTAAAGGTCTCTTCCAACCCAAACTGTTCTATTATTATACTACTGATGTGAAGTCAGCTTGCAATTTAAAGAAGTATAGTTTTGAGATGCGCAAACAGCATAAACACTTTGACATATCCTACCAAACAAAGAATTAGTAAAAGTAATTCCCTGAAGGTGGCTTTGTGTGCCAAATAATGTAGTAAATCTTTGTAATAGTTTTTAGTCTTATTTAGTAGGAAAAAAAAATATTAAATTAAATAATTAAATAACTTAAATAATTATAATTTAAAGAATAATTAAATATTTAAAAATTAATTAAAACAATTAAATGATTAATTAAAGTAATTTAAATTATTATTTAAATAATCAAATAAATTAAATAATTAATTCCTAGGCAGGCCTAGGAATAATAGAATGACATTACACTTTGGGCATGTTGGGTATGGATATTCTCTACAAAATCTTAAAACAGGAGTGAAAATACTCTAGTTGCAAGTGAACATATTCATCAATTCCTGAAAAATCTTGGGTTCAGAAAAACAAGTAGTTAATACCACTGAAGGATACTGTTTTAACCAGAAGCCTGCTTTAACCTCAGTTAGTACAGTCTATTTGGAACTTCATCATATGTTTTCTGCTTTAAGTGAACTATTGATCACATTGCCTATAAGATCTATTAGCAATATCCGAAGGGGAATCTGACAGACTTGAGTTTGGCAGGGACCTGTGGAGATCCTGTAGTCCTCAAAGCAGAGGCAACTAGAACAGGTTGCTCAGAGATGTGTGCAGTCAAGTTTTGCCTACATCCATGGATGGAGACTGCACATCATCTCTGTGCAACCTGTCCCACTGTTTGACCATCCTGCACAGTCTATTTGCTGCAGATAAAAAGACTGTATTTGTCTCACAAAAAATAAAAACTTCTCACAACTGGGTCAAAGAATTAACTTACCTAGCTTAAAACATTAAGAAAAAAACAAACACATCTCAATCGATTCCCTGAGTTGAGATACAGAACTGCTGTTCTATTCCTCCTTCCTGTCTACACATACAAAAAACTCTCTTCTATTGAGGTCAGCAGTCCTCAACTGTCTTGCACAATGTTAAAGCTCACAAAGGCTAGCTGTTACCATTATAAACTAATTTTGTTAGGCTGTTAATCTAATTCTGCTCATACAGCTTTGGGCATGCACAAGATACCTAATCTCCATACTAAACAGGTATTTTAAAATATCTCCCCATATTTTTTTGGACCTTGAGAAGACTTAGAGTGACTGTCTAGTATAGATATGTAAGAAATTTCTCCTTAAACTTTTTTTAAACACTTAGCTGGTCAAATAGAATCTTTACAGCATACTAAGATACTATAACATGTTTGGAAAAAAACTCTTGTAGACATCCATCTTCGAGAGTTCTGACCTGAAGAAATGGCATATCATGCAGAGACAGCTGAAATTATAGAAAAATTCCACCTCTCCCTCCACTCCTTCCTCCTCCTTTCACAAAGTTTTTCTAATCTAAATGCAAGTTCTACTTTGCTTTATCACTAAAATCTATCTTCAAAGGTATGATGACTTAAATACTTACAGGTAATCAGGGTCTACAGAAGCTCATTATATTAATTTCTAATTTTGTTGACATTAAACTCACACGCCTGTTAAACTTTGGACTTAGGAAATATTTCTTACCCATTCCAAGACAAACTATACCATTAGTCACACATTCACTGAACTGATATGGTACCAAGCAGAGAAGCAACCACTTTTTCCACCTTCAAAAACTTAGCTTTGAACAAGTGATTTAGGAAGATACTTTAAAAAATTAAAAAACACAAACCTACAAGCAACATACAGAAATTAGCTAATAATTCAGTCAAGATGCTGAAGTTAGTTTTGAAGTTCATTGCTTGCACTGCATTTAGTCAGAATGATAGTGCAATATTTCTTGAAAGGCTTGCACATGTAATACTTCATCATTAAAGGGACATTAAACAGAACACAAAATAGGGGATAAGCCTCTGTTCCCTAAGAGATACCATAAGACACAGCATCACTGTAAAAAGATTATTAATTCAGAGCAGAGTGTTGCTGACAAATCAGAAACTATTTTCACTACGATTTCCCAACACTTTGTGGACAAAATGTCAAGCTTTCTTTACTCTATGTAAAAGTGTTGCATAGAATCACCTTTGGCCCCTCTGAGACCAGGAAATGAGTGTTATTTGTACAAGGTTCCAACTCCTCACCAATTTAATCTGTGCCAGATTCAGCTGCACTGTTACTATGCAAAGATGCAGATACCAATTACCTGCGTGGGAAGTGGCAATGCTGTCTCATTAAGCTAAATATAGTGTTTTATCTTCACGTAACCCAGAGGGGAGGCTTTTGAAGTATAAACACCAAGATTTTTCTTATTTTGAGATAGAAAAGAGCAAAGTCAACTATTTCATATAAATAGAGACCAAAAACCAAACACTGCAGAGACTTGCTTACTACTTACGAATCACTTGAAAGAGGGTAGTCTGGTAATTAAGTAGGGCTCAATTAAATTGCACATATACATTTCAGAATAAAATTAGCTTCAAGACATTTTAACATACTCTAAGTAAAAGTAAAGTTGGAACTTCAAGCACAAAAATTGCTAGCTACAACAAGGAAAGTCTATAATTTTCTGTCTGTGTAGACTTTAGTGCTACCGTAGCACATCTACTTTAGGCAGAGATGCTCAATGCTGTGTTCATCAACGAGCATTTGATTGGTTTTAAGAAGAAACTCACCTTTAACACATGGGATCCAATTTTCGTCGGTGACCTGTTACAAAGAGAAGACTGACTTAGAGGCTTAAAGAAAAAAAGATGTCTTGATCGTAAGCTTCATATTAAATAGTCTATAGTACAGTCTTCCTCTACAGTGAATGCATACTTGATACTTGAGACAAGCAACAGTGGATGCTTTTCACACCCATCCTTTCCATAAAAGGCTCCAGAGTTAAGTGCCCAACTGTCTACAGCGCACAGATCCCACAGCTTCTACAATCCCTGAAAGTTTCTCAGTAAAATCTCAGTAGAACTATTTCTACCACCCTTTTCTAAAAAACTGATGCTATTCCAAGTACACATTTAAAAACATTTCACATTACAGAGAATTTAAAATCAGCATGTGCAGGGAGCACAGGTCACATCAAAGAAACCCAAACTCTCAGAAAGCAGAAGTACAAATGCTCTAGTAGCTTGCAAATCAAGTGCCTGAACCCTAACCTGTAGAGTCAACACTACCACAGCCATTCTGCCCTTCACCCTCTCCAGTAAGTGTAAGGTCTTGTTTCTAATCGTCACACTTGATATAAATATAGGTGTTTACATTATAAGAGGAGGGAACTAGTTTTGCACTACTTTCTTTTGCAGACTCTGAAACATTGAATTTGCTTTAGCATCCACTCACACATAACCTCTTATTTCACTAATTACATGAAAGAACAAAGTATCTTAGGGGAATGCTATTAACTAATTACTTCTCTTTAGGTCTCCTCTCAATCCAATCAGGTAACAGTCAACTCTCACTATGTCCTGAACGTACATTTACCACAAGATTTTCAGAATTCTAGAGGATATTTAAATACTGAGTTACACTGCTTACTCTGACTGCAGGATCTTATTACTTCCTTAAAAGCTTACTACCACATGAACTACAACCTGGATTGTACAAGCATCCCAGCTGGCTACCAAGGCCAGTGACACTCGACAACTTTGAGTGTTCAATTAGTTACAAATGATGCAGTCTTTATATTCCATATCACACTGCTAACTACTGTTTATAACTAATTTAACACATTAAACCTAGATGCTTGTGTCCAGATATTGACACTTAAGGTACACAATATCCCAAACACTATTCTGAAGTATAATTTTCCTAGAAGGTGCTAACTTCAACATGCAAAAAAAGAGCAAAATCAGTATTTTGACCTGAAAAACAAACATCTCCTTTGTCTCCCAAAATACGTTGCCACGAAAGGCCACAGCCTGTCTTGAATTTCTGGTTACTGAAATATTTTCAGTTCCATTATGAATTCTTGGATTTTCTTAGAAATAGTGGCAGAAACAAGTGTCAGTTCATTAAATCCACAAGATGACTTTAACAATTAAATATATTTACAATTACAACATTAAGACCTAGGCTTCAGTAAGGTGTAGGGTCCTATCGTATAAGGCACTGCTTAGAATTTACAACCTAAATAAAATGCAAATTCCCCAACTGCAAATAGATACTTCATTTCCTATTGCAACGCTTCCCACCAATGTCGCTTCTGGTACGGGCAAATAATTCCTCCCCTGGCAACACAAAATATGATGCTCGATAGACATAGCTACCCTTTCAGACTTCTTTAGCTAATTAGTTTTGTGGAAAATCCACATTCAAACTAAAACAGATATTATTTCCCACTCTCATGCTTTACTCAAATACCTTGGGAAAAAGCTGCTCAAGTAATAAAGGTTACAGAGACAGCAGGTATAGAATATAAGATAGTGCTGGTAGTTTGAAATAGCACATATACATGTCTTATGTTAAGGTGCAGCTTTGTAATTGAAATTACATGCTTTTAAAACAGTGTAAAGTTTCCATAACTGTTTGGCAATAAAATCACTTTCAGATCAGTTTATAATATAGGCAAATAAGTTTAGTGGCTTGCCTGAGATTATCTGAGCTATGTGTTTATAAGCACCATCACTCCCTTAGTTATGACTAGCTGCTGCTTATGTGCTCTTACATTTATAAAGACAAAAGGCAGTCACAGAATGAGTTTGGTAACTGAAGGCTCTTGTAGTTCAACAGTACTCTGGAACGGTCTTGCCTTCCCAACCATCTAAAGTTACCAGCTTTCTCCACTGCCCAGTTTCACTTTAAGGCCACTAGTTTTATGGATGCAGTCTCTGAAATGCTTGCATTTTAAAAAAAGTATATATAGTGGCAGAAGTGTCTGAGAAGATTTATATGAAGATAAATCCAATGATCAAATATTGATTTTGCTTTGAAAAGTCTGTAGCTTTACAGGGTTATCAGGCAAAACATGAAGACTAACATTTGCCACAGAAAATGCAAGGCAAAAACTTAATTTTGTTGTTTAGTATAGTTGTTTAGTAAACAGTGGGATTTAAAAATTGGTAAAATACTGCATTTCACGTAAAATACTTCTAACTTAAGTTTTCTTACATTATACCACCAGCTTAACAAAGGTGAGGTTCAAGGTTATCTACAAAGATTAAACAAAATTCAAAGAAAAATCCCATTTCACCTGCACAAACATCACCAGGTGCCTGATTAATTTGAAAGTCAAATAAATTCATTAAAAACTTTTTTTTTTCATATTTATACAGCTGTTAAATTCATCCTAATTCTGACTAGAGTATAGGAAGCTGTCATTCCCACTATCAGTTAGCTCCAGCCTAGTAACTATTTGAACTAAGTTTCACATTTTTAACATGTTGCTGCTAAGTTTTGTGACAGAAAACAAAACATTTAGCCCTTCAAAAAAAAAAAAAACAAAAACCACCAATTACGTGAATGACCGGCTTTGGTCAAATCCCAGAACCACAGGCCTGCTTTCCTGAGAGGATGTACATCGTTACAAAGCAGGTGTGCTAAGAGGCAGATGCAAAGTGTATGTATAGCAGCAGTACGCTGTACAGAACATACGGGTTTATCAACCAGCCCATGAACTGTATTTGCTGCCGCCCTTCAGCTTGCAGCACACGATGTTTTCCTCCCTCTAACCTATGGCTGGCCTGGAAGCTACAAGTATTCTTGCTGCAGCTCTCTGTGGCAGTCCACACCTTCAAACCCACACGGATTCATTACTGCAATGCACTGTTTGGGCTGCCCTTGGAAAGCGTTCGGGAACTTCAGCGAACTCTGAATGCAGAAACTCATCGGCAGTGCTGCAAGTCACTGCAGCAACGTAAGTAACACTTCAAACTCCAACATCGGTTTTGCATGTTGGCTAAAATACACACCAACAAAAAAGTTGTACCAAGCATGTCTTGTGTCAACAGGGCACAACTTAATGTTATCCAGCTTCCTACACAGGAGAAAACTAGATTCTTCAGGAAAAAAATCAAAGCAACTACTCAAGTTAGAATTTAAGAATTTAAATTAGGGTAACAGAGAATATTTCTCATTATCTACAATGTCTCTTGAATCTAGTGCCTTTTGTTTGGTTTCTTACAATGATTTTTAGAATATGATTGCACTAGGGACAAACTTACCCCTTACTGCTAAACATGTAATGTTCAAACTATTAGGTTTGGCAGTTCTTCACTTCAGAGTGGGTGGATCACTTTTCTTATAAACAAAATATAAGAATGTCTGTCACATGCCTGCATCCAAACAAATGTGCCTTACGTCACATTTTCCTTCTCTCAAAACTGACACCTTCATTCATGGAGCAGTTCATGCCTCTAATTTCAGGGTCTTTTTCTAATTCTCTTCTGTGGTTATAGTCTTCTGAAAGCAGCGTGACAGAGGTTAAAAAAGGGCATCTTCTGTCACACTCCCCCTCCTCTGGCTACACAACAAATAGATGCCTTCTCTGACCAGTCCACAAAGGCACCTAAATCATTTCTCTAGGGTCTAAAAAAACCATATACAAACAGACGTTGTTTGGGATCTAGTTATCTAACAGATGGATGCTCTCCACACATCCTGTCAAAAGTAGAATTACATGTAAAAGGCAAGATCTACAGCAGACGTGCAGCATACAGGCCTTTTGCACAGGAGGTACAAAAGTCTCCAAACACCTGGTTTAAACACACAGCACCTTACTGAAGTCATCAATCCAGGACAGCTATCTCAGTCCATTATCATCTGAAACACACATTTTGTAACAAGTTCTTTAAGTTTTGCTGATTAATTCTTTAAGAGTACCAGTTGCACTTGAGGATGCAGATATGGTGCTTTCCTTGAGAGAAGGGCTTAAGCATCAGTACCTATTGACTTCCAGTAGGAATTGGGAGCTTACATCCAACTTGAAAATTCCACTCTAGCACATTACATGAGACAATAAAACAAACAAACAGCAAAGAAGTCAGTGAGATTACAACAGTTGTCACCCCTTTCAGAATTTCTGTATCAGCACTTATTAAACTTCCCCACACGGAACTCAGGGCAGGGGAGGGGAAGCCACAAACTCTACATTTTTAATAAAGGCAAATTATCTACACCGTGTTGCTAAAAAATGGCTACAGCATTTGCTGCACATCATCAGAACACTGAACGAACAAGCAAATGCCTCAAACTGCAGAGGGCAATATGCACTTGTTTTCTGCTGCCCTTCCTCCCACAAGGTGGTTTTAATGTTTTTTGGGGTTTTTTTTTTTTTGTGGGTTCCAACTCAACACCATTACACACACATGGCTCTCAAAGCTACAATCTACAGTCCTGCTTCCAAGAAGCGTCTAATATAAATATGAAATTAGCTCTTAAGAGATCTCAAAGCTTATTTACAGAAAATATTGTCCACATTGCTAACACAGATTCAACAGCAGACTGAATTACAGATTTAGTATCTGTATTGCAAACTAAACCCTCTGAGATCACCTCCTTACTTGACTCAAGCTGACAGAATTTTATTGAGTCAAGTCAATGATGCAACCTTATAGGTGCAAAAATTAAACAGAAAAAACCTGAAAATTTGAAAGAATCTTCCATTTTAATTCCTAGTGTGTGACTTTATATTATCAAGTTCTGCTTAGACACTGCTGAGGGAAACCTACCAAGTCAGGACATATGATATTATCTGTACCAAATAAAAGGTAGGATGCACAGTTGGCCAGATTTAACAGCTCACTTCTACCAAAAGGTCTGGTTCCCCCATCTTGCTTGTGGCTTTTAGCCACACAAACCCCACACCTTGACCCTCTCCTGTCCCCACCCTGCCAGGTTCAAGCTGGTTTAACTTACTGAATAGTTTTTGCTGTTTCTGTTTTTCAGCAATTTTCAATTACTTTGAGTTGAAGCAACTCATAGAAGAATCTGATGCTTGCTAGTGCCAGAGCAAGGTAAGTAGTTGAAGCAAAACCTCATTTCAGCATAAGCGCTGTTAATTTGGCTTCCCACATCTTGTGCAACTGTATGCCAAAATGTGCTTTTCACCACGCTACGTAAAAAGCTAAATTCAGAAAAGCTTTGATACAGGATGTGTGGGTGAAGAGAACAGATCTATCCTTTCCTTCGTTCTAGGCATCCAGTGACCACTGACACACAGACTAAAACAAGCCTTTAGTCAATTATTAAAGCTTCAAATGGATGGATCCCACAATCCATATCTTATTGCTCTTTGAACAAGCCAGATGAAACCTCATCCTGCAAGGTCAAATAATAGAGAGGTTTGGTCCAGACTACATGAAAAACAGAACTGATACAAGCCATAACTTGTTTAGCACACAACCGGAAAGAGATATTTACAATTTAAAAAGAGGGAGTGTATTTGGCTAACATCAACAATATAGTGACACAGTTAGTTGTGAGGTAACAGCACTAGGAATCCACATTGTAAAATGTTGTTAAAACTTCACTACACAGAACCATACACAAGAATCATCAAAACACCACCATTAAAAACGAAAGGGCACACTATAAGTTGTTTTACACGCAGCAATAGCTAGCCTGTTGCTGAAGGAGCTCACTCTCTTCTTTTTCCTTAGAAAATCTGTTACTTTTATCATGTTTCAGGGATTAGCTACGCTGGTCCGGATTTCATCTCCACGCGTCTTTTCTAAAAAATACGCGTGGCCTGCCCAAGGAAGGCAGATATGATCTCATCAAGATAATGGCTACTGCCATCCCCACAAGCCTTAGAAAGTACACCGAAAACTGCTCCATTTCTTCGCATCCTCTTGGCTTTCGGGCTTGCCACTCGCTCACCGCCCCACCGCCGAGCGCGGCCCCGCTTGCCCGCGGCCGGCACGGCCGAGCACCCCGCTCCCCGACCGCAGAGCCCTGCGCTTCCAGCCGGGGGGACGCAGGGCGCGGGGCAGACCCCCACTCCCTCCCCCAGCAGCCCCGCAGGGGCCGGGGGCGGCCGCCTCCCGCGCTGAAGGAAGGGAAGGAGCAGAGGGAGGGGAGGGCGGCGGCCGCGCCGGACTCACGGCGCGGGGGAGGCGCCCGCCAGGTGCACGTCCTCGGGCGCGTCGTAGAACTCCTCGGTGTCGCTGTCGGAGGCCATGACGGCGCCGGGCCGAGCCGCACAGAGCCGGGCCGGGCCCAGCCGCCGGCAGCTCAGCTCAGCTCAGCTCAGCTCAGCGCAGGGCAGGGCAGGGCAGGGCAGGGCAGGGCAGCGCGGCCGCCGCCACCACAGGGCAGGACGGGCGGGCGGGGGCCGCGCGGCTCTCGCGAGAGCGGCGTCGGCCCCGCCCCCTGCCGGGCGGAAGCGTGAGCGGAG
>WHYT01016003.1:39200-74896 GCA_009806455.1 Tetrax tetrax
GGCGGGCCTCGCCGCGTGACAACCCCTCCGCTGCGGCGCCACCTCGCGGAGCGGCCTGGGTAGCGCCGCGCGCCCGGCGGCTGTGGCGCCAAATGGAGAGCGGGAAAGAGGAGAGGGGGGAGGGGGGCCCGTGTCCGTGTCCGTGTCCGTGTCCCTGTCCCTGTCCCTGTCCCTGTCCGTGTCCGTGTCCCTGTCCCTGTCCCTGTCCGTGTCCGTGTCCCTGTCCCTGTCCGTGTCCCTGTCAGCCTGGCCACAGGGGGAAACCGGAGTGACGGTCACAGTGAGAATCAGACGGACAGAATGAGGATGTTTGACTCGATGAATTGCTCGGAAATGTTAAAAGAGTTGTTTCTAATTACCTTCTGTAATGAATGTTTCAAACCGGTAGCAAGAATTTAATTACAGGGTTCGTTATTTGCTTTTCCTTGCATTTTCCCTCCAATAAATTGTCATGGGATCTTCCCGTCGTTTTTCTTCTGCCATCAAATTATGAATGATCAGGCAGCAATAACTCACCTAAATGCTTTTCCTTTTAATCTCTGCACAGCAGTAAAGTACCCGTTTCTAAGCCAAAGCAATATTCCTTCACCAACACGTGTGACGATGACAGGTTCAGTATCGTTTTAGGCTTCCCTCGACATTCTCCATGTTGGCCCCCTGCCCGTCTCGCTCTCTGGCACCCTTAGCTGGGCTACAGCCCTTTTCCTGAGTCCTCTCCAACTTGTAACAGGCACAGTGTTTCCCAAAGCAGTGACACAGACTAGAGCTCTCTATCTATGCCCTTAGTTTTGTAAAACAAGTAAAAGCTTAACATTTTTGAGACTTCTACCCTTGGCAAACGGGTTGACATGCAGGTTCTTGTGCATACACAGGCATGCGCACACACACACCTGCCCTTGCACACACACGGCATGTGGGGCTACGTCCTCCTGCTCCCTTAAAAAATCGTGAAGCTTCCCAGCCAAACCAGCAGAAGGACCGGGACGAGGGGAAGGAGACAAATTGGAAACGCATGAGCAATTCTTCTGATTCCTCTTAAAAATACGGAAGCATGAGCCTCACATACGCCTTAGGCTCTTAATGTTGAAGAATTTGGGCAAATAAGTAGTACAGAAAATTACTGACTTGTGATTCATTGCTCACTGTTCCTGCTCTAACTGACAGCCAAACACGTCGATTGCATTAGCGTAAGTAGGATGGTCTCTAAATTATTAAAGACAACAATGATGTAACCTTAGCTGGGAAGACAGACGGCTCTAGAAACTGGGGAAAAAAATGCTGCTGAAAAGCATCTTGAATTGTTTAGCAGTTTGTCAGTAAGTGCAGCTGCATGACTCCATGTTTTGTTATGCAGAGAAAATTATATAGTTATGGAATTAAGGAACATTCAAACAAAAGCCCAATTCTGGCATTTAGTCAGGCCTATGTGATGATTAAAATTCAGCCTAACTGCAGTGATCTTGACCTTGCCACTCCAAATGCACTTGCCTTTTGCATCGGAGTGGCTTCTCAGAGACCGTTAGAGCCCCTAGACCAGGATTATAATCACAGCTCCACCGTGACACAGCCCTGCCTGCCTTTGTCCGTGGAGACAAACATAATATTGGCTACAAAGGTCTCACCTAAGCATCAGGAAACCCACTGGCCAAGAGAGAACCCGAGCAGGATGGCATTATTGCCCGTAGCAGGTGCCGGCAGGGTTACATGCGCTCCTAACTCCGCAGGGTGTTGCTGGGGCTTTGCAGAGCGCTGCCAGGGCTGACTGCTGTTATCTTCGCTGTTTGTAGAGATCAGCAAGAGGACTGCTGGGTGCAACAGGGACAAAGTTTCCAGAGACAGAAGATAAAGGTTATAATTAGTGTTTACAAATGACCCAGGTGTTTTCTCCCTGGGGTTGGCACAGCCCTTTCCCAGGCTGCAGGCAGGGATGAGTACCAGGGCGGCAGTGAGCGTAAGCAGGGACTCATCTTGCCTTGTCATGGAAGCGGCATGCTTTGGCCTGGAGGGACTGCAATGGCCAGCTTGGTAAGAACTGGGATGTTAAATCCTCAGACTTACATCCAGCATCACCCCTGGGCCGAGTTGTCCCAAAGGCCAAACCCATTTAAGGAGGAAGAGGAGGTAACAGGTAAGAATCATAATGAGTGGCAGACTCTTTGGCATAGTGGATCTTCTAATGTAAAATAATACACAATTGAATTACTTTAATTACTTTCTGACTTCTATGTACTGCCCAACAGATTGAGTATCTCACACCGGACCGAACACAGACTGGTCCCAGTGCTTTTCCAGTACCCCGTGGCTGAGCCCCGTGCCCGCTCCCCTTCTGACTAGGTGATGATAGTTTTTATCTTTTTTGGCTTAGAAGCGAACTTCCCCCAAGCACTCCCATGAATCAGAGCTCACATGTCAGCTTGTCTCGAGCACCCCATGGTGTCAGCAGGACCATCATACCAAAATCACTGGTGACATGTGGAAGTTTCCCAGTCTTTTGCCACTGCCAGGCTGACTTCTAGTGTGAAGGGTTGCGCCTGCTTAAGTAAGAGTGCTGCTGCTTTTCTAGTTCAGAGGCCCAGAAAGCATAGGATTCCCTTTCAGTTGTCTCCTAGTTCATATCCTAGCAGAGCTGATGTTGGCAGATGGATCTTGCTCCCACTAAACCTTAATATCCTCACTGAAAACAGATGCGGGATGGATTTGCAGCCTATGCAAAATATTACCAGTCTCCTGATTCATCTGGTCACCTAGGGACTTAAGATTTTAAAGCAAATTTTTTTTTTTTTATTGCTGCATTAAAAAAATAAGGGCAAGAAGTATTTTGAGAGAGAGCTTGGTTCCCTCCTGCAGCATAGCCGTCTCCTGCATGCACTCTGAGGGAGAGGCAGGGGGGAGATGTGCTGAAAGAAATGCTGGTCCCACATCACCTGTGGGGAGAAGACTGTCAAAGTCAAGCCCAAAGCATGTGGCTGAACCAAGAATTGCACGGAGGTCTCCTACCTCACATCCTAGGGCTTGGAGATGCTTATCTGTGTGACCTTGCTGCCCTGGGATGTAGAGTTTGGTGAGAGTAGGGGAGAGACAAAGATGACCAGAGTATGAGGAGCTGTGATGTGGCTTGGAAACGGCATCAATGGCCAGATAAAGGAGGGTGATTCCATCTGGTTTAAAGTCCTGAGCACCAAGCCTGTGCTGGCAGGAAAACAGGAAAAGCTGTATACCTCGAGCGCACATGCAGGGGCCAACTCTTTTGACAGCCCACTGATGTAAGTCATGATTTCTGTTTCTCTTTGTAAGAACTGCTCCTTCTCAGTGCTACAAACCGCTGCTGAGTCACTGCTGCCACTCTGGCAGCTTCCCCCAGCACCCTCTGCTGCAGCTGTCCTGTGGCAGCACCCTGGCCCCTGCCCCAACCTGGGGAGAAGGATTGTTGGGAGGTTTGGTGGGGTCATGACTGTCTTGCACAGGCAGCTTTGTGCAGATGGTGGTCACACAGGATGAGATTTAACTACACACTGAGCTAACAGCCTGGCCCTGTCCTTAGAGGTGCCCCATGGCTTCTGCTGCAGCAAATAGCAGATGTGTGTGCACATGTGTAGGGGCACACACAGGCATACCTATACACATCCATAGGTACACAGACACACATGCACACAGCATGTTGTTGTAGCTGACAGGCCAGGAAAGCATGCCAGGGAGCCAGGCAGCGTGATGGAGGATGCGGCAGAGGCTGAGCAGACTATGAAGAGCTGTGGCCCAGCTATGACCATCCAACAGCTGCTTGTGCACAGTTTGGGCTGTTGGCCAGAGCTTGTTTTCAGAGGTGCTTGTGTGTTTTCATGTGGATTTCCATCACTTGTATCTCAGAGAATCATAGAATGGTTTGGGTTGGAAGGGACCTTTAAAGGCTATCAAGTCCAAGCCTTGGAAGGAGCAGGGACATCTTCAACCAGATCAGGTTGCTCAGAGCCCCGTCCAACCTGGCCTTGAGTGTTTTCTTTTGCTTTCCTTTGATCATTTTTATCTCTTTTTGCTTTCTCTTACTTTTTCCTCCGCCTTGGTCCCAGGTGAAGACCCAGCAGATACGATGCTCTCTAGTGTTATCCCAGCACACTGATATACCCCATTGCTGCCAGCTGTTACAGAGCCTCCAGAAATTACCACTACCCAAAATGGTGTGGGAGAGCCAGGAGGGCCGCAGCAGGATGATGAGGGGCGAGAAGCTTTGGGAGAGTATCGGCAGTGAGGGGAAACAGGGGAAACTGGAAGAGGGATGGAGGATCTCTGCGAGCAGGGAGCCAAGCACTATAAGGGGAGCTCAAATGATCCTGCAAGGGGGTGAAGTAAGGTGCTGAGAAATGCAAATATGGGGACAACTAGTGGAATGTGGTTCAGCACCCACCTCCAAGAACAGAGGAGTGGAAAACCTGCACGAGGAAATGCTTCATACCCAGCTGAGGGCTCCCACACAGCCCTTCCCAAGCAGCCAGGTAACAACAGTGACAACCTCCCGCTAAATACCAAATCAGATCACTGCAAACACACCGACAAAAATGTGTCGAGCCACGTGCTTCCTGAAGAAGGTGTGGCGCGGGAGAGACACATGGCAATCTTAACTGTGGTTGCTACTGTGCATGGCAGCTGTGGAAACAGAGACGGTGGCATTTGCCGGCTGCTGATCACTAAGTCACACTGCAAGACCTGTGCCTGGGCTGTTTACACCAGCAGCAATGAAACAGTTTGTATTCATGCAGGTTATGAGGCTGGCAGAGAGCACGCGGTGCTATAACATGTGTCTTTCCTTTCTGGGAGCATGGGAAGTGCTCAGCACCAGGCACATAGCTGTGAAATGCAGATGTGGAAAATGTTTTTCCCTGAATGGACTGGATAGTCTTTTCCTGTCATGATTAAGAGGAAAAAGTGTTCTGGCATAGAGAGACTTTGCAGAGTTGGTTATGTTGGAGGTTCAGGCTCTCATTGAACTATGTGAGCAAGACAGGCTGCAGCATCATTCTTTAGTCCTGGTTTTCTTCCATTTGCAACCCGGATGAAGTAGCAAGTCTTCAGGAAAGGCAGGTTTCCTTCTATTCCTGAGATGACAGGCTGGAAGAGTCATGTCCCAGAAGGACATAACCCGAGGCATAGATGACTGCAGATGGGTGATGAGACTTTCCTGTAATGCAACTTTTCTGGTCCTTCAGCAGTCCCAGCACAGCCCTGCAGCCACAAGCAGAGGAGCTGCAGTCAAGACTGCAGCCTCCCTCCTCAAGGGGCTGTGCTTCCCGCACCCAGAGGTGCTCAGTGGGGGATTTTTTATGCAATTGAAGTCGTCGGCTTGATTTTTCTCTGCCAGTCCCACCCCAGGAAAATACAGCAGGGAGGCACCTTCCTGTGGCCCGAGAGGTGGGAGGAAGAAGAGTCAGGGCCCCCGCGGAGAATGGTGCCCTTTTGCTCCCAGCACAGGGTAAGCCCAGACTGGACCCTGCCTCCATCCCTGCCTCCATCCCTCCCTCCATCCCTGCCTGCATCCCATGGGTGCAGGGACATGGTGCCTGGAGCTGCGCAGCGGTGGCTGGTCCCTTGCAAGGAGCCAGCACCAGCTGAGCAAAACTGACAATATGTTTTTTTTTCTCTGCTTACAGAACCAGAGCATCAAACTGGTTTGTTGGAAGTGAAACAGCCTTGTTATTTTTATGGGGAGCTACCCAAAGTGTGAAACAGGATGGCGTGCAGCTACTAAATTGAAGGTGAGGTGCAAACTTGGTGCCTGCTGAATGAAATAAGAAATGATTGAGAAAGCCCCATCTGTCTCTTGAGGTGCCCTCCCAAAATGCAGACTGCGTGTGGATTTGTATTCAAAGAATTTTCCTGCTGCTCTAACTTGCACTACATCATCTGCTCTCACAAATAAACCAATTTAATTACACAGACACGCTCTTTATTCATTCTTCCTGGCATGCTGACAATTTCTGCATGTGCAGATGAGTTGCGTCTCAGCTTTTGCCAATGCAAATGCTCTGTCCTCCGAATTTCCATGTTTTATTTTTGTCTGAAGATGCTCAGTAGATGCATATGCTTTCGTATACTATGGTTACATTTTTGTTTTCTCTATGCTCCATCTCTAAATGCCTAAAAGCATATTGCTAGTTTATGAATCAGAGCTGGGACATCACTGTATAGCAGAGCTGTGGGTTATGCTTTCCTCTGGAGACCTACTTTTGTTCTTCATTGCAGCTCACCAAAAGCCACGATCAAAGCAATGCACACTAAAAGAGGGTGCTTTTGCTGTTCTTGTAAGGAAGAATTGTGAGCAGCTTGCTTTGAACTGAATTTTGTCAGGTTTGAAAAGGTAATTTACTACTTGTGAAGATTTAAAAAAATCCAAAATTAATTTAAGTGTTGAATGAGAAACAAATATGTAGCTTTTATTAACATGGTTCTACAGAACACTTGTATTTGAAAGGAAAGTAGAAATAAAAAAGATAATAATATTACAGAGAAGGAATTGCATTGCATACATTTTCTTTATTGGACCCAAATTCACACAGAAATTGCTGCATTCTAAAAATGCTCACATAACAAAAATCAGTTAGATTTTGGAAGATATAATATGGTGTCTGGAAGTTATAGCTTTATATACGCCGTTAAATGAAGTCTGTCAGTACTAAGAAAACTTCTTCTCTGGCTCCTGGTCATCACGCCTGTGTTTAATAACCGGTAGCCACTTGCCTGGACGCCGCCTCTCTGGTGTGGTTCGGGGAGAACCCAGACTCTCTTCGGCTACAACCAGCAGGACAGACTGTTTTTAACTGAGATTTTATCAGCTGACAGTCTCTGGTTTAGTCTCTGGTTTAGACTCTGTTCCTCCACAGAACAGTTGCAAATGGGACTCAGTTGCATGAAGAGAAGAACGACTGTAAGGAATTTTACTTGGAGAACAATAAAACCGTTTTGTCGCACTGAGGTATCTGCCGAGCAGAGTGGGAGCTGGAAGTTAGTAGCTCTGTAGGCAGGACCTGTGCTAAAACTGGCTCTGATTTAGGGCTTGCAGCTGGGATTTCAGTATTCCAAGTTTCGTGGCTAAAACTTTTGCTTTCCTGACCAGTGGTCCCATGGCTTGCTGGGACTGTGGGCTCAGCAGTTCGTGTGTGACCTCCCTTGTGAGCCCAGACTTACTGGTCTGTGTTTTTGCACCCTTCAGGACAGAGTTTCCAGAACTTCCCTCAAAACTTGCATCCCCTTTCCACAAATGCACCAGTCACTTTCTCCAGCAGCTCCATTACCTGTCCATTAAAATGCTCATAAAACATCAGCATTTGCTGGGAGCTCCTGTAGAAACGCTGTCATGCCCAACCACCACGGCATGAGTCAGGGTTGCCATGGCAGCCCCAGCTTTGAATTCTCCTGCTTTAATGGTTTTCTGCCTCAACCTTAGTATTAGTTTAACCCCAGTTTGTATATATATATGTGCTTTTGATGATAATTACTATTTACTTCTAGTGTCTTCTTTTGCTGCTTTTTCTCTTGGTGGACTCTGGGTCCATTGCTGCTCTCTCCAATGCCCAGAAACAGCATGTGGTGAATATTTGCGAACCTGGCTGGCCAGATGTGGGAGAACAGTCTGAAATGGGCCTTTTGAGCTTTTATGGAAAGAGTCTACCAAAAAACCACTCGGTGAATCACCTGCCCTGTTCCTGGAGATGAGCTGTACTCTTTGGTGGAAGAAGTGATGTTGGCAGAGGACAGAGCCAGGCAGAGAAAACCCTGTGGTAGCAGAGAGGTGTCCATGAAGTGTGGCAGCAAAAGCTGGAATAGCAGCACTGGAGAGCAGAGGTACTGGGGTCAAATGAGCCAGAGCCCTTCCAGATCAGCAAAGTGTTTGCTGTGGTGTCTTTTGGACACCCCAGAGACAACACTGCATCTAGTCTGTGTTTATCTCATTCTCTTTTCTGCTTTTTCCTTGACAGTAAGAAATGTGCCTTATTCTGCCATTGCACTCCATTTGAAGGACAACATAGGGTTCAGCGAATTCCTGACGTACACTTCCATTTGTGTCCCTTTGTTGCTGAATACATTTTTTTAATTATAGCCAGAAGAAGCAATTTATTTGCTTAATGATGTCCAGGAAACATACTTGAGGGAGATGTCTGAACATGGCCACAGAGCTGATAAGGATTAATGGTAGACGGTAGAACATTGGATAAGGCTATCCCCACATTTGGGTCAAATTCTACTATTAATAGCACGAGCATTAAGTAAATGAATATCAGGTTATTATATTTAATGAGAGTCAGTATTTACTTTTCCTCTAAAGGCCGCTGAGGACCACATTAACATTGTCATATCCTCTGGTAGCCAGGAGAGCAGCCTGCCCTCTCTCAGTGACGGTGACTTTAGGACAACCATCCCATTTGAGCTTTAAAAGGGCACTGTGTGGCCTGTGTGTTTCATCCTTAGACGAAGCTAACAGTATTTGACATTGCTAGCAGACAATGCATTATTAGTGGGCATTAATCTCTTTCCTTCTGCAGATGTTGATATCTGCTGTGGAAGTTAACAGCCGCATCAGTAGTCATTTGTAAAAGCAGCTCCACAAACCTTGTGTTGATACTGTTGCGGCTTATCCAGCAGCTGCAGGTCCCTGCTGTGCCCTGGGTGAGGAAGAACAAAGCACTTCCTTTGCTGACACCTGCACTTTCATTCTTGCCTCCCTTAATTTCATTCATTAATTACAAATAATAATAATAATCCTAGAAATATTTAGGAAGTACAGAAACCCAGCTGTGTCCTGCACGTGGTGGGCCAATGTGTATGCATAAGCCAGCAAGCCCCTCTCCCTGCTGAACCCAGCCTCCACGCAGCTGCTCCCAGACCATTTGCAGCCTGGCAGGATTTCGTCCTTTATCCCCAAGTTTCCTTTGCTGTTCATCACCTCTCCCCTGCCTGTCCACCACTCCAGCCTGCCTTGCACCTGCTGCGTGGACTCTCCAGGGCCATGACTGCCTCTCTGCTTCTCCTGCAGTGCTCTGCTAAGCCAGAGGCTGGAGATCCCCAGTACCAACCACCACGGAAATGAAACCAAACCGTATCCAGCAGTAACTTTTGGGTAGAAATAGGGTTGGAATGGGAAATTCTAGTTATCTCTTTGCCACTTTGAGTCACGCTATGGGCCTGGGAGAGTTGAAACCACTCCGGCAATTCTTGAGGCTGTGCTAAAAAAAAGCCTGATTCATTGTGCTTACTTTATAGAGAAGCAAAAACTTTTCTGGCGGTGGACAATAAATAACCATCTATGGGGATGCAGAAAGCAGCAGTGTTAAAGAATATAAAATCGAAGATATTTCTTAATGATGCAGTTATTCAAGAAAGCCAAGCCATCGAGTGCTTCCTGTACTGCAGCGTGGCAATGCCAAGCTCTGGATGAGCAACCTCACTGCTGACCAGTATCTGCACCAGCGTGGGACAACGAGAAACACCCTGCCCTAGGGAACTCACAGCCCCACTGAAGACCAAGAGAGAACCTATAAAGTCAAAGCAGGGAACAATGAGCCTGTGTTCTTTGTATGAGAGGCAAAACTACCAGTGTGTTGTTTATCTCATTATTTTGTGGACTGCTAGGCTGAAAACCAGCACACCTGGCCCTCGGCAGTAGTGGGAACAAACCCGAGTGCTTTCCTGTATCGCCACACTGAACCCCTGGGGATGAGGAACATCTGTGTGCTTCAGAGTAGGACCAGCATCCCACAGAAATGGTTTTCCCATCTTGGGGAATTTCTCAATATTTTAGACTTTTCTGTCCCTCATCAGCCGAAAATTCAAAACTAGGGAGAAATAGAAATCTCAGACATTTCGCTTTGAACGGAGTTCTGTAAATCATTCAGCCTAATAGGCAAATGGGGTGACTTTAAGGTCTTTGTTTAGATCTTTGTTCTACATTTGCAGCTTTTACTGGCTTTAAATAAAATCCTTGTAGTTGCTTATATGCAACATTTTTCCTTCTCTTGGTGTAATTTTAGATGTGTACAGCTAAATGTTAAATATGCATTACTACGTAATTGAAATGTCATAGTCCTAGATTAAACTCCTCTAGTGGAATTAAATTAAAGGTTCTGCCCCTGGTTTAGAAGAGCACAGTGTGACTGTTTTATAGCAGCAGTAAAGCCAGAATTACAGGTTAGGCTCCCAATCTGTGTGCATGACTAACACCAGGGAAAACAAAAACAGTTTGAACTTTTAAAAGCTGGAGCCAAGAAACAATGAAGGAGATGTAACTTATTTTAGATCCAACTTTCTGCTGGAAGAAAGCAGCTCATCCTACGTCTCCAGGCTCTGGTGGCTTGGAGCTAGGGGTGCATCCCAGGGAGGAGGGTGCCTGGGCCCTGCGTGGATGTGATGTGTTCATCCCAGCCATCCCGACGTCCTGGATTTGGTGGAACTGGCCTTGCTACTGCTCGCAGCAAAGCCACTGAAGCTGTGCAATCACCTCTCTGTTTCTTGCTGTAAGTGATTTAGGAGCTCACACCCACAGCGATCACTGCCCTGCCAACGGTTATACTGCATAGCAGGGTCAGAGTTTTGGCAAACGTTCACTGGGCATAGGGAAAGAAATCCCACACAGATGTCTGACTGTGAGCGCTCACCACGTCCTCTGCATGGAGCTAGCCCGGAGGCAAGACATGCTCTCAGGTAAGCATTTGGGGGAAAATTAAAACTCCTGAAGCAGTGGGATGTTAAAGGCCAGCCCTCTCTGTCGCAGCAGCTCTGGCTCTGCCGGCAGTGGGAGGGAAGTGGCTGGGAGCGAAGGCTAAGGAAGAGCCTCCTCCAGATTTTCCTGTGTCCCAGCTGACCCTGGGAAGAACAGCAGAGCTACTTATGTGTACACCCATATTTAGTACAGGAGGGAAATGCCCTCTCCAGCAGGAAGGCAGTGTGCTTGAATCTCCTTTCTGTGTCTCCCAGCATGCAGGACAGCAGTAACCTTCACCGGAGGGGTGAGTGACACATCACTGTTGGCTTTTGGGAACAACATGACGCTTTTCCAGAGGAAGGCCACGAAGATGATCAGAGGGCTGGAGCACCTCTTCTGTGAGAAGAGGCTGAGAGAGTTGGGGCTGTTCAACCTGGAAAAGAGGAGGCTCCAAGGAGACCTTAGAGTGGCCTTCCAGTACCTAAAGGGGGTCTACAGGAAAGATGGGGAGGGACTTTTGACAAGGGCATGTAGTGATAGGACAAGGGGTAATGGTTTTAAACTGGAAGATGGCAGATTCAGACTCAATATAAGGAAGAAATTCTTTACTCTGAGTGTGATGAGGCACTGGCACAGGTTGCCAAGAGAAGCTGTGGATGCCCCATCCCTGTAAGTGTTCAAAGCCAGGCTGGATGGGGCTTTGAGCGACCTGGAGGAAGGTGTCCCTCCTCAGGGCAGAGGGGTTCCAACTAAAGGCTGGAGCCTTTAAAGTCCCTTCCAACCCAAACCATTCTATGATTTTTCACTGTCAGTCTGAGGCAACTGGGAGCCTGTCACCATCTTCAGCTCCGCAGTGGGGTCCTCTGTTTGAGCTCATGGCTGGGCTAGGATTGGTGGTTATGGAAGGGAGCAGCAGAAATACTTCCCGCTGTGCTGATTTGATTTTAAACTTTCGTCTGAGGAATGCTGAGTCTTTCAATAGCTGCCTCGCTCACAAAGCCCAAAACCACCCTGCGGAGTTCAGCTTGAAGGTGCTGTTGTCAGCTGGCTTCCGTTTCATTTCCTCCTCAGCATCTCAGCCTCCTTCATGACATGCCAGTGAGTACAATTTCCCATTTCCTTCCTCAGTTAATCCTGAAAGGGACAATAAATAATATGAGGAGTATTTTATAAGTGGATATAAAGTACTCACATCCATGGCATGTTACTAAAATTATTCCATAGTTTGTTCTCAGAGTATCTATTGGCATGAGTGACATTTGTGTAGTTCTGTGCTACAGAATGTCTCACTTCTCCTTCCAGGTTTCCTCTGCAGCAGCGTCCTTCTTCCTGGAGGTGATTCCCTTGAGCTGGAGCTGATCAGGGAACAAACAAAAAACAATTTGTTTTTTTCTGAAAAGAGATCAAGCCAAATAAAATTATAGAGTTTTTTTTTGAAAAAGCTTTAAAAAGGTTAAGGTTCTTCACCTAAAATAGCAGGTGATGTAAGAATCTTTGTAAATATATCCTTTTTTAACAGCTTATTTCTAACAATTCCTTTGGATAAATGACAACTATTTGGCATGATCCAAATCCCTGCCAGCCCCTGTGCGCTTTGTTTTCGGCAGTAAGAGCAGAGGACCGCCACATGCAGAGCACCTGGTCCTGGCAAGGGCTGGCACCAGCACTGCCAGCAGCCGCTGCGGACAGGCTGGAGATGTTAGGAGTGTCCCTGAGGACAGAGCAGAACTGGGGAGGCAGATGAAAGTCCTGCAGGACAAAATCCATTGCTGAGCGTTAGCGATCACCTGGCAGAGTGGGGTGGGGGTCTTGGACAGTCTTGGACCAGAGGATGTGGGAGAAGGAGGCCAGAGGAGGAAGGGGTTGGTGAGGGACCAAGGTTGGAGGGGTCTGAGCAAGGGCTGGTCCCAGCGAGGAGTGAGAGGAGTAAGGACCAGAGCCAGCAGGTCCCCAGGTGGGCAGCATGGGGAAGGGGGGATAATTCCAGGTGTGTAGCCATTTCAGATATTGCTCCTCCTGGGTGTTCATGGGGTATCACAGCCGCATGCTACAGCTGCCTCTGCAATGACCAATAAATATCCTCTTTCCTCAGCTTAAAAGGCAGCACAGAGGCACCGAGGCTCAGTCCCTGAGCTGTGAGTAACAGGAGCCATTTGTGAATCCACAGCACGTGAGCTGGGAGAGCCAGCCAGACTTACAGTCCTTGCCTGGATGTAGTAGCTCCAGCTCTAAAACCTGCAGTGCAGAGCCTGGGTGGATGTTGCAGGGCTGTTCTGAGTTATGCTGGAGAAATTTATGCCAGCTGCTTGCAATGCCCTTTTTTGGAAAAGTGCCTGCATCCCACTCTTATGGAGCCCTGCTTATCCAGACTGGAAAATCAGGGTGCAAAGTCCCATGTTGCTGGCACGGCTCCCAGGGTAGAAGGCACACTGGAAAACCAACCTTGCGCTCGTTCACAGGCACAGTCTCACTCCGTAAAAAGAAGACCTGTGTCTATGGTATTTTGCTGATCGTGCAGAATTGCAGAGCGGGCAGGAAAGACACTCCAGACTAAGTGCTGTGTACAGGTTGATGGTTTCCTCTTGCTTGGGGCTGGGATGCGTGTCGGGACAAGCTGTTGCTTTTCCTGACAGCATCAGCAGTGGAAACAACCACCAAGAGCGATGGCCAGTGGCTCCTGGGCTACGTCGGCATGCTTGGTGAGTGCCAGCAGGACCAGGCTGCTTTGCAGCAGCAGCGTGCCAGAGTAGGGCCAGCCTGACCTGGCTCTGCTCTAGCAGAAGTGTCCTGGGGCCCTGCTGTGTGCACAGCCGGTAGCAGGGGCTCCAGTTGCCCCCGAGGCCGGGCGGTGGGGCAGGAGCAGCTGAGAGGCAGAGCTGGTGGGAGCTGCCCTGGGCTTGCTGCGGCATCCCACCACCTCCTGATGCACAGCTGTGTGCAGGGATGTTTCCAGAGCAAGGGCATATCAGAGAGGTAATAAATTACCTGGGCTGTAGTGAAAAGAAACAGAGTCATGGCCACAGATTTAAAAAACATAGGAAAAGTGTTTTGTCTGGCTGAAATTACCTTGTTTTTGCTTTGAAGCAGTGCACTGCGCTGAAGCTGCAGACATCAGCCAGGGTTGAGAAGCAGCCCCCAGCAAGGTGAGGGAGGACACAGCCCTGCCTGTGGGGTGGGTGTGATGCCCCCAGTGCCTGGGCCCTGGGACAGGATCACGAAGCCTCTGCACCCACACCAGTGCCTCTGCCCAGCCAGCCCTGCGGGTCCTTCCTCAGCTGGGCTGCACAGTGGGGCCCCAGTTTCAAACCCTGCTGGAGACTTTGGGTCCCTGCTGGACCCAGTGGTTCCCCTGGGTCAACATGGGTTTGATACTGTGAGGGGAAAGGGACCGTGCCCTGCCACTGATATACAACAGCTAAAGCCGTTCTTCAGGGAAAATGGCCCATGCGTCCCTGCAGGGGATGCCAAAAGGCACCAACTCAAAGCCCTTTCTCTGCCCCCGTATGAGAGCTGAGCTTGGGTGTGCTCACTTGGGACCCTTCTGCTTGCTTGTCTTTGCAGCAGCTCTTGGGTTATTTTGATCTTCTCTCCCTTTCTTGCAAGAAGTTAAGACCCTGGTGGCTTTTCCCAGCTCATTTCCAGCCGTTTGATTCTTGGGCATCAGTTGAAATACTGGATGCTGCGTTTCTGCAGTAAAGCAAGCTGAGGTCTGCCCCGGCCCCATGCCTGGTTTGGTCTCTTTTCTAGCTGGAAAATGCAGAAAGCCCAAGGGCTCTCCTGCACAGATATTTCAGAAAGCCTGAAAGACAAAATCAATTTTAAATGGATTAACTCTTATGAGTGTACCTCTCTTTTTTGAATATATATCACAGAGTAATTTAAATAGATTAACTCTTGCAAATTTCGCTCTGTATCCTGAATACCATGGAATTAAGGAAATCTTGTTTCATAAGTTCTCTGGGAAGGACATTGATTCATTGTACAAAGCACAGGTCTCAGCGCAGGCCGGTGCCTATTGGAAAGAGCTGGCTGAATTGCTTAGGTTGCTGGTTGGCGCTTGTCTCCCCTCACAAGGTCTTAAAGCAGAGAAACAGCATTTCACTACACCCTTCCTCAGGCAGGAGTAAAAGGTAATTCTGGTATAAGAGAAAAGCGCTGCTGCTTCTGCAGTAATGGCTTGGAAAAACGTACTGCTGTGGGGAAGGAATGCAATCTGGTGCAGTGGAAATGGAGCTCCCCCCTTCCTCGCTGCTGGGGCAGAGCAGCCCCTGGGTAGCAGGGGCAGAAGGGGGTCGGGCACCGGGTGCCGTGCTGAAGATGGCACCCATGGGCTCCTCTCCCTCTCCTGGCACCCGGGTTTGGATGTTTCCACAGAACCAGGGCACTGCCACGTGCAGGTGGCACCACTGCGGCGGACCACGTGTGCGTGAATGCAAGGGTCACGCTGAGGGCAGGGGGGATGTCATGTCTGCTGCCAGATCCCCCGCGCAGTCGTTCTGCCTCTAGAGCCGAAGCAGCATCAGGGCCCTGAGCATGCTCCGTTTCACATACAGGCTGCTGGAGTTTCCTCTAAGCGCCTGATTTCCAAAGTTTGCAAAGCCATGGAGGGCTGCTCCTCCCTGGCACAGGGCTTGCAGGGCGATGCTGGCATCGGGAGAATGGGCAGGGCTGCAGCGCAGTAAATCCCGCAAGCCACTCTCGCAGCCATCCCAGCCTTTGGCTCTCCCAAATAATGTTGCAGAACTTAGAGATGCCCATCCATGTTATGCTTGCAGTTGATTATCAGTGGTAAATCCACCCACCACAGCCCTCAGCACAGGGTGTATGAGAGAAGGCCTCAGCACTGACGTCCAGAGTTCTACAGCAGGACAGAGCCATGTAAACGGATGAACTCCTGTGAGTCCAAGGCAATTCCCTGTAACCAAAGGACCTCTGTACATTGTTGTGGTTGAGACTGGGGTGCGCAAAGAGACCAAGTATCCTTCATCATGTGGAAAATCATGTTCATGATTGTTTTTATATATTCCTGTCAAACGCTTCCCTGCAAGACATTTTTCTATTGCTTCTCAGGTGATGCAGCTGTTGCTGCTTTTAGATGTCCAACCTTGCAGCATAAGCAGGATGGATGAAAGCTCACAGAGCAGTGCTCCAACCGTACATTCGGTAGGGTGAGCTGTGTACCAATGTGCCTGTGCTGGCCTGGATCTGGCAGCTGCTGCAGGCAGGGACCCTGCTTCACCCTCGTTGATCCCTCTGACCATCAGGACCACCACCTCCCACACCGTCCTGCTCCTCCAATGCAGGCTGTGCATCTCCCATATGGCGCTTGCTTTAAGAGATAATGTCTCTGTATAAAAAGCCTGATGAGTAACTGCTAGTGTGAAACTTGAAATAAAGGAGTACGATTCCTCCCAGGGGACCGGCGGCTGGATGTATGGGAGGGGGTCAGCTTGGCAGTGCCTAATGCCAGCTCCCCAGGGCACAAGGTCCCAGAAAGCCTCTTCTGTGGCTGGCACCGGCTGGCAGCTGAGCACATGCAATTTGCAGTGTATTCAGCAACAGGCATGAGTTGCCTTGCCAGCTTGCAGTAAAAGCAAATATTGACATTTTGGTGAGGAGGGAAGAGAAACTTGTAAATAGCATCTGAGATAAAAATTTATTTAAGTAGACAGAACCTTTACGCTCAAAAGCAATGTGAAATCCAGCAAAGACCAAATGTCAGACTACAGCCTTTACAAAACAAGACAAATGACCACAGTAAAGGACACATTACAATAAGTAAAGCTGAAATCGTCAGCAGCCCTCAGAGCACTTGGAGGAAACAGAGGCTGCTTCTGCAGACCCCCCATACCAGCATCCCCCCTGCCATGATGCGAGGTGCAGTGTGTGCAGCAGAAGCCAATTTCCAGCTCATGCTACTGAGGATGACCCTGAACCGAAGGCAGGTGATTTCTACTCCTTCTCCAGTGCACGGCAGTGTTGGCAATGTGCTGGTTCACAGCACAGAGCAGCTGCACCGGGGGGATTTTCCATTGAGCTGTTCTGAGGCAGAAGAGCAGCATTTGCCCATGGGGTTCGCACACCAGCACCCCAAGGCTGAACACAGCGATGTTTCCACTGCCACTGGTGAAGCAAGGCAGGCACCCACCAACCCAAGGGAGACCTGGGCTGGAAGGAGCTTCTCCATGTGAAAAAGGCACTGCAGAGCACACTCTAAATGAACAGGGGCACGGCTGAGCAGGGCTGCGTAACAGCGCTGAGGCTTGTGGCATTCTTTGCGTCCAGGCAGTGCAGATCCCAGCTGGATGCGCTGGCAGGACAGGGAGACACGCGCTCCACACTTTGCCAGCCATTTGCTTGTGCCTCTAGCTAGCACTAAAAATAGTTCACTTTCATCAACCTCAAGTTCATCACCAAAAGAGAGCAAGCAGATTTAGTTTGTTTCAACAGAGCTTTGTCTAGTCTTCAAGAGGAAAATTCAAGGCTGGCTTATTGCATTTATTATTTTTACAGGATACAAACCATTGGGGTGCAGTGGCAGGGCCAGACAGGGACTTTTGATGGCAACTGTGACAGCTTGTCCTTACTCCTGCTAATGAGGGTCGGGCCAGATCCAGTCCTGTCTGTGACAACAGTTCTGCTGAACCCAAGGATTACACCTGTGGTCAAATTACTTCCCATTAGTCAGGGACTGAATAAAGCAAGCTCAGTGGGGCTTAAAGCCCATGCAAAAGCCCAGCACAGCACACCAAACTCTGCACACTCACATGCAGAAATGACTCGTTCACCTCTGCATAGGTGGTGACAGTGCAAGGGAGTTTCACAAGGGGTGGCTCACACAGAGCCGTGGTCTCAGGGGTGCAGCAGAAAGCATAGCTCAGTCTGTGTTTCGAAGCATTTAACTCAGGGGGATGCTGGGAAGAGCAGCTTGTTAGGAAACACAATGTTCGTGCTTTTGGTGGATGCGTCTGGCACTCAGCATGCTGAAATTTAGACTCCAGTGTCACCTCAGCCACTTGCATTTGATTTACTCCTCAGCCAGGAATGATCGCTGTATTTCTGCCCATTCATTAGATCTAAAGAATAACCACATTGCTTCAACCTGAGGACTCATCCAATTTTTTATGCTGAGGCATACTGACAGAGAACTGGTCAGGAACAGGAAACTATGGCAATATTTGCTTTGGGCTCTCTAATCTGAAGTATTCTGGGACTGAATAGTGCCTGGATGCCCACCCCAGGGCTCTCGGGTGCATGGGTGCCGCACGGTGCTGTGCCAAGCCCGGGCTGTCCTGTCACAGCACGGCAGTTCTAATCAAAGGGAAGATCAGGGCTCTGGCTCAGGGACTGACTGCTGCTCTGATGCAGACAGCACCACAGTCCTGGCTCACAAGGAGCCTGTTGTGGGAAAATGCTAATGTGACTTTTGCTGCTTGTTTGCTGTGGGCCAACACCAGCAATAAGAAACTGCAAATTGTAGCTGGCTATAGAAAAGATGAAGGCAACTCTGCGAAGTGACTTCAGAAATCAAGGACCACGACCCACAGACTTTCCGTAACGTAACAGCGTACAAATGTACCCGTACTGTTTTCCAAATGTCCTTCCAAATGTCTGGGAAAGCCAACGCTGGTCTGTCCCTGCTGCCACCGTACCCTGAGCTGCACCGTCCATCAGCAAATCCCCAGCCCCAGCTTGTACCTTCAGCCTGAGCGGCCTCGCGGGAGCAGAGAGCTTGCCTCAGGACGCGATGTTTGGGCAGCTCTTTGTTCAGCAAAGGTCAGTAGGGATGGGGAGAGGCCTGGCGAGAGGCCAGCAGCTTGATACATTATTTTACCCTGGATCAGGTCACTGTGTACATATCACGCCTTTGTTAAATGGAAAATTAAATTAAAAAAAAAAAAGGCATACACTGGAAAATGCCAAATTGTTTCAGTACTGCGATGGGACTGCCTGCCCTGCCACTATGCCCAGGGAAGCATCACGTAATGACTCAACTCCCAACCCCTCCCAGGGTGCCAGATACCTGCTCAGCCATCAAACACTCTAAAAGTACATACTTGCTCCAGAGGTACAGCTAGGTGTTTGCTCAGTGTCTCACATACTGGCTCATGCTCATGGAGAGGCAGTTCAGGGCCTCCTGCTTGCATCCTCATAGGAAGGAGTCCCTGGCTGGGGTCAGGACCACCCTCCTCTTGACATGGCGGTGGCTCAGCCTGGGGGAGGATGGAAAAGATTTTGATTTGATAGTACAGAATAACAGGCATCAAGGCTTGAAGATCTGGCTCAAAATGAAGTGTTTCATTTCTTGGCAGGAAGGAAGAATTTTGGCATTACCAAAATGTTCCAGTGGAAAACACCAAGTTAGTAGATACCGCATTATCTCCCAGAAAAGTTCAGCTAGGAAATCCAGAGCAACGTGCCAATGCAGCGACTTCCTGCATGTGTGTAGATTTGTTTTGTGCTCTCTTGATCGTACCCTTTAAGATCAAGCGAAAAAAATCAACATTATTGGAAAAAAAAAAACCCTGCCTGCCTGGCAGTTGGAAGCTGCTGCTCTGGAGCAGAGTGACTCATCTTTGTCTACAGAGCAACAGCTTGCTCCAGCGCTCACCATGGGGATTGCAGACGCCCCAGCGATGCTCAGGGTGAATTAACCTGCCCTTCAGGGGTGGCCGGTGTGTGCCAGGAGCGAGTCAGCCCTGGGCACTGGAGCCTTCCTCCCAGTTTGGCCCTCATGGCCATCGTTGCACCAGCAGCTGCAAGGCTCCAGTGAGGCTCTTGGGCACCACACCAGCCCTTAGATCTTTTATCCCCACCCACAGCGAGGAGCAGACCTGGCCTTAGACTGCAGCCGTGTCCACCCCACGGGGCTGGGGGCAGGGAAGACCCTGGGCCCAGCTGCTTTCCCCAAGCCCCAAAATCCCCAGCAGCCAAGAGCAGCGGGCGGCATTGCTGCAGGGAGGACCTTGCATACTGGTGCCTGAACCCTCCCGTTCCCAGGAGTAACACTGGTGCTGATAAAAGACAATTTCCCACACATTCTGCAGTTTACATAGTGATCAGCTTCCATGCTAATTCCCAGAGGGGGGAGCTGAATTATAATTGGATATATGACGTAGCAAGGGTGTAACTTAACTCCTCAGAAGCCTTTTCTGAAGCAGATGGGTATCTTGATTATGCTGTCTGCATTTCTAGTCAAATGTTTGTTGAACGAGGCATATTTGTTATCTAGACCCGGTGCACCCCCCTCCTGCCGCCGGGTGCTGAGGCAGCAGCTCTGAGCCGATGGCAGAAACCGCGGAGGTGCAGGTGGCTTCAGGAGGGACGGGACAGCCCCAGGCGTGCTCCTTGCAGAGATGGGGCAATGCACAGGGACACGCACAGGCATAGCTCTGCTCCTTGCTTCTCAGTCACAAGTGTTGGGGTCTGAAATATGGACAGCTTTTTTTTTTTTTTTTAATGTGTTTTTTTAAAAACCTTCTAAAACAGCTGGGTTTTTATAAACTGACATTTTTCTGATACCCTTATCAAGTAATAGAAATTTTTTGAAACCATGTACTATTTCAATTGCCATGTACAAATTCAATTTGCATGTGTTGTGAAAGAAAAAAAAAAGTAGGGAAAAGAATAGGGGAATGAGCTAAGGTTTGGTTTCCTCGCTGGCAGCTGTGGAGCTGTTCGGCCAGCACACACCAATGCTGAGTGATGCTGGGGCCACAACTGGTGGGCAGACATGATGTGAAGGCAAACTGGGAACATCCCTGTAACTCTCCTGGCCTGAACTGGCTTCCTTGAGGCCCAAGGAGACCTGGAAGGACACCCTAGACAGCTCATCCCCATTCAGAGGAGACACCTCTCAAAACAAAACCCCGAAAAGGCAGCGTTGCGACTCTGCTCAGAGCACGGCTCCATCTGCCCAGCACGTTTAGGGCAGCAGCTCCCTGCAATCAGGGAGGGATTAACATGGGATGGAGCACTGAACTGCGGTGGCGAACTCCAGCAGCCGTTTCAAAGTGCTGGGTCACAGGATAAAAGCTTTAATCATTGAAGAAAACAGAGTGAGATAAAAATACCACTGAATGCATGTAACACTGCGGCACATCTGGTTACATGAGTCACTTTTAAGCCCTGACATTTTTTTGGAGGAGTAGGACCTCTGATGTTGTGTTTGTGAAACTTTAGCAGATGGGTTTAATAGCAGGGGAAACAACTAGAAAATAATCTGAATACAAGGAACTATATATATATGCTACAAATATATGTATTTTGGCAGCAGATATTTAAGTTAATAACATCTACATCTCATTTCCAAAGAGTCACTAAATACTTGTTTTTATCAGACAGTTTCTCCTTAGGGAATCATTAAGGGAAAAAGATCCCAGGGGCAGCAAAGCAGTATCTTGATAAACCCTTGAAAAGACAAGCTGTGATTTTAAAGTTAAAAGAAGCATTTTAAACGGCACAGAAAATACCTGTTAAGTGCTCAGGTGTGGCTGGATTTCCCTTTGCTCCCTTGGGAATCTCTTCCCAGTGAAGGGTTTCACACTGACCAGGAGGGCTGGACATGTCCAACGCAGAGCGGCCGCACACAGCGAGAGCTGGGATCCAGGCAGAGGGGGGGTGTTACCAGACCAGTGCTGGCAACAGCTACCACTGGTTTTCCCAGCATTTAGAGCCTCTTAAAGGGTTTATTGTTGCTGGGCTCTCAGAGGTGTCAGCATGTCTAGTGCTGAACAAAGAAATGGACTCCTTTTGCTTTGAATTAAGCTGAAATAAACAGAATTAAAGAGCATCTACCTGAAAGGTCGCAGGGGAGCAATACAGCAGAGGAAACAATAGCAAGGTGGGAATGTTAGTGACAGCTTTTGAGCAGAAAGGCCCTGGAGGTTGTGTCTTTGTCCTAATTTTACACTATTGGTTTTATACCTTGCCTTGTGTCCTGAGGAGTGTTATTATAAGATATAAATAGCTGTGACTGGGGAACAGAGCAATAGCTTTGTCTCTTCTACAGCAGAGGCTATAACTACGGAGCATTAAGCAAGCAAAAGTTCCTGGATATAATAAGTAAAACAGATGAGATTCATTCACGCTTGTAAATACAATTACATTCTGTGGTGGTATGCGTATGTTCAAATGGATCTCGCTCCAAGGCTGATGGGCAGATGAAAAGGGACCATTCTTCCCTGCGGCTCCCCATGAGCCCCAGGCAGATGTCTGAAGCAAGCAGAGCCCAGCCCCAGTGATGCCCCATCCTGCTCCAAGAGGGGCAGCCGCTTTGAATAGAGGGTTGTGAGAATGTGAGAGTCACAGGAACCACTTAAATAGATGCAAAAAAATGGTATGGATGCAGCTCAGCATTGCTGAATGGCTGCAGCGAGGGAGCACGTCAGAGCCCGTGACCACTGGCGTAACCATGCCTGCTTCTGTTGGCCATGTCTGTCCTATTTGTTGGACTATGTGCTTTATCTCCATTTTCTTTTAAAAAATGCAAGGAATTCCTATTTGGGATCGTTTCCCCAAAAGCTGAAGCTGTGCCATAGAAAGTAAAAAGCTTTTGTAGAAATAATTAAGTGTTCTTTTATAGGTCAAGGCTACTACAGAAGTAGCAGCGTCAGGAATTGATGCCTGGTGGAGGCCTCAGCATAGGCTGTAAACTTCCTCAGTGATTAGCCAGAAGCGGCAGGTAACCAGATCTCAGTGAAAACCATCTCATCCTGCCATCACTGCTCGCTGTCACCCCCTGAACACCCGAAAAGCACGAAAGCAAGCTCGGGCCAGCCTCCAAATGCTGCCCCAGGAGGGTGAGCAGTTTCTACCCAAATGCCACTGGCTGGAAGTGGCAGAAAGGCTCAAATCCCTCCTCATCACCTCAAGGAGCAGAGCCAGCCATGAGCCAGCTGGTGCTGCTGTGGTGCAAGGCTCCTCAGTGGCCTTTCATTTCTTCGGAGTATTATTTTTTTCCTTCTAGACAAATAATATTTATATTCTACATCACAGACATTTCAAGGAATAGGCATATAGACCCTTGTTTGTTCATCTCTTCCATGCACGTTAAATGACTCACAAAATATACAAAATAAATTATGAAATATCTTTGTGAAGTTTGCTGGATAGGATCCCTTGAGCTAAACTGGGAAAATTCTTCATCTTCCAACAGTGAAGCAGGACATACTAAGGAAGTTTTGCTCTTTAGTGTGAAGTTTCTTCTTACTTTCTTACTTCTCTTTAAAGACAGACTCCCCCTGAAAAAAAACTGGAAAAACAGAAAAATGGCTAGAAAATACTTAGCAGTGGCACTCCTGGAGTTGTGATCATTTGAGAATGGAAGTGGGACAAGTTTCTTGAGGATGCAGTTTCTTTTGTGACATTGATACATCTGGAAAAACCGACGCACGTTTGCACGTGCACAGCCCACACTTCAGGTTTGAAATAGCAGTCAGAGTTCAAATGCAAATGGAGAAGTGTCTGGGGGTTAGCTGATGGTGTTGGGCAGTTAAACTGTCTGGAAAAAAAAAATATCAGTTGGTGGCCGCATTGCACCAACACACTGCACCTGCACTCACAAGTTCATGTGGACAAGTAACATAAACCAAAGCTGCCCAGGGGGGACATTCCTGCTCTGCAAATTATTTCAAAGCTTTGGGACAAAAACTTCAACCTTTTCCATAGGGAAAACGTGACAGTTCCTTCCAGGCGCTGCCTCTGCAGTGAGTAGAGCTGCCAGAGCCCTTCCTCCTCCTCCTCCTCCTCTCCTGCCCCAGCAAGCGACTGGAAGTGCAGGAGAGAGGCCCTCTCCTCCTGCTGTGGTTTGCGGGGACGGGGACAGAGGGGGGATGGACATGGCATGACATACGCCTTGTGGGAAGCACCTTCTGCAAAACCCAAATGTCTCCCATTGCTCCTGGTGAGCAGCAGGTTCACATCAGCTGGGAAGTGTGATGTGAACCTCTCCTCTTAAATACTAGAGAGATCTCTTCTGCCAGGTCCCTTTTTGAAAAACGAAAGCTGGAGGCTATTTTCAGTATTTTGATTTCAGAGGTTGGTATATTCAAATATTTATTGCATCTCCACTTTTGCAAGAGTATGTCCATTTATAGCTGCTCCATGTTTCTGATTGTGTTTTTTCTTGATCTTTTGTGGAGTTCCAGCTAAACCAGCAACTTTTACAACCATCCTCTGCACATTTTCCATGTTCATGCTACATGTAGAGTAACTGAGAACAATAGAACTAAATAATGCCTGGAAAAGAAGCACGGCAGATGCAGTTGCTGTAGAAGCAGATTATATTAAACTGCGGCTCGGGAAGGGCCAGAATCTCCGCTGACGGCCATGATCCCGTGTGGTGCGTGGAGCCCCAGCAGTGTCTGCACCTCTTGAGCCTCGGGAAGCTGCCAGGGATGCTCCAGGGACCGGGCAGCCCAGCCGCTCTTGTCTCTGGGGTGTTTCGTGCCCAAAATCTCAGGGCATGGGGATGAGTGTACCTAATACTTTTTTGTTTCTTTGTTTCTGACACCTACTTTGTATTTTGCAGCACCAGGATGGAGTCACACTGCAAAAGCCAGGCAGGATTAATTAGGTAAGCCAACATATATTCAAATCAAATAGATTTGCCGCTGCCACTGAATCATATTCAAGGGGCAATTGATTTGGGGAGCGACAAAGTGCACAGTGACTCATATAATTTTTGAAGTGGTCTGTGCTATTTATTTATTTATTGTGCTTTTTAGCATATATAATCCTTATTTTTTGGTTTGGTTTCTGCAGGAGCTTTCTGCAGCTGCAGTGTGTGTATGCGTCTGTTTGCGGTCCACGCTCCCCAGCTACCTTGGAGGTGCCAGCCTGGGGGCTGCCTTCCGTCTGTGGCACTGAGAAGGGAGCTGAGGGCTGTGGCTCTGCAAAAAAAGCTTTTCTGCTGACATTTTGCAGCAGGACTGACAACAGATATCCTGTGTTGCTGGTCAGACCCCTTCCCCTGGAATGATGCCGATTCTATCCCACTTTGGCTAAGCAGGGGCTTCACACCAGTGGAGGCTTTTAGCTGGGAAGTGATGTGGGAGAGATGATTTATTAGATCATAGATGTCTTTAGCCAGAAAAAATCCAGGCTTGTTTTTGACCCTTCTCTTCTGAAATGAAAGCAGTGAGCTGAAGTGCCTAAAACCTCCCACCTAAGCATGGCTGGTGTTCGCTTAGATCAACCTGAAGCTGCTGTTCACTTAGACAACCTCCTCAGAGAGGTGCCTTTCTTTTAGACGCAGATTACGCTGTCACAGTCCCTCTTTATACTCAGGGTTTATCTGTAAAATGTTGTCCTTACAGCAGTCCCTATTAAAATATAATTTACATAGAAAATACGTGTGATCCGGCACTGTCAGCATCAGGCAGTGGTGTGAGCGGGTGGCACTGGGACATGGTCCATGTCTCTGTGACCTGCCTGGGAAGTTGTACCGGCTGCTGGCAGGGGCTCGCAGAGTCATGGGTGAAGAAAGAGACAATATATAGAGAAAGATAAGAGAAATTATTTCAGAGGTACAGTGGAACACCAACTACACAGTGAAACACTAATGTCTTTCCACTTAGCTGCAGGCTACAATTCAATTAAAATGCAGATGCAGTGTATGAAAGTGCGATTCCTCATCGCCCCTCAGGAGCTGCATAATAAAGAGCAGGCAACATCCAGGACACTTGTCTGCATTTCTGATCATCAGCACCATGGGCAAATATGAAGGATACAGTGAGGCAAGAGCAGTAATTCTTCTTTTCAGGCTTCCTTGGTGTCCTGGTTTTGGCTAGGAGTTAATTTTCCTCTCAGTAGCTGATGTGTTTTGTATTTTGTATGGAAGAATGTTGATAAACACCCTGGTGTTGTTACTTCTGGATAAAGAGACCAAGGTCACTCTCTGTTGTGCAGGTGCAGGAAGCTGTGAGGGATACAGCCAGAACAGTTGACCCAAACTGGCCAAGGGGAGTATTCCATGCCATAAATGTCACGTTCAGTACTTAAGTGGGGGGGCTGAGCTGGTGAGATCTCTCTTTTTTTTTTTTCGCTGTTCAGAATCGTTCCAGGATCATTTACAGTTGTTTTTTTTTTGTTCCATGATCACTGCTTGGGACAGGTTGTATTGGTCATCGGGTCATCGAGTGGTGAGAAATTGTGCATCATTACTTGTTTTTGCTTGTTTGTTTTGTTTTGTTTTTTAATTACTATTCTTCTATTTTTTTCTATAAATATTATTATAATTATTACTTTTTTTTTTTGCTATCCTAGTAAACTGCCTTTATCTCAACCCATGAGTTTTCTTTTCTTCCTGATTCTCTCTCCCGTCCCCTGGGGATGGGGATGGTGATTGAGCAGCTGTGTGGTACTCAAATGCTGACTGTAGCTAAACCACCACACTTGTGGTGGGCCCAGTGAAAGTTTCTGCTGTTAGAAATATGTGTTTTTAAGTCTATTGATGAAAAATAATCACTGGAAGTACCTCAATGTCTTTCTTCTCCTGAAAATCCCAGGGCCACTCTGGGTGCACATGTGCCCACGTGAGGAAAACCAACTGTGGCTGGGGCGCCCGGAGCGTGCGGGTGGAAAGGAACAGCAAGAGCCCCTCCGACAGATAGTGGCAAGTATGTGAAGGTGGCAGAGGTTCGATGTTAAATGGATGTGATACAACGCACCTGAGCACGACAGGGTGGTCAGTGTCCTCGGGAAGGTGCGCATCACATAAAGGGATCCTGCTCAGCTGTGAAATGGCAAAGGACCATCAGCTGAATCCTTAAGCATGGACCAGACAGGGCTGCCTGCAAGGCACAGCCCACAGACTGAGCATGTTGCAACCTCTGCTCCTGAAGGGAAATGGAAAAACAATTTTCTTTTCCTCTCTCTGCCCAGCCACCTGGATTAGAGCTTCCCTAAGGATCCCTCGCTGGCGCTGAAGGGATTGCTAGAGAGCAGACGTCCTGGATCTCTGAAAGAAAACAGAGTATCTGCCTCATGAAGCCCTCAGAATTCCCAGCTGTGCAGCCTCCAATCATCGCATAAAAAACACTGACATGGAGCCCAGACAACAGAACAGTGGAGAAAAGACAAGCAGGACTTGCTGTTGTGCCTCTGGTTTTAATGGCGCAAAGAGGAGCGCTGGCTGTGCTCGCTCATCAGGCACTTGCAACTATCTCCAGGAGCCTTTCAAGAGTATTTTGAAAATGCTTGCTATATAGTTTAATGGAAATTATTTTCAATGATGTGTTGAACAGAATGAAGTGCAGCTTCACTGACCCAAATATCCTGTATATTCATTTTACTTTCATTGCTGCACTTCACTGGTTGGTGTATGGGTTTGCCTCTGTACCCTACGGACAGACTTTCAGTGTGATCCCCGTGCCATTATTCAGGAGCGATGTTTACAGCCATCGCAACCCTGCTGCTGTGGCCAGCAGTAAATAAGGAGTTTTGAAAGCAATTGGCCAGGTTCACCTCCAGTATTTATTGTGCTGCCAAGCACCTATAATTTCCCTGCCAATACCAATGACCTGTAATTTACAACCCCAGCTAATTCATTTTGTCTTATTGAAGGGAGGATTGCACGCTGCTGAGAATTTCTGCCAAAACACAGAGAATCAAAATTTAAAATTAAAATAATATCTCCCCCCTCCGGCAACATAAGCAGCAGGGTTTTACAGGCTCTGGGGCACAGCAAGGAGGGCCAGTGGTAATCAAGATTTCTGTCAGTATTGACTGTCTTTGCTGTGCCTTATCCTTTCCCATACACAAAATTTGGGATGACCTCTCGATGGATACAGAGCTCGTATACGCAGGAGCTTTACATGCAATACACAGGAGACGCACTAGGACTGGTGAAACCGTGCTGTTACGGCCTGATTGCTGTTGTTTAGGGCCAAAGGTGCCTCCCTAAATGAAGCCCGTGTTACAAAGCTCATGACGAGAGGAAACCTCAGTGGCCAGAACAGACATCTCCAGACGGACCTCACATAGCAATCGATCTGTGAACCTTGCACGGAGCTCAGGTTGTTTCTCTTCTGAAGTGTGTTGTGTTGTATTTTTGTTTGTGACTTTTACCTTCCTTGTACCATTTACTCAGGCTCAGTGGGGGCCTCTAAAATTCACCTCTGTCTTCTCTGGTCTTACAGATCTTGGTCTTACCCATTTGGTGTGCAAGTAGCTGAAATGTTCCCCTATTGCTGAAGTATGAGACTGAACGGCTTCTTTGTTTTCTCTCCACAGTCAATATCCTTGTGCTGGACAGAAAGATAAGGGCATGGACTTTTTGTGTGGTCACAACTTAAAATGGAGGATTTATAACCGTACAGCTTCTGCAGTAAAATACTGTGGAATGAGATAGCTGGTTTCATTAGATTCTGCTGATACTGTGCATGCTGCAGTATCTCAGTGGTGCAAGCAGATTTCATGATGATTTGTTTATCTCTGAAGAAATAACTTAGCAAATAAACCCTTCGCTGTTGCTCCTGCACTGCTGTTTAGCCTTAGTAGATGTCCCTAAATCTGCCTCAGGGCAGGAGAGCGCGTGAGTTTGACATGTACTTCCCGTGCTTTTCAGAATGTCATGATGAGGCACTACATTTTATCCTGTGGCAACTTGAAATTTCTTCTTGAAGCATTGCTTTTGGAAATGTCCACTGGATCAAGTTCAAGAGTAGCTCAGAGGTTATAAAGCTTCTTTACTGCTGGGTGAGCTCAGCTGACGGATGGAGTACTTCCACACCACTGACAGTCACTAAATTCACTCCACTTGGAACCATTGAGCTGTTCTTGCTTGGAGACAGATTTGTTAACGTATTTCCTGACAGCAATCAATAATTTATTTTATATTCATTATGATCTTTAATTGGGAGTGAATCTAAAGGTGGATTGCTTGCATATAAGAACTATTGATGGCTGCAGAAAGCCCACTTAGCAGCTTATGTTCTGGAGAACAGGAGTGCACAGTTGCTTCCACTGCTTTTGTGGTGTTAGGGGAGGTAAGACAGCTCTTCTGCCAGGACATCCCTGTGTTGTGTCAGAACCAGCTTTGGTCAGATCTTATGACTTTCACATGAGCGGTGCTCTAGAGATCAGCATGGGTGTTTGCAAAAGGCAAGCAAAATCTGGGTTTTAATACTTTTCTCGTGATAGTAAAAATGATACATGACGGAAGTTAGTATCTTGTTTTGATATCGTAGTGATAAATGATAATTAACACTTACCAAATTATCCTTACTGCTAATTATAAGGAAACGGAGGTGCATTGCTTTCTTCTAGATGGAAAGAAATTCCCAGGCACCAAGCTAGCATATGGATTACGCTCTATGCCTTGAGCAAAAGAGCAGTGCAGTGCTGTACCGCGCTGCTTTATTGCCTCATCAAAAGCCACTGCTCTCCCTACTGCTCCAGGGGGAATTACATACATAAGCCCTCCGTCTGGCAGAGGCCACTTTTCCTGCATCCTGGTTGAACTGTGTTGGCAGGAGCAGTTTCCGCTGCTGGCACTTGTTCCTTGTCCATCCCCACCTGTGGGAACGGGAAGGAAGATGAAAGTGATCTTCTTTATCCTGCCGCATCCTGGCAAGGTGAGGAGCGTTGAGCTCCCTGTTTCCTCTTTGTGATGGGAAAGACCTGTACCACCAGTTTTAGCAGTCAAAAGCAAGGTGATTTTATTGAAGTTTTACAGATTTTTTTTTTTTTTTAATTCCTGTCATATTCTTAAAGCTGACCTGCAGTCATACGAGAGGAGTTAGTGCTGTTTGCCAGCAGGGAACAAAAGCATAAGAGCGTGCAGTGATAAATTGTTTAGCCTGAAGAATATACAGCCTACAGAGATGGAAGCAGTCATCTGCTGTGACTAGTAATTCTGTGCAAAAGGTGTTGTTGCAGTTATTGCCCAAACTAGAAGAGCAGTGAGGACTTGCAGAAGACATTGATTAATCTGGCATTTCTGTTGACTGTTGGAACTTGTTTATGGTAAATGAGAATGTAATTATGCCATGAATCATAAAGCATCCCCATGCTAGAACATCAAAGCTCAATGCTGGTACATTCTACTGTACAGACCTTTCAAAAAAAGAGAGAGATTGATGAGAATGATATTAAAAGCCCTATTGTAGTGCATTTTGGAAATGTGTGGAGTTGAAGTGAAGTATTGCATTTTGCTTTTTTCCTCTGACATTTGTTGGAAGCATTTACTTGCTTGTACTACTTCGCTTACTGCCTACCAGTAAAAAAGAATTACAGTTCACTATTTTTTTTTTTTCCAAGACAGTAAAAGCTAGAAAAAAGACAAACCTTTGGAAAAGAGAGGCTAAAAATACAAAGCTGGTTAGAAAAATCAGATAACTGGGACTTTGGACTTCCTGAAAATCTTTGGTGTGGTCTTCATATTCCTACCTCTCTCCAGACTGTCTCAAAATGTGTATAGGACATTAAGAAAAAGAGCAACATAGAGAAATAGTACAACTTAAAAATTGAGTTTATAAGTATCTATCTCAAAGAGAGCAAGTAAGGAAAGACTTTACAAGAATATTCCTGTACGGCTTACAAATGGAGGCTGTTGTGGAAAAACACCTGAATTACCAAAGAAACGGCTTCACTGAGTCCTGCACTGAGTTCTTGGACATCACCTGCAGCCTTCCCTCGCTCCCCAAACAGCTCTCTACTCCCACTAAGCAAAAGCACTTGCTGGTCATTTGATAGTTATATTCCATTAGAATATTTATAGCATAAATAAATCTATTTTAAAAATAGCTATTCCTCCAAATCTAAAATTCTGCTTCATTCAGATTAGCTGGAGGAAAGACATGATAAACTCCAAAATGAGTTTAGAGGAAATTACAAGTTCCACTGCTATTTATTTCCTTTGAGTGAAATCCTTTGAGGTAAGGAAAGACTTCAGGCTGCGACTGGCAGACTGCAGCTGGTAAAGGCTTGTTATTTGTCAGTGCCCATATGCCCAACGTAGGCTTCCAAAACAATTTAGTCAATCGAAGAGGAGGAAGCCCTTGTTACAAATGTAAATGTTGCAATCACACAAGAATTTGCAAGACAAAGTAGGTAAAACATTTTGTGTGTCCACATGATACCTTATACCTTGGGCCACCGACCGCTGGTGATGAAAGGGAATTCACCCGTTTGTACAAAGCCAGCATGACACAGCAGGCAGGATCTGCTGCTATTTCTTAAAAAGAATAACTCAATCAGGAATCTCATCATGTATGAGCTTGAAAAATAGGATTAAAATGTCAGTGTTACTTTCATTTTAGTCCTTCATGTTCTCAAACTATAGAGCTTATTGTAGCACTGGACAATGTAAGGATGTAAGCGGTGTATTTAGGTCAGATACTGTCTTTGTAGTTGCTATGTTAAATTTTGCAACCACTCTAAATTCCTGAGGCACTTAAACCTCTCCTTGCACTGGATGGCCTCCTTTCTGCCTGGATGTTGGTTACAGACTGTAATTCCTTCAGTCATCTTCTCTGATTTCCCCATATTTCCCTCCACTCCTTTCACATGTCATTTATCTTCCCAAACTCCTAAGGTTTGGATCAATGGTACCCTGAATATTTTCTGCTTCTTTTTTTCCCCACACACGATGAATTTTAATGCTCAGTGGCCAAAATAATTCCCCCTTCCTACATATGTTAATATTTTGATTGTGCCTCTCCAGTGAGATGCTCCATTTACATTGGAAACATTTCTCTGAGAATAGCAGTGATGTTTATGCTGATTTCTTCCCTATTCTGCTGTGTTTTTGCCTGGAAGAGAAGGACAGGCTGTCAAAACAGCCTGTGATTCTCTGCTGTCCCAATAATTATCATTTCCATGGTGGGAGACTGTACGGAGAGCAAAGAGAGACGAGACATTAAAAGTGGTGTCAACAAACATTAGTGGTTAGGTTGGTATTTTACCCTGCTTTTTACATTTGTGGAAATGACCGTGGATGGTGAAAAAGGTTGAAAATCAAGGCTTGCACACTCAGGGTCTATCTCTATTGTAATTGTGATTTAAAATGCTAGTGTGTGCCAGCACATACCAGGCAGTTATTTCCTCTTCAAAGCATGGGAAAAAACTCTGATATCTGGTAGTTTTGTAATGTAAAGGCACTGACTCTGCAGGGAGAGACATTTCAAATATCTTTTTTTCATGAAGATTTAATATATATTTTAGTGTCATTTTCTTTTGAGGACTGCCTGCAACTGCCTAGGCAGGCATTCTTGTGAGCTTCAGCTGGCTCTGATCCTACCAGCACTGGGGTGGTGAGGAAGATAATACCTATTTCTCTGCCCTAAAGCATGAGGCTGGAAGCTGGCATTTCCATTTTGCACTGTGGGCACCAAGAGTGTCTGGTGCTTGCAGCTCTGTGCAGAGAGAGAGGCTGCGAGGCCATCTTGCCTTGCAGGGAATATCTGGGAAATGGGAGATGCTTTCCTTGCTGGTGTTCCTGGAAAGTGGCTGGTGTCTCCAGGGTGCTGCTGGAAGCAGAGATGGAGTAGGACAATGTAGCAGAGCAGCAGAGCTCTGCTGGGACAGTGAACCTCCCTCTAGGGATTTTTATTTTGGCAGCCTTCTTGGGGAAATTTCCAACTCATACCGTGGGAAAACAGCAAGAATAGGATGTAGGTACGCTCCACTCTGAAAAGATTTTTTTTTATGAGGCTTCACCAGCCTCGGCAAACATGATTTATTGCTGCTCAAATCCCTTTCTCCCTCTCGGAGGCTGGAGTAATGCTCACAGAGCCACTTCAGATGGTCGGCTGCCGAGCAGCTTCCGTCTGCACATCCTGGCCTTCGGGATGGGATGCCAGCCCATGGGAACAGCCACGAGTGCCTGCACTCAGTGGATGTTACTTTTTACGCCAGGTTAATAAAATGACTTGTAAAAAACAGCTCTGTAGGATTTGTTGTGCGTTAGCGGGGAGCAAAGTAGTCAGTGAACTTTGGAAATGGACTGTGTATGGCTGGGATAAAGCCGTCTGTAGCTGATGATGAGGAGGAAGGGCTTTAAAATAATTAAAATTAATGATTTTTATCACAAAATATTTTCAGTGTTTATTGTTTGACAAATATGCACCTCGCCTCTCATTTTAGAAGGATTTTAATTTTGTGAGGCTGTTAGTGTGGCATGAATATGCAGTTCTATCCGACACAGAACATTCTCAGTATAGAGAAAATATAAATCCTGAAAGTAACTGTTTTCTAAACTGCAGCATGCAAAAGGTAAGAGGAAATAAAAATGTTCATGCAGCACATGAGCTCGCTTCAAGAGATGGAGAGCTAGACGTGTCTCTGTCTACAGCATTGTGCTTGGAGAAGGGGTCAGGGATGGCACCATTCCCTTTGGCGGGCGACGGAAGTCGAAGCAGCTGGAGAAACGCTGCTGTGAACACACGTGCGTGGGTACTCCCACTGCAACTCCTCACACGCTCCTATTAAGCTCACCAGTGAGTATCTGCAGAACTCCAAATAGTGAATCTACCTCGTCACAAGCAATTGAAGCTTAATAGAGCTTAGTTCCTTTTCTACCCAAGTTCTGTGTTCAGCTTCGTAATAGATTCTGCTATAAATTACGGCAAATGTTCAAAGTGAATTGTTTCTAGCTCAGGTGGAGGTAGGTATGCGTTATCTTTTTCGATAAAACCATGTTATAAAATTTCTGAACAGGAAAAACTGTTGCTTAGTGGATATTATTCTCTCTCTATAAACTGTAATATCAAGGCAAAATGACTGTGAGGTGAATAGAAACACATGCTGTCTGAACGGGTAGTTTTGTTCATTTTTTACACTGCTGTTAGATGCTGAGCACATGTATTGCCCCAGCAAATTGTGTTCAGTATTTTATCGAATGTCGGATTTCTGGGCATAAATACTTAGAATGATGTTTTGAAAGGATCTATGCTGTAAGTTGGCTTTAATAGGAAATGTTTGTGATTACAGTCTTGTGGTAAAGTTATGTATAGAGAAATCAGCTTGTGAATTGGTTTATGTTAGTAATTTTGTATATTTGTCTTATGTAGTGTTCATAATACAAGATGCCTGTCAGAGTCTACAGCAAATACGGGGTGGATTTCTTGCAGAGAAATACACAGCAGAGCCACCAAAGCTTTGTAGAAAAGTATGCTTAGAACAATTTTATTAACAACAAAATAACATATTGCAGCCTTAGCACACGTATTTTCAATAAGAAATCCTTAGTGACAAAGCTTAGGTCTGCTGAACAGAGCTTTCCAGCCCTTCCCCTGCCCTGCGGGGCTGTTCTGTCCTGGGGGCTGCCGGAGGCACATCTGTGGGTTTTGGTGCTGAGAGCCCACAGGTAAAGCCTGGGAAAACTTGTCTGGTTTTCAGGGTGGAACCATTAGAAGGACACTGGAGCACTATTAGCACTGCATTCGGTTGCCAAGTCCTTAGCAAAAAGAGTGGGTACATTCAGCTGTGCAGTGAGATGGAGCCTGGGCTGTGGAAAAACCTCCTTCTGTCATGTGAGCAAGCAAAGAGGGTCAGAAAGTTTCGGTGTGGTTACAAGTGTGGGATCGGTTTGCAGCTTGGACGAGAGCCCATGTTAAATGTGTGTTAGAGACATTACCTTGCCTTGAGGGTAAAAAGGGCTGCAAGAACATTGTATATAGAGGGACATGTGTTTAATAGCTACAGTCTATTTATCTGGCAAATTTCACTTTCTTTCTAATGTAAATAAATGTAAAAAGGTGAAGAGCTCTCTATTACAACCTCCCTTTTGTAAAACATCATGAGTGAGCACGTTCCAAGACTGGAGTTATTCTGTTTGGGAACATTTGTGAAATATCCGGTGTGTCTCTATGCCCCTGTCTCTTCTCAGCAGAGATGGTTCCTCCCAAAGCTTTGTAAAGATAAGTTGAGATTGGCGCTGGCTCAGGCAAGAGGTCATTTTGACAGACAGAAGTAAGAAAAATAGATACAAAAATCGCTTCCTTCTGCAAATGAGATACTGAATTTCTTGTCAGCTTGAGCGTAGTGATGAGCTGGTTCTCTGTGCCTGAGTCTGCTTCAGTTGCTCTTAATGATGTAAAGCAAGCAGAAGTGAAACTGAAACTGCCCATAGCAAAATCTGCTACAGCATTACCTAACCAGAACCTCTTTCGCTCTGCGATAAATGATGCACTGCCTTCGATAAACCGATTTCGAAAACTGCCAGATAAAAGACAGCTTTAAAAGCAAGCAGTGTTGGAGATACGCAACGCTCAAATGGTGTGGTATGGTTTCAAATTTTGCTTCACCTTTCCTTTGGGGTTAAAGCTGGCATCTTTCAAGCCAGGAGCATTTACCACACTGAAGTTACAGAGCTGCTAGGAGGAGATGGTTGCAGTCTTGGCTGGAAGGCTACCTATGGCTTCATAATGAGTTATGCATTGAGTTGTGCCCTGAATTGCATTGCTGAAATTCCTGTACCTTCATTAGGGTTGACTGCGTTTAACTAAGGCATTGTTTGCCCTAAGATTACCTACAGTCAAAAATTTGCTGAATGTTGGGGGTTCAGTAATTAAAGGTGTGTTTACAGGAAACAATACAGGCAGAATGGCAGAAGAACAACAGTTCCCAAAGCAGAGCTGCAGCCGTATGAGAGAGAGAGACTGTGAAGAAACTTCAAGGTTACCACCCCGCAGCGTCGTAGGGGCAGGTGAAGCAATTCTGAGCTTTCCAGGAGCAAATGCTGTGGTCGGGAGAGCGGTTTGGGGTTGTCCTTTCACTTGGTAACGATGCTGGTCCCAAATGAATCCCTGGAGAACACGAGGAGATGTTTTTGTACATCTGCCCCTCGCATTCGCTAACTCACCCAGGACTGTTGCTGCCCCTTGCTGCCTCCCCTGCTCTTCCCGCAGCTCTGGACCCACCATGCTCCTGGAGACAGCCCCCGCTGGCAGAGGTCCTGCCGCTGTGCACCCCAGCCCCTCCATCCCGACCACCCACCCAGTCACTTCCCGCGGGCACGGAGACCACGCCCCCTTCTCTAACCCCGCCCACTACCCCACGCTCGCCA
>WHYT01016003.1:75278-101523 GCA_009806455.1 Tetrax tetrax
AGGGGAGGGGCAGCGCGTTACAACGGGGGGAGATTTTGTGAAGGGAGAGAAGAGGGGGAAGAAGGAGGGGTGAGCGAAAGTGTGTGTGCCCCGGGGGGTGTGAGGGGTTGGAGAGGAGGAGGCCGGTGAGGGCAGGCGCGGGGGTCTCGCAGGACGGGGGTCCCGGGTGGGGATGGAGGGGAACAAAGCGGCGCTGCCCCCGCTGGGGCTCGCGGCGGGCGGTTCGCATTGGGAGCGGGTGCTGTGCTCTGTGTCTGTGAAAAAGTGCCTTCAACTCTCCTTTTCCAGGCGTTTTGCAGTCATTGGAACAGCTTTCTTCCTTCCCCCGACCCTTTTCTGCTCGTCAGTGTTTATCGTTCCTTGGTCTTTAAAAGAGACCGGTTGAGGTCGGGGAGCAGGAAGGAGTTTTGGGGTTTAGTTCTGAGATGCAGCCATTAGAAATGGGGATGTAACTGTAGGTTGTAATTAACTTGCCGGTTTCCTTTTCTCCCTCTTCGCATAAAATTTAGGCCAGGCTCTGTTTTTACTAGGTACTGCTCAGGACTTTTTGTCTCCGTTATGAAAAGCGTGGTATTAACTTGAGAGCCCTTGAGGTCTTGGCTCAGGTCCTTCGTATAATTCAGGAGATGCAAGGGCCACATCTTTTTCAGTTTTGTATGGCAAAGGGTTCTTTGGCTTGGATGTTTCTGAGTGTTACTGCAACTGATGCTGACTTGGACCTGCTGTGAAGTCTGCATCAGAAATATCACCCTTACCCATTTAAATATGGCTCATATATTTGAATAGAATGCCACAGAGGAGTCTTCCTTATTCTTTCCCCAGTGAGCTACACATAGAGATAATGCTAATGAAGAACCTTCAGGGCACTTTCCCCACTTCTCTGATTTCGTGGTAAAGCCTGTTCTGCAATCTCATTTAGTACTAGAATACGCTGCAGAGTGTTGATAGTAAAAAAAAAAAAAAAGTTTGGGTAGTAACTAGGATTAAATGCTATCCTGAATGTGCTGCTTATGATCTCTTTGATCTGTGATTTAAAAAATTGTGCTTCTAAACATTTTCCTTCACTTCTGAAGTTCAAAAAAATTGTAGTGAGCTGCCAGCACAAATCAGCATGCTGCTTTGCTTCAAAGAAGCAAGACTGTTTCTAGTGAGCCTTGGCTTGACACCAGGTGTCAAATGAATTGAAGTGACTTTGCCCCAGCCAGCACTTTTTTTTTTTCATTCAAAAGAGTTTCTTCTGCTCTTCTGTAAAAGAGTCACTAAACAGAAAGTCATCTGAGGCCATAGTTCAGCTGTACCTAATCTGTAGAAGTTATGGTGGCTTGGGGAATTCTGCAACTCATGGTGTCACTGACACAACTTCTGGCGATGCCAGGCATGAAGCAGATTGGCAAACTTACCCAGCCAGAAAAAAAGGGACATAAACAGACTCCCTGATCCAGTTTGTAGTGCAGTCCCATGAGTGACAGCAGAGCATGTCTGTGTGGAGGTGATGAGCACTGGGATCATCTCAAACAACCTGTGAGGATTTGGCTTACTCAAAGCAGGGCTGAGCTGGGTGAAGCAGAGAGGGTGCATGTTCAGCTGATGTCACTACAGAGGCAATGTGAGAGATGGGTGATGAATCCTTCAGTAAGCTTTAAGGGGGCTCCGAGAGGGAGCGAAATGTAGCTGCTGTAGAAAGGGCTCTTGTACTGGCACATGAACTGGCTTAGAAGCACAATGGGATTGAGCATACTAAGTAAAGCTTTGCTTTTTCTCCCTGAATTCTAGTAACCTTAATTGTGGGGTTTTTTTTCTGTTTTTCAACAAGCTGAGAAAAATGTTGCTCCTTAAAAAATAAAAATCAACAAACTATCTCATGTTGAGTGTATCTCGGTGCAATATGATACTTGTTTATATTTCTTTGACAGTGGTGATCAACCCAAGGATGTCTGGATCTAAAGGCATAACCTCTGCTGTCTGAATTAAAAGTTCCAATGATGTTACCTCAAGGGCTATATGTTCTTAGTATGGTCCAGCTATTAGAAAGGGGTAATTAGTCCACGCTTCAAAGAAACATGTTGGTGAAGACTCCAAATGAATTTTCAATGTGTTCTGCTAGGAGTGTTTCTGCTAGCACTGCTATATCACCTCCAGAAACACCACAAGCAAAGCTGTCAAAAATGCTCTGCTTTTTCATGGTTGTTACACTGCTGCAATAGCTGTGATGTTTACTACATGGCTTTTTTTTTTTTTCTTTACTCTTTTAGTTGATACATCTGTGCTGGCAAAACTTTCTGAGAAACTACACTATGGCAAAAATTAAACAATTAAGAACCATTTGTTTTAAGAGCTAGTAGCCTGAGAGAGAGTAATTGGTGTTTGGCTGTTTCATTGTATCAATACTACAAAACTTTTCTAAAGACTCTTAATAGCTTACGAAAGTTGACTTTGATGGCCTCGAGCTAGGTTCACAGGGACAGATGCTTTTATCACAGATCTGGCGTCCTGTATATGGGTGTCAGTGTGAGTGGGAGGTAAAAGCTTAAATAGATGGGGCAACATATGTTCTGCTTTCCTTTCAAGGTTCTCTGCTTTGAGCTTTTTTAATTCTCACAGCTGTATTGCATTGTCAGAATAATTGATGGAAACATTTGTATGGTTTCCTTTTTTAACTGTTTGTGATGCAACAGGTTTCTTAAAATTGGGAGGTTGGAGTTTTATGGATAAATTAAAAACGCTAGTGTGGAAGAAACTTTTCTTAGTATATTTGCCATTCCTGAGCAAAGGGTCTTTCAAAAGCGAGGAGGTGATTAAGCAATGGTAGATAGCAGTTTCTAGAAGAAAGGGCATGCTTTCAGTGGGCGTTCAGGGTAATTGATAAATTTTCTGGTTTCATCTGAATTATTTTCATAAAACTTTGTCTCTAAGGGTTTTACACAGCAGGAAGTGTTGTGGGGTCAAAGCACACCTATGCTATATGGTGCAGATAGCCTGTGTCAGAAGGATCCGACAAGGGAGCTAAACTGTAAGTGCCTTGAGATGGGAGATAGAGGGAATTACAATGTGTGAATTGGTATTGATGGCAGGAGTGTTTCAGAAGTGGATTTCTTGAAGATATAATTTGGATTATGAGGTAGGAAGGGATCTGTCTGAATCCAAGAGGAGCTTGCAAGCTGGGACAAAATTTAAGTCTGACTCCTTTAATTGGCCTGTGTGTTTCAGAAAACTAACAATAAGAAAATTCAAAATATTTCCTGTATTCAGTGTCCTATAGTGAATTTGATGTCTTCCATGCCCCTCTGAGAAACTGTTAAGTGAGTCAGGTGTACTAATTTATTGAAGAATGCACCGGCTGTTGATTTGTGTTGTCAATGGTTTTGCTTTAAATTTGCTGTGGAAATATGCCATTTTGTTTCCTTTTGTGGAAACAATGCTTTGTTGTAAATACTAATGACGCTGGCCATATGATTTCTTGGGGTTTTTGTTTTAACTTTTGTGATCGAGGCAGCTGCTTGGTGGTGTGTTCTGTAGTTGTGAAATGTGTGAGATTTGTCTGGCAATGCCAACATACTCTCTATCTTTAAAGCTATTCTGCTTGGTTTCTTTAGTAGGAAGTGTTTAAAATATGAGAAAACTTATGTACAGCTGAAAATAGAAATCACAATAGATTGTGAACAGAAGTTTTGCTTTCAAATAAATTCTTGGAGCTTTTACCCTGATTTGTAGTTGCTTAAATTTTGCGGAAAACTTAAAACCTTTTGCTATTTCCATATCAAAAAGCATCAGTCTTGCCAGGTGCCCCATGCCTATTTGAACTGACAAGTTACATGTGCTGTTGTTCCTCTCTGAGGAGGTGCCCAGGCAGGCAGTGGGGCTCATGGAAGGCTCCTGCCAGGGCAGAACTGCTGATGGTCTGTTGTGCAGGTGTGGATGGGATCAGAAGCAGCAGGACTATTTACCCATGATGTCGCACACCTTCCCGTGGCTCCTTCTGCCCACTGCTGTACGCACTTGTTTGTCCTGTCTCTTGGAAGTCTCTTAATTTACCCGAAGGCGGGAGGTATAAGCTGCTTTAGGATGGAGGTCCTGTCTAAGCTGTTCCACCTTGCTAGTAGAAAAATAGTTGGTACAAAGCCTGTGGGATGTGTTGCATGGGTCTCGTGGTTAAAACCAGGGATGGGGTGGTTTACATGCCTGTCCTAGCTCTGAGGACTTAAAAATAAATGTTTTAACAGGTATTGCAGTGCCCAGCATCTCACCGTGGTTGTCCTGTTATGAGTGTAAATGTCCATCTTTGCAGGGAAGCGAGGGAAGAACTTTGTTCCTTTATTCTTGGTGAGAAAAATAAACTGAGAGGCCCAATTTTATCAACCTGTATCATTCAGAAATTGCAGACCAGGATTTAGCAACCTGACAAATGAAAACTGTGGTGCGTTGTAAATAAGCTTGATTGCACCTCCATCTGGTCAAGTGCAAAATGTTATGAGGAACGTGAGGTTCCATGTCGTGAAAAAAAGTAAAGCAGATTTTTTGAGGTATATGAGTGGTAATGATTAAATATTAGAGAGAATCCTGTAGGTCGAAGAAAGCAAGGTTAAATGTGCAAATTTTAGCCCAGTTTGTTTTTCCTGATTGTATTTTGAATTCTCCATGTGAGTGGTCTGCTCTAGTTTCAAGCTGACTGTGTTCCATGTGCATTTCATTTAGCATCGTGGGAACTTTGATTCTTTTGAATAACTGACCTTATCTGATAATACTAATGTGAAATATCCAGCAGTAGGTTAAGATGATGATCTGAAATATCCAACAGGTTTTTACTGTACTGGCACAAAACCCAGCTCTATAGTTGAAGCTCTGTTTGTGTTAAGTTGTATATTTTCTACGTATTTAAATAATTCTGTAAGAAGTGAATGCAAAACATTTCTTTTAAATTTAAAACTTATTAATAAAGCTGTTATGGATTGAAAATTAATTAGAAGATTCAGACTTGGAGGGCAAAATCTGAAGCTGGAGGCTTTGGAGGCAGTTTGGTGGTGCAGGTACCTCATCTGATGCATCTCTGTGTGGTCCTGCCTTGTGCCCCTGACCTGCTGCTGCAGCTCCCTTGGCAGAGCTAACGCTTGTGTGATTGCAGGGTGATTTCTTTCATGCTGCTTATCTCATGGGAAACTAACCCACTCAGTAATGTTTTTATCAGTTTGCTAATTCACCCTGTGGCTACACCTTGCTATTGCTCTCACAGGTGGAGGCTGGAATGCTGTGGCTGGAGGTGAGTGGAGGGAAAGCAGGAGCTGGGAATGGAGCATCAAACTTGGCGCTGCAGGACTGGGACAGTGCTCCCATTTCAAACTAGTCATGTTTCCAGAAGCCTTTAAAGAGATGTTCCTGGGACTGCTGTTCTCCAGCTAGCTTTCCAGCTGTGTAGGAGCTAAATGATCCGTATAAATTCATGCTTTCAGTAAATCTTTACACGAAAGCATGAGGCAGGGGGAAAGCTTTTGTCTCTGCTCTGCAGGAATCAAAGCACTGGCCTGCATCCTGCTCACATGTGGTTATCTGGCTCCTGAAGGAAGCTAAGAGGGAGAAATGGGTTGCTATTCTGCCTTATCAACTTTTGGCTTCCTGGGTGCCTGACTGTCAAGTAGCTTTGGTGTTACGAAACAAGCGTGGTTCCGGGCGAGTTTACGGCTGCCCACAGATTTTGAGTAGAACAGAGGAAGTGAGTAGCACATCTGTTTTTTAAAGAAAGCTGTGAGCGGCACTAGAATCCTACAGACGTTGGCATGTATCCTGTATATATATATTTTTTAGAAGCTGATTATCCACTCCCTGATAATCTTTCTCCTCACTGCTAGTGAGTAACTTTAAGTAGTAGCAACTAGAAGTTACAAAATACATATGTGGTTGTATTGCTGTCACTTACTAGCAACTGTATATTATTGCCTCTTTTTGTTGGAAGCTTTTAAGAGGAACAGAATGTAACCAATTTTGTTTTCTTTAATGTTAAATCTGTAATTTAGCAGTGATGTTGTTATATCTAGAAATTTAAGCTGGGTTCTGGTATTTGCTGTTCTAAGTGTATTTTCATACAGTGGAATCAATGTATTTCCATCTGGGTATACGCCTTATAAGACATTTTATATAAACTAAAGACTTTGCAAGCTTACACCTTCAAGCTGGAAATGATGAGTTAAACTCTTCATCTGCAAAAGAATCAAAGGAGAAAAACAGATAATTCAGCAATATTGAATCTGAATTTACTAGATTGCTCAAGTTGCCTTACATTGCTCCCTCAGTGGCTATGCAAATCAGACCAGTCTCTTGTGGCTGCTCACATTTGTCACGGAGGGGTAACGGCAAATGCGCAAGCATTCACTGTATCTGTTCTTCATTAGACTTGGGCAATATAAGACACTGGTAGAAGGACCAATGAGGGGAGTTTTGTAATCCAGGTGAGATTTGATACCGTATCTTTCCCCTGAGTCTAAAAATTTTGTCTGTAATGTCCAAAGAGGGAGTTTTAGTATTTAAAGGAGAGCAGTAATGAGATGATCGTATTATCAGCTATCTTGGAGTTGGTGGAAGTGTCGTTAACTCAACCAGTCACCTTAGTGATGGTGGTGGTGTATCGCTTGCTGTGGGAGAGCCTGGCCCGTATCTTTGCAAGTAGGGTAGTCTCTTTTGGGGAATGGTTTAGTAGCTTATCGTAATGTTGAGGGATATGATTTAGCTGAGAAGTATTGGTGATGGTTGGACTGGATGATCTTTTAGGTCTTTTCCAATCTTGATAATTCTGTGATTCTGTAAGGTTGAATATATGGAGGAGTTTGCAGTGAGGCTCTAAACGGACCATGATACAACTCCCCTAGCATCTCCTTTTAGCAAGAAGTTAAGAGACCTAGAGGTTATCTTTTTTATTTATTTTTTTCCCCTACCACAATTCCTTATTTTGAGATTTTTTTTTTTTAATTAAAAAAAATGATCATGCTAATCTATATACCTGATGTATGGACTTCTAGAAAGTTTGCTATTTTTGGTTGATATTAAATGTTAGGATTTCATACTCTTTTTTTTTTTTTTAATGAGTACATCTAACTTATGTTAATATGATCATATCTAGTCTATCCTCATACCTTTTTTCCCTTGTAAAACTGATGGCACTATTTAAGGAGCCACAGTGGTGGACCAAGACCTTGGTGTGATAGCGCTTCACATGCGTAGACCAAAAAGGCAGTTTCTGTTCCCAAAACTTGTTATGCTACTGTAGTCTTTCTTTGACCTGTTATTTTTGTGGGGTTTGTGGGTGGGGTGAGTACAGCAGAATAATGAAATGGTTAACATCATAGGCAACATCTTAGTAAGCGTGTAATCTAATTGTAGCCTATGGTGGTAGCATTTTTTTTTTCTTTGAAGACTTGTAGCCCTGAGACAACTTGATAGATTTTTCCCCGCATCTCTTGCCTTTCTGCAAGGGCAAAGGCTTGCATGCAGTGTTACTCTAGGTGCTCACATGGCTGTCCTGGCTTGCGGAGCTCTGAACTGTATCTTCGCTGAGAGCTAGGGGAAATTACTTCCCTGGAAAGGGCTGAGCAAATGTAAGCAAGACTTGCCCTCCTCTTAAAATTCATTCCTTGGGTGATGTCAAATGTACGGAGAGCCCTAGTTTCTTTTGGGATGCCGGCAGGGGTTTCTTGTCTGGTTTTGCTGTTGGCCATCATTCCAGGTTTGTAGGAGGAGTAAATATTTCAGTGAGGGGGCTGTAAACCTTTCCTCTGGCAGCTGGGACAATTATGTGAGCTTTTCTGCAGAATGCCAACCAAAATAAGCTGAGGTGGTTTAAGCAGCCTAAATAATCACTCTTTGTATTGGTTGATCCTGAGTAAATAGGTTAGAAAGTACTTAAGAGCAGCTCAGCTGGCAGCCTTCTGGCAGAGAGCGGTGACAAGCAGCTGAGGGTGCTGAGCTCTTCCAGGGCACAGCTGTATCTAGAGCAGGAGACCCAAACCCAGGGCAGAGGTTCACAAGCTGCAGTCTCCTGTCTTCCCCACTTGCGTACAGAAAAGTCCACGCTATGATTATAACCAGCTCCCAGTACTAGTTCAGATGGTTTGTTTATTAGTAAAATTAATAAGGAGAGTTGGGCTGGAAAATGAGAATGTACAAGAGAAGAGGTTGCATGGCAGCACTTTACAGTCCTGAACATGGAGTCAAGAATAAATAATGGTGGAAAAATAAATGGGAGGAGGAAAAAAATGAGTGGGTTGGAGGACAAAATGCTATCTTTGTATTGACTTTATTGTTTCAGTGCCATCCCAGATGTGTCTAACAAGTCTGACATTGTTTGAGACTTTCATTACTGAGGGTCTTTCATAAGGCCCTGCACTGTACCGCGTGTGTGTGGCACTGGGGCAGCCTGACACGGCTCTGCAGGGATGCAGGTTATGCAAAATGCCGTGACAGGCGATGGTGGGAAGGCTGGATCTTACTCCCAGTTTTAGAGGGCTTCTTGCCGCCAGAAGCTACTTTGTAACTTCTTGTCTTTCTGGTTTCTTCACCAAAGTGACCCGTGTAAGAGGCTTCCTAATGAATTGTGCGTGTCATTCCTGACACATTAACATTTTACTGCTGGAATGTGGCTCTTTTGGATGGCTGTCGTGCATAGATCTGCGTATATAAAAACCAAAATAATTTGACATATTTTAAGGAGGAGTATCAAAAGGAAGAAAGCTTCATGAAATAAGACTGCAATAGCCTCTCTAATCTTCAGGTAACTCCTTTGTTTTGGTAGAGAAGTTTAAGTGTCTCATAGTTCTTATCTGTTACTATTGGTTAACTTGTGATTTTGTTGTTAGTATTGGTTTAGTGTTTTAACTGAATTAATAACTTCAGATTGGCAAAGGCTTGTAATTGAAAAAAATGTCTATTCATGGAATTATGGAAGTGACCCTCGCTTATTAGAGCTAACTGAATGTGAGAATGAGTTGCCAAGTGTAATGTTTCAATTTTTTTCTTTTCTAAGAGGAAGCGCAGAGGAAGCCAAAGCCAGCAGCATTGTTGACAGTGTTTCCTTACTCAGATTTATGGTAGAATGAGTGGGGAAAAAAAAAAAAAAAGCTGCCATTGCAAATTATAGTACTGCTAATTGCTCTTTGCATTTTGGGGTAACCAGCTGCTCTTTTTCTCTTTCAATGGGACATGTTATCTTTTCAGCATTAAAAAGAAAAGTAGCATCTCTTCTCAACTCCTGCTCTCCAGTTTTTCATTCTGGCCAGTAGAATGACTTCCAATTACTTTGAAACCTTTCACTGGCACTTTGTGCTCTTTCAGCTCTGCTGTGACCAATGTTTTTTGCAAACCCAGCTAGATAGCTTCCTGCTGTGATAGCAACTGTAGGGTGAATTTATGAAAAGCGTGCTTGGCTTAGTATCGTGATGCAAGGCATTACTTCTGCTTAGGACTTCTGTACCTCCCGTGACTTGTATGCATTTAGTGATTTACGTAAAGTGATGACTACTACAGAGATGGGCTAATTTAAAAGCAAAAATGAGCTCTGACTTTTTTTCTTCCTCACTGTTGTTGAAATTGATTTTTTTTTTTTTTTAAGCTGTGGTCTTGCATAAATGTATATTAAATACTCTGTATACATGGCAAAGAGCAGGATGCCATGAATTTGTAGTGAGTTATGTGAACTTTCCCTCCAGGCAAGAAGAGAGGCTATTCAATTTTCCACTCGCAGTGGAGATAGAGCTTGAAGAGCTGCACAAGCCAACAGTTAACTCTGTTGGAGGTACTCTAAACTGCAGTTCTTTAAAATAACGTCTACAGTGAATAATAGTGTGCAAACGATGTGTGACGATTTTTTTTCTCTTCCTGAACCTTGTTCTAGATGTCAAAATTAACCTGGACTACTTGGGAATGGCGAAACATAGCCCTGGGATCCTGCCATGAACAGTAAGAAGTTGAGATGCTTTGTGTATGCAAATAATAATTATTTTTTTTTAATGGCTAAACTTCTGTGAAACATGTTCCTGTTCAGTTAACATAACTAGGCAACACATTGTGTAGTTTAGTGTGGATGTGCTTCCAGCTTTCCATGCAGTAAAGAGGCAGCACAGTAAGTTGGGGTGGCTCAGTAGGAGAGCACTCTTTGGGAAACAATACTGGGGAAGTCTCTGCATCCAGTATGACACTGGAGGTTGGTGTGTTATGAACTTACTGAGGTGGTAGCTGAAGGATGTTCCTGTAATGTGTAATTACATTATGGGACTCCGTTGTTATCTAGTGTATGATTGTAGTGAGACTACATTGTCTCAATGTAGACACGGAATGTCTTGAATGCAAATTAGTTTGAAATGTGATTAGACAAATTAGTGGAAGAAAAGAGTGAATTGTGGAGTGGTAGAGACTGCATTCTGGATGTAGTTTCTGGGAGGAAGTCCCTAAAATACCAGCTGAGGGAAGCTTTCACAGTGCAGTGTCATTTTACTCTCACTGCTCCTGAATTGACTGCTGTTGGACAGCTGGCTTTGCTAACTAGATCTTCCCTCTGACCTTTTATATCTGACTTCAGTGTGGTGCTCTCCTTATGTGAAAATTAATGTTTAATAGATGTTGATTAAATGGTTCGTGTATCCAAGAAAGCAGGCACCTATTCTTGAGTGTTGATTGAAATATTCAGATGTTTTTGTCTTCTTGGTGGCCTGAAACTTTCTAGTTTGAAGGATAAATAAATACTTATGTATGTACATGCTCTGTTCTTTATATAGCCTTTTCCAGATGTTGCAGTAAGCATCCTTAACTGGATGCATTGAAAATTATTCTGATGAATTTTCCCAGTACAAAATAGATGACTTATGAGAGACTGTGGGGGTGAGTAGTGTGTTTGTAAAGTGCAAACTTTCAGCAGACACCGTTGACGCTATTTGCCAGCCTTCATGGGACAGAAATTGGAAGGCTTTTCTATTGTTAAATATCGTGACTTGGATAGAGTCAATTGGAAATGAACAGCTCTTGGAAACTCTTGTATGTTAACTCTTTGCAGCAGCTGTAATGCTTAACATGCACATGTTCAAGTGAAAAATATTTCATTTTCTTTTGTATGACTCTGACCATGTAATTTTAATTCTTCCATGGGAGCAGTGTTTTACCCAGGGCTTTCAAAAGCTGGTTAATATACTTGAAATGCTAGGCAATGGTAATACCTTGAAAATCCCAGAAATCTCCTTTGATGAAAACAGTATAATTGTTAAATTGTTGTGGATCAAACTGTATGGCCTTAGGTCATTTATCAGAACAATTGATAAAGACAAAGGAGACTGTTTAGTTCTTTGTACAAAACAGTGAATGCAACACAAGGAGAGGCTGCTAAGACTGATTGCTTTCGGCTTTTTGAGAAGTTTGTTCAGCTGAAAAAGACAAATGTATATATTTGTAGATTACTAAATAGATAGCTTTGAAATCTTACTAGAATGTGGCTAAAACTTCAGTTTACTTTTTCTGATCAGGGTAGACTGAGCTAACAGTTATAAGCTGTGATGCTTGAAGGGTAAAATGTTGATTCATTTTAAACTGTCCTGTTAGCAAGCTTAACTGTTTGAAAGGTAAACCAGGGAACTTTGCTGTTCACAGGTTTGCTCTGTCCAAAACTTTGTGATTTCTTGTGGAATTGAGGACAAGGGTATGTAATATAAGAGAATAACCATGCATGTACAGTGCAGTTAACAGGGATTTAAGGATGGAAATGATTTTCAATACAAGTTAGGAAATCAAGAATGGTCTTGGTTTTGGTTTTTTCTGCCCCCTGCCAATTGGTTATCTAAAAGCTGTGTGGTTTCTCCAGCTCTTTTTTTGAGGTGTTTTTTGAGCATAAAAGCTGGATTGTGGTCGCACTGGTGTTCAAGGTCCTCGCGGTAAGGAGATTGTAATGTCCATTTCTAGGGCACGTGGCACTAGAAATCCAAATCTCATCGTCGCTATTAATCCTATAGTGTTAGAAAATGTCCACATACTACTAAGTAATAAGCTAAATTACCAACATATGAAACGCATCTTATCCAACTCTCACATCATTTGCTTGGCTTATGATAAGCCAGTGAGAGATGTGTGCTGTGTTGTGCTCTGGATAGCCTTATGACCTAGTATTTCCAGAATTATCAGTTCAGTGGTTGTGTCTTTTTAATGTGTGCTCGAAATAGCTGTTAGAAGACAAAGGAAAACTGATGCCTTTAAGTTGATCTGCAGCCTAGTGTTCACTTAGCTTCCACCTTTACCTGTTAATAGCACTCCAGAATTAGTAAGCTTGCTGACAGCGGTGTTTGAGATCATGCTGACTAACCTGGTCCAGAAGCATTTTTCCCAGGCCTTTATTTGCATATGTAGAGATTTTTTTTTTTTTTCCAAGAATGTAGTTTAGATGAAGCCTGTAGGTAAAGGATGTAGCTGACAAAAGTAACAGCAGGTGGGAAGGCTCATAGTTTAGTGGAAAGTGATTCCAAGGTGGCTTGTCACCTGGATACTTGAATGGTAGCTTAAGGAAATACCATGGATTTAATTTCTCAGTGAAGCAGGTGGCTACGATACTCAATGTGTGATACAGAATAAGGGATACCAGAAGGTTTTACAGCAGAAAATGGGAAAGTCGGCTTTAATGTTCTGAGCTTTCTTGCATTTTTTGGTAAGCTGGCTATCCAAAAGTCACTTCTGAAGACTGGAAGATTTCAGTCTACTAAAGTGTTCATTATTTTACTAGGAAGCTTCACAGGATTTCATCTCCTATTTTTATCACTTGTTTTCAGTCTGGCATGAAGTGGCCTTCTCATTACCCCTTCCAGAGCAGTATTTAGTTGTTGCCTCCAAATCTGTGGCGTACACTCCCCAGAATGGAGCTCCTGACAAACGGAAGCAATCCTTGTAGGCTGAGAGTCATAACTCTGTATTTTCAGGGCTCTTGAGAGATAATTGTTAAAAACTTCGGAGGCAGAAGCCCACGCTGCCTTTAACAGAGAGGTGGCATGGAAGATGCTTGCTTTATAAGTCTGGGCACCCACAAACAGGAGTACAGCACTGTTACCAGGAGGGACCTGCTCTGGATTGTGGGTGTAGTGGTAGCAGTAGGAGGACAACAGCATTTTAGGCAGCTGCCACTGCCAGACCATCTGGGTGCTGTGCACAGCTCTGAACGATTCTTGGAGCTGCAGCTGCGGATGAAGAGATGGTGCAGATGTTTGGGCCAAGGGCAGAAGAGACAGAGCAGCGCTGCTGTCCAAGCAAGAAAGCTGATGTGAAAAGCCTGTCAGATCTGCAGGGCTCTGGCGGGGAGCTGGCTTGTCTCACTTGTGCTGTCTGGTGTTTTGGGACACTGGTCCCCGCTGCCTCCTTGTCCCTTTCCCGTGCTGGCACCTTAAACTCCCTGTCACTGTGGTGTGTCATCTGCAGCCTCTTCCTTGTCGCCCTCTCCTTTGGCCCCCATCTAGGATTGCTGTGTACAGCCCTGGTCTCATCAGGGCTCAACCTAATGGGAGAAAAGCCCATTCCCTGGAGTTGGTTTATTCCATACTGTAATTGCTGAAGCGCCTGACTTTGAGAGCATAACATAGGGGCATTCAGTATGGCAGAGTGTTTTCCTTCTGCCTATGGTGCCGTTTTAAACTGCAGCTGTTTTACTTGGATGTGATTTATAACAGTGAATGAATGGTTTGATCTTCAGAGAGCTGTTTTCTCTTGCTATACCATTCTAATGAGGAGCTTGTTTTTATAGATAAAATATTACTGAAGACTTCTAACCTTGTGTGAACATGCTCAAGCTTGGTTTATTTTGTGTTCCTGAAATAAGTAAAATAAAATTTTTATTGAACATATTTTTAAAGTACATTAACAAAGGATGTTATGTAACTGCAGTTAATGAGCATGGTAGCATTGTTTTGGCAAGTAAAACTTTTTCACTTAATACAATTACTAAATTTCCGTTAGGATAAGATCTGTTCTGCTCCCTAGAGTTGTATTTCAACAGTTTATTGGATTCCTTTATGACACTGAGTTTTTCAAAATGCAGTACATTGGCTGACTGAAGCAACTTAGTAACTTCAGTGGTAGCTTCTGTAGTCTAAGATACTGGGTTTCCTTTGTATGTGGACTTGATTTTTTTATTGAAAATGTTTAAATACTTACTTCTAGTTTGTAGGTGGAAAATAGTAATGATTCAACTTGTTAATTATTGATTATCAGGTGATATTTGATATATGTTAATGATGCTCTCAGGTAAAGTAACTCTGATGCCTGTTACAAAAAGATGAGAGGCTGGGCTGATGTCTAGAAGTGTGTACAAAGTTCACAGTGAAAACTGCCTGCATCAGGCAAGCCTACCTCCTACTTTTAAGATTAAAAATGCCTTTTAAGGCATACACTTCTCTGTACTTAAAGAGAGATTCTCTTATTGGTGGTACTTATTCAGAGATTAAAGCAGTTTTGTAAGAGTATAGTTCAATGTCAGATGTAATCAGCTGCTGCTGAAAGGGACAGTGCTGCTTTCTTCTGCCCTTTGCATGGTTGCCCAGTGCCGGGGGTGTGTGGCTGCCACCAGGTAACTGGGGGGCCCTGATAACTGGGGGGCCCCGTTAACTGCGCTGGGCAGCTCTTTCCCCTGGCAGACGTTCTCTATTGCATTGTGCAGCTCGTTGGTTTGTTAGGTTCAGCACAAGGTAGGCAGGTGGTAGTTAGGTCAGACTAAGTGTAATGTGGAAATATATCCTTAATTAACATTCCCAGGCTAGAATTTAGCCTCTTGCTCCCTGTTCATTTAGCCAAAAGTCTGTGTTTTTCAGCAGTTCTCTTTTGTTACAGTTTTGATTTTTATTGGCTACTGTACTGGAGAAAGGACTGTTATATTTTAGGTCAGGCTAAATCACAGCATCTTCTGGCTTTGTAATTTCTGAGCATCATTTGAAGACAATTTGCCTTGTGTAGAAACAATATGTTTGAGGTCTGTCCTCAGACCTAATGAGTGTATTTTTCCTGTTCATTGTACGCTCATATGTTTGCCACTGAGGATGCGTGGAGTTGTTCATTTAATGGCTTCCTAGACTGACCCGTGCACTCCTTGACATGTCTCGTGTCACTGATTTGTTGTTATTTCTGAAGAGCTGACTGTAACTGATAGGTGTAACCTACATAAGCCATGTGCATCAGCTATCAACTTTGAAAAATCTAGAGCACTCTGGTAGAAGATGAGATATATACATAAAAATAAAACCGTTTCACAGGGTGTCTGCTATGCAAGTTGTGTGCGCTGGCATATGACCAACACATGTAGTGTTTTCATTTATTTTATGGAGTTGGAAGTAGTTTAACTTCTGTGTGAAATGCTAATCAATTTTACATAGGTCTTAACCACACCTCTTTTAAATTGTCTTTCTCTAACAGCTTTTTATTTGAAAGTAGACAATAGGGTTAAAGGTGTTAGAAGTAGTACTGTCTGTATGTAAATAGTTTGTTCAGTCTGATGCCTTAAGCAATCTCTGGAAGAAAAGGTGAAACTGATATTTTCAGCAATTCAGGTCCAGTTTTGTTGGGTATAGCACAATTTACTGTGTGCTACTCACACTTATTTCTCCAAAAACTTTAACAAACTTGCAGCTAAGTTGACTTGGAGTGAACTGTTTAGGGAAACTGTAAAATGGAAGATTTTTTTTTTTAATTACTTTTATTTGTAGTTAATAATTGAAAGGTCAGACTTTGCAAATAACTGTGTTCTAGTATGGTGGTAGGAAAGCAGTTCAGGTGTACGTGGTACTTTTCGAACATGTTAGTTTTATGGTGGAGGATAGATAAAACATCTCCTGTTTACTCAGTAGACTTCTTTAATAGAGGAAAACCTGAAGTTTATTTGAAACAAGAGGATGTCACCAGGTGCAGCAACACCAAGAGGGAAGAGCCACCTTATTCTGCCAACTGCTCTAGCATCAGTGGGAGGGAGTGGGCAAGTTCGATGCTGTTAAGCAATTCTGTTTGATGCTGTCTCTGCTAAGGCACATCTAAAGTATTGCAAAGCACACACTGAATTTATAATTCATACTTACAAATATTGTGTGTGATTTCCTTCCACTGAATGTCTAAACCTGCTGTGACAAAATGAAATTTTAGATAGGCTCCTAAATAAGCATTGCTTGGGACCTACTCTGTGCAGTCAGAATTTTATTTGTAATGGTACGGAGCAGTTGGAGGGGAGAGGATGATTTGCAGAAGTTTCTGGTTTTTGTTATATATAAACTGTTCTGTTTTTTCAAATCTGTTACTTAGATTTACTGTTTTGTGGTCATATCTAAATATACTAATTTACTTTTTTATGTTAAAAGTATTAATTAAGAAATAAGAATTTCTGCTTTAGGCTGTGAATTAATAGTAAATTGCTTTAAAGAAATATCTAATTTATACAGCTACTTTTTTTTTTTTTAACATTCACTTACATTTAACAATGTAAAATATATAAAGGACTGAAAATTAGACGTGTGGCTTTTTTTCCAGGAATATTGCATAGTTTGTTTTGCAATGCTTGCTGCTAAATGATACCAGCAAATTGAAATGTTACAATGTTTTCACTGGCCCTTCAAGTGGAAGTATGAGTTCACAAACTTGAATATAGTCTGTAGTCTTTAATTTTGGGTAATGACTGTAAGATATCGTACTCTTGAGACATGAAAAAAAAAGGAGGAGTTTATCAACTATATTAGATCTTAAAAATGGAACTCATTAAAATTTTGGCCTCTTCTCTACAAATTAATGTGATTACGTCTTGCACATAAATAATTCGAGCTGTTTCTCTGCCTCTTAAAATAAAAGGTGGCTTTAATGAGTCACAGCTTCCATTTTAGTAAATTGTTCATAGGATAGGCAGGCTCAGGAACAACTGGGTTAAACCAAGAGATTATTTGAAAAATCTAGGGCATGTGCTCTCTCTGTTCAGTTGATTAGTTTTCATAATTCATCCTTGTTTCCACAGCAAAGAGCAGTGTAATACATGTGAACAAGAAGCAGTTTTCTATCTTTTGTGCTCTTTTATCTCTGTAATTTTACTGGAGAAAGTTAGTGAAATGGGGAAAAGTCATATTGTGTGTGAACGTTTAGAATGAAACTTGGTTTGTTTTGTGAAAATCTGTGGGATCTGAGACGCAGATGCTATTTTGGGGTGTCTGTGAATGACTCCAATTCTTTTCTGTTTGACTACAGGTTCATGAAGAACAGAGGCGATATTTCCGCTTATCAGAGATGATGTGGAGAGACGCTTTGTGAGTAACAGATGTATGATTTTTTTAAAAGCCAAAAATGCTAATGTGGGAGTTATTATTATTTTATTTTTCTCCTCTAATTTAGAATAACTGTGCCATTAAGTTTCATTTGGTTCTGGAAAGCTGTTAATATAGAGCCCTTCATGGAAAGCATAGACAAAGCTGATCATTGAAATAAAGAGCTGGAGGACTGAGCAGCAGAATATGTATGGTTTCGTAAATGATTAACCATGATGCCTAACTTTTCTACAGTGATCAGTCTACCAAAGGCTTTTCTGTTGACTGCTGAATGTGTTCTAGACATCAGTAAAACCCCCTGACAGTGGGCATATGGGTAACCTTTAGTAGGGTTAACTACATACTGACAGAAGCTCTTCTGTCAAGCTTCCGGGTGCTATCTATTCTGCATGACAGCTTATTAACACTTTATTGTCGTTGTCTGATTTTGATTGGAATTCTGATATATTTGCCATAAAGAGGATGAGAATAGTAGCTGTCTATAGAAGATTTCCTTAAAGTTTTTGATTTCTGTCTGCTGGAACACAACAATATTCTGGGAGCGTGCAGTTGAACTGTGCTCTGAAAATATTACAGGAAAGGAAGAACATCTGTGTCAGAATATAACTGTACCTAAATAAGTACTTAAAGGATTTACTTCTGTGGGAAGATCACTTTTTATGATGGCAGTAAGGTTGATGCAATGTCTTATTTGTCATATGGACTCCATAAACATGCTATGTTTCTAATGCTGTAGACTCATCAACCAACTCTTTCCTTTGGGACGATTAGTCCCAATGTTTCCTTTAGTTTGCCAAATTTCCAGTAACAGTTGAGAATTAAAGCAGCATGTTATTTTAGCATTTTCCTTTATAGTCTTCGTGCATTTTTTTTTTTTAAAGGTATAATACAAGTAATGTGGTCTTGAGTGCTTTCTTTTAAACCACAAGTCTAATTATAATTACCTAGGAGAATGGTGCCTTTGTGGACAACTTCAGTGCTTTTCTTAGCACTGAAGAGCTCAAATTAGAAGAACTGCTGTTACATCAGGCACCTTGATGTCTAACATTTTTTGCATTTGCAGATTAATGCTACACCATGAAAATTTTGGTCTTTTTACAAATTGAAAAATATCCTTTTATTGGAATAGACTAGTAATTGCTTAAACTCCTAGGTAGGAAGCAGTTAGGAGTCTTACGTGGGATTTACCTTTTTTTTTTTTTTTTTTTTTTTTTTTTTTTTTTTACCCAGGTTTAAGAAAAATGTTTTTAAATGGTTTTTAGGCTTCCCATGTCTTGGAGCTATTTGCATACTTTCATAGGTGCGGTTTTGTGATTTGTAGTTTAGTAACTACTTAAGTCTTAGTGACAGTTTTTAAAAACTTCCTTGTTTTGAGATGAGGTTCAGCATCTGCAAATAGGGGCTGGTAGTCTGTCTTGCTTTCAGTCAAGACAAAATCTACTTCCAGATAATACTGGCTTGTAGTCATCTTTCCTTTGGCTTCTTCTAGGCTCTGCTTGCCAATTGAGGAGGGCTGCAGGATTTCTTTGTATTGTTGTCCTAGCCAGGTGCTGGATTCATTATGAAACAGCAGGAGAAATCCTTGTGCTGATCTAGCTGACTTCCCCAGGAGATAGTGTTGATTCCGTCTGTGACCTTGAGATCACTTTCTTGTGGCCGAAGTCACAGCTGGCTGAGTAGTGGTGATAATATGGAACATTATTTAATAATATAACTTTTAAGAAGAATAATATTTTAAATAAAAATATTTTCCGTGATGCCTTTTGCAGATAAACCAGCGTAGTAGATTATTTGATTCCTTGGTCATGGCACATGTTGTTCTCCTTGTTTTCAGATTCTGGTCAGGGCTCGAGCAGAGTCCCTTGATGAGAGGGGGGGGCAGAGCTTCCTTCTGCAGCTCCTCAAACTGCTCTGCTCTGCCGCAGAGACGATTGTCCTTTGGCAGTCCCACGTCTGACCCAGTGAGTCAGGCAGGACTTGCTCAGGGGTCTGCTTTCTTAGGCTGCTTCCTTTGCGAATGACACCGTTCTTAAAAGTGTTCCTATTTAAATTCTCAAACCTCAACAACAAAGATTTCTGCTGTTAGTAATGAGGTGAGGGCATATCACCAAAGACTTGGTTTGGTTCCAGTTCTTTTGTTTCAACTTTCTAGGCTGCTTCCTTAGGACAAAGGAGCTTTTTCATAACTGAAAACCTGTGCCCTTTAAAAAAAAAAATAAATTAAACTCTTTCTGTAGCTTTCTACTAGGTATAAGGGTAAATGATGGAAGTAGAAGTTGTGTGGCCATCTGGTTGGTACAGGCTTGCCTAAGTTTGTGCTTTAGACAGGTACAGTGTGTTAGATAGTACAGTTGTGTTTACTTGCCAACTGGGTATCACTCTAGAGTCTGGAAAAATTTGTAGTAGAAATAAGTTCTTTTTTTTTTAAATAAGATATTGTCATTGTTATCAGCTTAATAAAATTGGAACTTGATTGATCTCTTTTCTTAATGAGAAATATAGTTTAGGTATAAATTTTCCAAGTATTAGTCTAAATACCTTAAAATATTTTCATAGTTAGTGGTAGCACATACATTTTTCTTTGAGTGTATTTATAGATGTTGACTGTCATTTTAGTGTGGTAATTCTCAGAAAAGGCTCTGTGAAAACTAGACAGCAGTTATTTTGTGAGGCCAGCATTTAATTTGTACAGATGGTTGCCGTTAAGGACCTTTTAGCTGCATAGCAGTCAGCTTTTCATGGTCTTCAGCATATGGCTGGGTCAGGTTGTGCTCTGATACTTAAGAGAGAGGATAAGGCTTACAGCCAGTGACACCCACCGTGAGCACTGCTTCTGGATTTGCCTACGTTAAGACTCCTCTGTGTCAGCATTAGTAGCTGCAATAACAGGTAATGTCTATCTGACTAGTTTCATTACTTCTTATGGGATTATTGCAAAGGTGAATATGAGTAAGACATAATAGGATAGCTTGTGAATTTAATAGAGTTTAGTCCTTGTTGCAGAGTGGAGGTGCGGGAACTCATTTCCTTCCACAGTTCTACAGGATCAGAACCTTGGCTTTAACCTCTGTGCTGTAATATCTCTTTCTGTGAGTGGTATTTATAGTTATATAAAGTTTGTGGGATGTATAATGGAAACCTGTTACTTTTTTTTTTATAATTGTTATTACTGTGCACTTCTGAATGTGCAGAATTTCTTGTTAAAAGTGGAAAAATGTTTCACCTTTTGAATGGTCAAGCAGCAATCTTTAAAGGGCTTAAAATATATACTGCATCTTCATTAAATTAAAAAGTGTCTTTGCTAATAAAGTGAGAATGCACAGTAAAAGCTTTTTTTGTTTAGTAGTATTGACTCGTACATTCATAAACATCAGAATATTAAGGTAAATATTATCCAGTATACTTAGGAATTAAAATTGTAGCAATTAAGTACTTCAACTGAAACAGAGATGCACACCCATTCGCTATGCTGATTTTTTTCCTGACAGGCTGAATGAGGGTGCGTGGTTCTACTTGACATCTGCCCATGTCTGAGTAAGTCTAATTTGTACAATAGTAATAGATACTTGAGCTGTGCCCTCCGTAATCAGTAGATTAGGGGTGTATGTGACAAGTTGGACACCGAAGGGACATGCTGTATCTAAGCTATTCAGTTTCCTCGTGAATGGACTAATATGTTCCATTGGCCTTCCCTGATCTTAGTAACCACATAAAGCTTTATGCTCTTAAAATAACTGACAGTCAGCAGCTGGTTTCTTACCAGGATTTTTTTAACTGCTAGTGAGGAGAAAGTGAGATCCAAATGTCATGAGTCCTGTTGTCTTCCTGTAAATAACACACGTTTTTCTTTTACTTATATTTACTGGATTGCTCTGTGTGCTTTCGTTGTCACATGCAATGCTTATCTGATCAAGCTTTTGTCAGTGGAATCTATTTCAGCAGTGTGAATTTATTAAATACAGATGGTGATGAATGAGCTATAATATGCTGAAGTTGTACGCATCAGTTATTTATATTGGAGAAGGGCTTTACTGAGGGATGGAAAATACAGGTGAAATGCAAATCCTTTACAGAACACTGAAGATACAGTAAATCTGTAAGGACTCAAACATTTTAGGAACACTTCTATATCACACTGATTAGATGTTTTTGGGTCAACTAATAAGCTTCATAGTATTTTGATTCATCTTGCCATAAATATGTAAGAGTTTATATTTGGTTAATTGTGCAAATCCAGGCATGAAATGGTTGATCAGCTGACTTAAAGTCAAAAGAATATTTAATTTAAAACAATGTTTTGCTGCATACACCTCAGCATTGAAAAAATTCTGCTTTCTGGTACTTTACTTTCAGTGCAGTGAGTTGAGAATGTCCTTGCACAGTTCCCTGAACTGGTGTCACATGCAGCTGCTTGTGGAAATGGATGAGTTTCAGGTCCCTGCCCCATTTGTGGGAAAGATGTGATGCTGTATAACAAGGAGGTTTTTTCATCCTAGGTAACAGCTAACTTTGCTGACAGTAAAGTAAGGGCACTGAATAATGGAAGGGAAGGGGGCAAGGGAGAACCTTTCTGCCACCTGTAACCCATGTTAGGTGCGTGGGACTCACTAGCCTGGTTCTTCCAGCTTACTGTGAAATACAGCCTGAAATGGTGGACGTGGCAAGAGGTACCCCTTCCACTGCAGTCTGGAGAGATGTGTCTGTGGGGTCTACTGGATGTGAAGCATTGGTGAGGAAGAGCTGTGTGTCTGCTCTTGGTGAAGCTGTCAGCCATAGGAAATGGCTGAGGGGTCAGTCTAGATACAGGGGTACAGGTTGAAAGGAGAGGCATCTTCAAGGTCATTGGTGTGGAAAGAGTAAGTGATTTATTCCAGGTAAACTATAGAAATAATGTACAAGGAGAGGAGGCATCTCTGATGACTTGTGACTGACACAAACCTGTGGATGAGAGTTTCAGTGAGAGTGTGTTCCAGCTGCGTATTGTCCTGTATGTCACTTAACGAGTGTGTAAGCAGACAGGTCTGTTTTTAAACTTCAGTTACATAAATCTTTACATAAAATGCCACACTGCATTTGCCTCGAAATGTAACAGTGAGTCCAGTATTGTCAGACTTGTCACTCTTAGAGTTCAAATTAGGGAGCCCGCAACTGCCAAAACACGGATTGACTTGAGAGCCATGATCTGTTAGGGCACAGATGCCAGTGCACTTGGGCAATGAAATAATCCCGTTTTAGCTCGGGAGCACAGAAACATGATTGTGCTCCTGCAAATGCTATGCACAGGTTGAAATTGCTGAATGATGTTGAGATTATAGGTTTGATTGCGTTAAGATTGCATAAAGGTTTTTCTTTCCCCATGTAACAGCTCTAGAGGCTTATTTTGCTGTCGATAGATGTCTTACTAAGGGTTGCTTTATCTGTGCATTGAAACAGTTTGTATTCTGTTTTGCTGCAGGTATCCTTCTGGACTGTTTTGGGACATATTTTAGGACAGTGGGGGAAGGCAGGAGATCTTCTGGAGCTTTACACTCCGTACATTCGTAGCGTTTCCATTGCCAGCTTGCATCCTGCATGTTGGAGTGTAACTTTCACAAGCCAAATGTTTCCACTGCTTTAATAGTGCTCTGTTGTGTGCTGTACAAGATAGTTTTGCAGTAGAATGGTTTACATAAAACAAGAATTACTTGCACTGATTTTAAATATGGTTTTGTATTTTAGAGTTCAGTGTAGTGGATCCTGTTCTAGGCAACAGTCTTGCTTCCTTTTTAGTATATGCAGCTTACCTGAAATTATGCTGCTTGTAAATGGCATTTCGGGAAGTCTAAACTGACCCAGCATATGCTTACTGCTGCGTTTTAATGGACTCCTGTGTGCAATATGAAGTGTGTTTGGTTTTTTAGTAACAGAGGCTTCCTTAAATTTCAGACTTTGCAGAGTTTCACAACACTTCTTGTTTTTAATAATCTCTTACTTTTGCTTCAAGGAATGAAAGTGGAATAGCTTTATTAATTATGTTGATTGATGTATTTATTTTTAAAAACATAATAAGGAACATTGTTGTAGTGTTTTGTCAAAGAAAAATCTCCGTGGAATCTTTTTAAAAATGTTTGTCTGATGCCCTCTGTAACACTTGCTCCTAAGCAACCCTGACTCAACAGATGTTGCATCTGCATGTTTGCAGCTGGATCAGAATAGCCTCCGATGGAAAGGCCCATGTCTCTGCTGTTATTGTGCTAGCAGAGTTCTCAGCAATAGGCTTCCTTCTCTTGTCATGTTTGGTTTTGGTGGCTTTTGAGCAGATATAATTAGCTTTTTGTACTGGGTTTGCAAGAGGCAAAGTGCTACCTTAACAATTGCTGCCTACTTGCACTTGAAATGCTTGCTCGTGCGGAGTCAGCCTTGAGCTCTTGGTTCTTGCTGGCTTATGGATAGTCTGCCTTATTGGATGCAGTCTTGTGTTTTAAATTAAAAAATAAAAAAAATTGAAGAAATTTATGAACTTTCCTAGGAAGCAGACTTCTCGTTTTTTACTTTATATGGATAAACAACTGATTCTGTGACTAAGTTTAGATCTTTTATTCTTTCGAATTTAATGATGATATACTCTTACTTAATTTTGCGTGTATGTGAAAATGCAGCGGAAAGTACAGCTCAGTATCTAGTTTGCAGAAACTCTCCTTAGGTAATGTGTTGTTTGAATACTGAGTGGTGGAACACTGGCACGGGTTGCCCAGAGAGGTGGTGGATGCCCCATCCCTGGAAACATTCCAGGCCAGGTTGGACGGGGCCCTGAGCAACCTGATCTGGTTGGAGATGTCCCTGCTCCTTGCAGGGGGGTTGGACTGGATGGCCTTTAAAGTTCCCTTCCAACCCAAACTGTTCTAGGATTCTATGAATACTCACCTGACAAGCAATGCTTGGTAAAACAAAACATCTTTCATCTAAAGTGCTTTTAAGTTGGAGTGCAAAAAGAGCAGGTGCAGATGGTGATCTATAGGAAATCAAACTGAGTGACTAAGAAGAAGCAGTTGCAATGTTTCGGCACTCTGACCAATGTCAAGCGCCATATGCTGACTTGGTTGTTTTTAAGGAGAAATTATAACTTTTTTTTTTTTAAGACATCTTTTAAGGCACCTTGTGCACAAGGGGTCACATGAAAGAAAACAAAGGCGCTTGTTGGATGGTTTGCCAAAGGTTGATCTAATTAAGGGGAACAAATGTTGCAAAAACAGCAAAGCTGAGCCCTGAAGGGCATTAGAAAGCAGCTTTTCATGCTTGGTGTTGAGAGAAGCAGCAGTATTGGATGCACAGTAATAAATTAACGTGCCTGAAGGGACAAGGCAGGAAGACATTTCAGAAATTTCAAAGATTTAAGAAATGTCTGAAACCAGAATAATTTAATTTTGTGAAAGATGGGTTTTACCTGTGTAGATAATGAGGGAGAAAAGGTTGCATCTTGAAAATGCTGAAGAAATAGATCTCAAAAGAGGAGTTGTATGTTTGACGTAACTCTTTATACAGGCAGCATATGCTTGTGGAAGATGGCTTTTTCCCAGTTTATCCTAGATGATTTGCTAACATAAATTGGTACAAGTCAATTATCAATGTAAGTGCATTTGTTTAAGGCTGTTGCTGATCTGAATGTTTAAATTCTTTAGAGAATCAGCACCCTTCGTGTTTCCTATATCTTTACTCTCTTGCCAAGGAAAAAGATCCTGCAAACAAAACACTCTTTCTTTACTCCCCTCTAGCAAACAAATTACCAGTCAGGCAAAATTGCTCATCTGTAATGATGTAGTACTGCAGGCAAGATGAAAAGCACAAATGTAGATCTGTCCAAAGACGTGAAGTAGTATATGGGTAGGAAAGAAGAAATGAAAAGATTTTGATAGAAATATTGTCAAATTCACCCAAGGCTTTATAATATTAAAATGCCTGAAGACCTAGCTCAACTTTTGAATGTCATTTTCATTCTTGATGCTTTGTTGGCAAAGAGAACAACTCGTAAATTCAGTGCTTTTTTAAATACAAAATATTTTGTTCCTATGGAATGCTTTGTGGTGACAAAAGTGACTTAATGTTGGATTTTCATTGAAAAGTAATTCAGTTTGTAACACATTTTCAAGAAAGGAAAAAATAAGTGCATCCTTGTGAGGCGAGTATACATGAATACAGGACAAGTTAATTAGAAATCAGCATCCTAGATGAGATCCTGTCTTTGCAAGCCAGAAGACGAGTAATTGAAGTTCATGGTAGACAAGGGAATAGCAGAAATGCAGGCATCACGGCAGAGCAGTAGAGAGTAAATTCATGCAGAAAGGGTTTTGTGTGCACTCGGTTTGTGGAATATTGGGGTAAAGGCTTTTCATTGAGATTGGCACTTTTTATAGTGTCACTTTTTTGGTCCTTTTTTAACTTCAGACTTTTCAGTTGATGGGATGTGTTCTTGAGTTGATTTTCTTGCTGCTGCTGCTGCTAGTCTTGATGTATTTCTGGAAAAACCTCAAAAGGTAGTATTGAGATGGATAGCTCGCGGATACTGTTGTGCCTGAATAAACTTTAGAAAGTGTCTCATCTACTTTGTGCTTTTCTGTGATTCATTATTCTTTCTTCAAACAAAAAGACTCAGTTTCTTACCAAGATGGACTCCACAGATCTTTGGCAGTTATTTGCTGTAACTTCATTTGTTCTGCCATGTGAAGCACGTCAGGATGGCCACTCTCATTTAGAATTACATGTTACATTTATCTCCTTTATTTAGAATTACATGTTACATTATCTCCTCCTTTTTACCTAGTGACTCCTTAGGGGAGTCACTAACCTGGGCGGCATGGATCATGCTGTGCTCACAGGGGAGGTGTCAGCCGTGCTGCATGACAGGTATGTTGCAAGTACCTGAATGCCTGCAGAGATGTCAGTGGAGTATTTTTTTTTTTTTTTTTTTTTTTTTTTTTTTTTTTTTA
>WHYT01016003.1:119897-156008 GCA_009806455.1 Tetrax tetrax
TTGTTGGTTTTTTTGTTTTTTTTTTTTTTTTTTTTTTTTTTTTTTTTTTTTTTTTTTAATTTCAGTATTTTAACACTTCATTATGTGGGATGATAGTGGGCAATGCTTTGTGCAGTATGCAGCAAGGCTTTGTTCGGGTGGCCGCAGTACGTTATGCCTGGCCTGAGTTACTATCATGATTCTTCTGAGGTGTTATTGTGCAACTTTGGTGTTACATTAGTTATTTCTGAGGTTCTCGGAAGATGTTTCAGGCAAATAAAGTGGTGTTGCAGCATGACTTCTGGTGCTGTTTTTGATTAAAGTAATGTTTTGTACCTCTCATGATGTGTGTATACCCTTCTGCGTATTATCATTCTACCTTGTGTGGCCAAAGTATTTCCAGAAACCATACTGCTGAACTTCAGAATGAGTAAAAAACCTTAATTGTAAGAACAAGTCAGAGCAAAGCTTTGCTTAACATAAATTTTGCTTTGTGTAGAGATCCAAAAAATGATTATACGATGGGACACATACTGCAAGAGCTCAATATATATAGCTGAAAGAATATGCAAAGGCTTGTGAGAAGGTGTGATGAGCAAGTGAGATGCTTATGGATGTCATTGTATTTCAGCTGTGTCTTACGTTGGTTCTGCTACTTGTACATAAGTACCTAAGCATGGTCTTGGCTGTGTCTAATACCTACACCAAATTTCATAATTACATATAAAATCATGTAATTAAACTTGTGTAGTTCAAATTTACAGTGGAAAAATATAGCCAGAAATATCTTAATTTGTAGGTCAAAGATTGTCTAAGGTTGGAGAATCTCTAGATGTTTGTCTTGAACAGTGGAGCATCAGAGTTGACACACTTGGAGTCAGTTATCCACATAATTTATTAATCTTATGTCGTACCTCATTTGATGCCTTCTTTCTTTCTTCCCTGAAGATGCACTGCTTTTTCTATTTAAATTTGACATACAGAAACAGTTTTATATTGAAGGCTTAGGTTGGAAACACTAAAATTTTTCTTGAAAAGAAGTTCTAGCTTAAATTCATCCTTCCTTGTGCTTAGCAGTACAGATTATATTGCACAGATCCAGGTATAATACAGAAGGGAGAGTGTTTATAGTTGTTCTTACGTGTCTGTATGTTTGTCCTACTGTGGGTTTAATGATGCTTTGGCAGTGGGAGGTAACGTGGAGAAGTTTGATTGCTGGCCTTGTATGTGACTCTGCTTGAGTCACCTACTGTGCCTCTCGGTACAAACCACTTGTAAAATTACTTTTTACAGTTGCTTCTGTGAATCTATGTTGTAAGAAGAAATGGTTACTGAAAAGCTGCTGGTGCAATAGCTGAAGCATGCTATGTGAAGGAGTTTCCTCTGATTATTTTTTTTAACCAGACATCTGCTAGTTTCATTTGAAGTGTTCTCTTTGTGTTTATAGCTGGTAAATGATGACTCTCTGTACACCTTCGCCATGCTTTTTGTGACACTAGAATCTTGATCTATTTCTTCTTGCCTATCTGCCTTCCATGCTCCTAACTCCAATCTACAAGTTGTTTCTTATACAGAAGCCATTTCTCATGTTTGCTCATCCTTTTCCCTGTCTGCCTTTTCCAGTTCCATCGCTGTAGCTGCTCATGGGGCAAAGAGCAAATAGCTCATATCCGAAACCAGGTAAAGTGGGGGAAGGATGCTGTGTTTGACAGCAGGTAGTACAGGCTTAGGAATTTTAAGACTGGGCACAAGCTAGTCCAAGCTAATGATGTTGCACAAATCAACTGAAGTTTAAAAAGTCATTTTGCATCAGTATCCTATCTGAATTGAATTTTCTGGTTGTGCTGTTTTTTCCTATTTAAAATGGGAATTTATGAAAATGCGTATTTGTAGGTAGAGCAGTTCTTAGGAATACCAGAAGGTGGCATAACTGATTTTCCTAAAGGTGTTTTGGTTGCAAGAAATACATAGGATGCTACTGAACTTATTTTAAAGCTTAGTCAAATTTTGATCTAAGGGAAGTTGGATCAGTTTAGCCCTTAAATATTTAAGGGAGCAATTTAAGGGTGTACTCATTCTGCTCCTTTTCAAAACTCTGGTTTTGGAAACTCTGGTGGGATTTGTGCTGGCTTTTACATCTCAAGTTTTTGAAGTTGGAAGTATTTTAACCTAAGTGCAGGATGGAAAGAAGTGGTTGTCCATTGTGCGTGCAGTGGAATTCTCTCCTTCGCTGTTTTACTGAATCCTGGTTTCCTGTTTACACATTATTTAGATATTTTGCTTTACCAAATTCCAAAATTAGACCAATTTCTGTCTGTTTTAAGCTCTTCACGTTAGCTGGTGCTATGCAAGAATAAATTTTTAATACGGTAAATTACAAATTATAGTTTTATGCTGTAGCAGCTCTAACCACATGCAGGTGTATGGGTATGCCCATGTCAAGTATTAGAAGCAGTAAGTGGAAAGAGTGTGCAAAAGAGGCCAGTAAGCGTTTAAATGAAAATCTCTTTTCAGCATAATACGCATTTAGTTTCAGCAAACGGGAAAGTTAGTCTTTGCGCAGTGCTGTCTTGCATTTAATGACAAGGTGATGTAATACGGCATTAGATACCATCTCATGTGATACTTTCCTTTCTAGAGCAGCCTGTCTCGGTGCAGTCATCTCCAGTCTGGTGTGGTTCAAAAAGTACTTAAATGTACCTTAAAAGTAGGTTTCCATTCAGAGATCCAAGGGGATTTTTTTGTAGAGCGAGTGTATTGGGTGTAGTTGGGCAGGTTTTGTAAGTGGGGTGTTGATGCAGGGGTGCCCTGTGCAGGATAAGGCTCTGGCTGCCCTGTGCCAGGCACAGCTGGGGTTGATTTTGCATTGAAACCTTTCCTATATGAATAGTTAAATTAATTGATATAGGACAGAACCAGAACTTTTGAAGTATTGAGATACATGGGATTTTTTTCTTTCCTTCAGCTCCCTCTGGCAGACAAACACCTGAATTACATCTGTTTTATTTTAAACTCTATGTCAGAGAAAGGCTTGTCCCTACTCAGTTATCACAGTTCTTTGGTGTTGTATGCGTGTGCCTCAAGAAGAGATTTTTCAGCTGTAGAAAAGTAGATGACTGCAGCTGCAGAAAGTGCTGCAAATGCAAATATTTTTTGGTTTAGCTGACTTTTGTACAGCCTTTTTGCACATTACAACTGTGCAATGCCATTTCACCCCAAAGACCTCTACACCATGCTCATGTATTGATTTTTTTTTTTTTTTTTTTTTTTTTTTTTTTTTTTACTGACTGAGCTGCCGTGAGGGCAGGTGGAAGGCAAGTGGTGCAGCTCTGCTCTTGTGAGCCATCCCCTGGGCTAAGCCCTTCCACCCACCTCTCTGCAGTCCTCTCCTTCTCAGACCTTTGCCAATTTTTTAATATTTTTTTTTTCTTTTTTTCCCAATTCTGTGTTTACAAAGGACATTTGCCAGGATGAACTTATGTGATCACATCTACATCTTTCTAATGTTGGGCAAGACTGCCTGGAGTGTGTGGTAGTACTGGTAAAATGGCTCAGCAGTGATGCCTGCAGAAGCTGCTACATGGACATTTCTGAAATCACTGAGCTTCAATTTTCATTGAGTCAGATGTTTGAAGTTTTATGAAATAAAGGTTTACAATTAGGAGATCTAAACTATTTGGTTTAAATATTTCATAGTTTCAAAAAATCCAGTGAAGATTAGCTTTCTTCTGTGGGTCTTTCTAAAAACAGCTTGTACTTAGATTTTTCTTGCTATGTAAATTTTTTTTAAATGCAAAGCAATATTTCCTGATTTGATCCTAAATTATCTGGGTAGTTATGTTGTCACTAAATAGGGATGTTGTAACTGCAAAGTTGTTCCAGTGTGCTAAGTTTATATCTTAAAACAGTTACTTTAAATCTGCTTTTGGAAATGAATTCATAGCTTGTACATTTACCCACCGTAACAAACTGGAATGAAATAAATAACTGGCCTCTTTTGAAACTTTGACTAGGAAACTTAGAGTTTTCTTTAAATTTATATTCTTACAGATGCTAGAGAAGCAAGCAGTTTATAAATTCCTGTAATTATTGTGCAGGAATTTTGACATTTGGCAAATTAGAATATAATGATGTTTTCAGAGAAATGAAATGGTTTAATATGAATTGTCATTTTTGTGATCGTTCTTTTTTAGCTTCTGGAAAAATCTAAGTGTCAGCAAGGTATAAATTTTGAAAGTTTTGTGTATTTTTTTTTGTTTAAATGTTAATAACATCTAAGATTATGTTAATTCTGTGGTATTAACATAATCATTGGTTTTACACCCTCCCTACACCCCCCTTCAGCTGAATGTTAAAGGCTGTGCCTTTTTGGGTCCTTTGTATAACAACGCTGAACAGTGGAAATATAAAGAAAACCTCTTTTTGCCATAGAAGATGACTAGGTATCTTCTGAAGAGGCACTATCCAACTCTGTGGAAATCTTGCAAGTAAAGCTGTTCCATGCACTTAGGAGTGCAAGGATGGTTACAGGTATCATTGAGGTGTAAATCCTCCTCGAGCTGCAAGCACACATCTTCAGTGTCTTTGCTCCTGGCCCCCTCCCAAGTGGAAGAACCTGTGAAAACTATCAATTTTTGTCAATTTTTCACTGCTGCTGAATGGAAGAGCATCAAAACAAGAGGCCTGGTTACTCGATTTTGCTTTCCTTCTCAGGACAGGTAGTGTGGAGGTTATCACTGGTTTGACTTGCTGAGGGAGGGAGGATCCCGAGCAAACAAACCAGGGAGTTCCCCCCATGTTGTCTTTTATGAAGGAATCTTTGGACTAGACCTACCTTTGTCAAACAGGAGGAGTTGATTGCCGATTGCCTCTGGGTTATGGGCCAAAAAATTGAAGAAATTTAAAGTACTGGGGTGTAGTACAAGACTCCCTTTTGTCCCACATGGCCTATTCAGCTGTTCCAGCTTTGGTACTAAATCCACCTGTTCTCACAGCATTTAGTTGGAATGATCTGTGGACTTGAAACTCCTTATTCAGTGTAGAGAAATTGTACTTCTTTACCCCCCCCCCCCCCCAATTGAACAGGAGAAATACTAATGCTAATGATAAATTTGAAACGGAACTTTTTGCTGTGTAGGCCTGTCACATGCCTTTGTGTGTGTGAAGGCAAGCTGAACTTCAAGTTGCTATTTCATAAAAAATTGTATCTAACATGCTTAAGACTAGCTGATGGCAAGTAATAATGATTGAATCTATGTAGGTATTATGTTTTTTGTGACTCCTTAAAGGAATCCAGCCAGCAGCAGTGGCTGTGAGCAGCATGGTGCAGCAGCTACAAGTCTTCTAGAAGACACATTCCTGCTGTTTGTTGGCTCCCAGATTGCACACAGCAGTTTCTGACAACCTGGACTTGAAGCATCAACATCTTCCTCGAAACCTTTTTTGGTCTCATTCTCTGTCAGTCTTCCCTGAGGGATTTTGGCCTCCAGATAACGACATCAGACTGCTGACATCTGGAAACGTTGTAGGTTGTGGGTTAGCAGACTGGATCCAGCAGAGGTGACAATTCAGTGTGAATTCCTGTGCTCAGAAAAAGTTAATCTTCTTGTCTTTAAAGAAATGGAATCATTACAGAAATGCAGAATAAGAGCAGCGATCAATATGTTTTATTCTTGGCTCCCTGTCCTTGCTCTTTTCAGTAGGGACTGCTTTGCGTAGATGTGCAGGGCCACAAAAACTCACTGCAGTGGATAAAGGCAGTCAGGTTTAGGAATTGCAGAATGGCTAACTGAATCCGTGTAAATAATGGAGGGAGAAAAGGAAAAGCCAACAGTCTTTTATTTTAAGAATATTTTCAAAATACTTTAATCGACACGTGACTAATGTAATTTGCAGTTTGCTGTCTGTGGCGCAGGAAATACTAAAGTTGTTAGTGACTGGTGCTCAACCCTAGCCTCCTTTTAATTACTTAATTGTTTAATATATTTGCATCATATGAATTAGATATGTAAATCTGTTTAGACATACCTACTAAAATAAATTGCGCAGCCAACAGATCATAACAGCTGTGGAGAAGTAGTTTAGAAATAAATTCTTTGTAGTTCACGGTTTGACCTAATAAAAATAACTGTTGCTTCAGACCAATTATTTTCAGCTGGGTCAGTCTGGCTGCTGTGACTGTGCATTCAGATTTCACCAGTGATTTATTACATATAATCACCTGGGGAAGATGAGCACTGTCCTCTGAATAAATTGCTGTTAATTCAAAAGTATTTCTTAGCGGTACGCTGTCAGCAGAATACATGGGCTTAGAGGAAAAGTTGGAAACCTTCATTAACTCACTTTGATTTTACTTCCTACGAAGTGTTTTAAGACCTTATTTTACCTAATGCCTTTTAAGTAAGAGTAATTTCCTGAAGCAAAGCTGAATTTTATTTTTTCCATATTAAAACCCGTAGCTTGTAACTGAGTTAACAGTGCATCTTGACTCTTGGAAGTGATTTCTTGCTAGAAATCTTACCTCAATTTTAGAGCAAAGCCCTCTTCAGGAATACACACAAGAAAATCCAGAGAATCTATAAGTGGCATAAAATAAAAACTACGTTCATGGCCAGAAACGCACACCTAAGAATAGATTTGAGATATTTTTGAGTCTGTATAGTTACAAAATATACCTGAAAATGAATTTAATATTTTGGTAAATTAACCCTTCTAAATATTAGAAGTGTGAATACTACAGGGATCGGGTTTGTTCATTTCTTGTGTGTCCCCCTTTTCCTGTGAGGTTCTGGGAAGCTGACTTTGGGTAAATCTTAAGTTATGTTTTTAAAATTTTTTTTAAAATATTTGATTGTGACCTGATAGGAAATGGTGTGGGCTTTTTTAACTGTTTACTATTGCTGAATAATTTCAGAAATTTCATACTTAGGCCATCAAGGTATTTTTCTCATTAATGTATGATACTTGCAAGGACCAAGGTTGTGAAGTTTTGGAGAATGTTTGTAGTGGAGAAACTCATTACTCAACAGGATTACTTCTCAGTCAGCCAAGCTGCTACTACCTCTCTGGTTTGTTGAAGTACGTACATTTTGGTAGTCTGAAAAACCACGTGAGAACTTGAACCTTTCCTAACTGAGGTGTCTGGGAGGGAAGGGGAAGTGACTCTGTCGGGTGCGGGGTAATATATATTTATTTATCTATATCTATATATATATATATATATATATCTCAAGTGTGTGTGTATAGGTATATATAGCGTGTGTATATATACACATGTGCTACATATACAGATACATATATATAGTATGCATATGTATATTTATGTATAAAAATAATATTCACTGAAATGATGCATCCTAGAATGTCACTGCAGCAGTTTCCCTATTTATACAGGAAAAAATGCTGAGTGGGTGGATGGTAAACTGCAGTACCTCTTGTTAAACATGTGGTACATGCCCTGACTGCTTAACGTAATATTTAAAGATTTGGGGATTTTTTTTTTTTCCTGTTTTAGAAATGCCCTACACATAATGCGATAGAGACAGGAACCTGAACTGCTTCAGCATTTTGACAGCAGGCAGGATTGGCTACAAACCTAGTTTGTCTCACTTCTTTATGCCATACAATTTATGATTGTTCCTTGAGCAGTCAACCCAATTTAAAAGAATTAAATACATTTGATAGTAGGTACTTTGTAAGCATCTCTGTTCCATTTATGAGGCTGTGTACTTCTTGATGACTACAGTGCAATTACTTCCAAAAGACACTGTAACTTATAGTTGATGTCTGAGGGCGTTTTTTCTCTCAGTTATAAAAAAAAAAAAATTATTAGTGGATAGTAAGTCAAAATACAGGTGTAATTCTCAGAACTGTCTTCAGCTGTTTTAAAGCTTGCTTATTAATTTACTTCAAAAAACTAACTGAAAGTGTGTTTCTTTGTAAGGTTTCTCAAAAAGTTGTAGTTTCAGTAGAAGTATTGCCAGGTGCATGTTGCCAGTTTTTTTTTCTGTACTTCAATATTTGGGGAGAGTTACAGTGTCGCTGTGAGGGGACTGCAAACATAATTGCACTGGTTTCCTTTGGATTCCTCTTTAGGCAGAGATCTGCTTTCCCTTCATATGAATGTTAGTGTGAATATTTTCAGAATATATGGTCAAATAAATTGCATTAATTAATTGACTTGTATATAGGGCAGTACTGTCAACACCGTCTTTTAATTATTCTCTTCCAGTAATTGGAACAGCTGTGGTTTAATAGGTAGAAAAGCCAGAGGTAGAGACGTGAGAAGCATCCATGTGCAGGGGAAGAAGTCAAATGAGGAAGCCAATGAAACTACCACACTGTCAGTTTTTTAGGGATCCTGAAGAGAAATATTCTGCATCCTTATTTGTTCCCATTCAGTTTCTGGACTTGTGGCTTTACAGCCATACTTAAAATGCTGAAAGGATTTGATGTTGAAATTATTACTGCACTTGAGCTCCATGGCTTTGTGAATGCTTTACTGGGTTTTGGGCTTTCGGTTTTATTTTCTTCTGTATCAAAACGGTCTTGTGTGGTAGTATGCATCAGCTCAGCAGGCTGGTTGTTGTAAGGTCTGCAGAAGGTGAGAGCAATTCCTTCCAATGTGAAACGGAGTTTCTGCCTTCAGTTTGGAGCGAGCTTTGCTAGTGCTAGTGTCATCAGAGGTTTTAATCACATAACATATAGAATTTTAAAATAGAAACATGGCTTTATATCAGTGAATTATTAGAACATAGGTCTTGGGGAAAAGAATCTCAAAAGTCTGAAGATGTTTACTGGTCTTAATGCCACCATTTTATCCTGTTTTTCTGTGTTTTTGAGTTTGGTGTCTTTTAACAAACACGTTATTGGTAGGAAATAGTCTAATGTTAGAAAACATAATATTTGTCACACAGATATTTAGACCTGTCTGTCTACATTTCGAGATGAAAATGGGAGATGTAAATCACACAGTCACTGTAACTTTGAACGTTTTTCTTTCTGTAAGGTTACGAGAAGCTGGGGGTTCAGGGAGTGCAGAAGACTTTTCAGGTCACGCTAGCAAGGGTTTGCAAGACTTGAGAAAGTTTCCATCTAGCATAACCATATATACACCTAGTGCTTTCGGTTCCTCTGATATGAGGTAGATAAATAAAAGTAGGGAGGAAAGCAGCTTGTTAGAGTGGAACAGCAAATCTTATAACCGCAGCAAATTGCTTGAATGAGCAAATTTTTTTTTGTTTGTTTTTAACAGTTTAAGGACTGAAAAAAGAAGTTAAACTAAATCTGTGAAACAGATGAAAATCCAGTGGCATGTCTAGAGGTTAACTTACACTCTGCTTAATTTTCCTACAAAATTTGTGTGGTATTCCAATGGTAAGAATAAATATTGTCAGACTAGTATAGTTTTATGTTGCCACTGGGCTCTGCTACATCTTTCTGCCTGTGAAGAAGTAGTTCTTTGAACAGCCATGAAGGGAAGTCTTATGGGAAATGCAGAGATGGTTTAAAAGTGTTATTGGAAGTGTACATGCCCCAGAAATGTAAGCACACTGGGTTGTAAGTGGAGAAGTTGTATTTTATAATGCAGGTAAAAGGCAGCAAAGGCATACGTATTGACAGTATGTATGAAACAATGTGGTAGCAGCTTAGCGTTCAAGTTGCACAAAGGAAGGAAGAGGATATTGCAAGAAAAAGGAAGAGACTCACATGGGAAGCAGCTTTAGCTGCATTTCTACCCTGAAGATCAGGGAGAGCTTGCAGAAGAAAAGATGCTGTGCTCAGCACGCTTGCGAGGCGTGGTTCCATGCGTGGTTTGTTCATGTGCTTGGGGGGTCTGATGCTGCGTGCCTGCTCCCCTCGTTTGGGGCCAAACCTTGCTTTTTGGTCAACAGCGAAGAAGGGTTTCGGGTGAGGGGTGTAGGAAGAGGGATAAGAAATGCCTTGCTCTGTTAAGCACTCTTCTCTGTACCTTCTTTTTGTGGGATCGGAGCTGCGCTGCTGTACAGCCTCAATCAATAGCTTCTGGCCTTGCTGACAGCTCAGGTCTGTAAAATGGCAGCTTGAGATCTTGCCTTTGCTCTTATTTTCTTTTTTCCTTCTTATGCCACCTGTTCAGTTACTTTATGGAGGAGTTCTCTGCAGAAGGGCTTGGTACCCTGACAGTTATTTTGCTGTCAGTCTTCTCAGTGCAGCTTTGGAAATGCTAACATGGAAATAATTGCTTAAAAACCAACTACTTTCTCTTTTTCATCTTTGTATACAGAATAAAGATACTTAAGAGACGCAGATAATAAGTAGAATATAACTTTAAGCGAGTTATAAAAGGCAGATGCTTTTAATATAGAATGTGAACTTGCTTGTGAGAAAATACAGAAAACAAGCCCTTTGAATGGTCCTAGGAAGCTGTTTAATCTGCGATTATCATGGTGGGGTCTTCAGCATTTAAGAGTTTTAAACTTCAAGAAAAGCACATCTCCGGTTTGGTGCTCCACTTTGGTGTGTTTTCATAGCACTTGTCTAGGAATAACTTTCCTCGGCAAGTAGGATTCTGCACAGAGCTGTAGTGCTGCTTCTGGCCTTCCGTACCAGTTAATTTGGGGACGGTGGGAAAGCAGAGTAATGTGAGAACAGGAGATGCGGTCTATTCAGGGGGCACAGTGCACTTGGGGATCTGATTATTTTCCCATATTTTTAAATGTGTAACTGAACTGTGGTTTTGAACTTAAGTTAAAACAACAGAATAATGTACTGTGATTTTAGAAATAGTTTATGTAAAGCACAGAATACATCTAGGTAATTTTTTTCCCTCCTTGTGTTGCAGATAGGTGATTCATTTCTCACGTGGTGGTTCTTTTGCAAGTGAAAAGCATTTGCCTATTTTTAGAGTACCTGTCACTGCTACATCCTTCAATTTGTATTTTGTACATTAACTGTTTGATCGAGTGGGTGCTGGATATTAGGAGGAGATTAAGTTGGGCAGTGCTTGGGATTCATACACTTTAAAAATAATGTGAAGTTTGCTGCTACGGTGTTTTCTATAAAGGTTTTAATTAGGTTGCTTGTGAAGTAAATGAAAAATAAATGGGAATCGAAGGAGAGCGGGTGTTTGAGTACCAATGGTGCCCTCTATGCTGAATGATCTTGTTGGGGCCAGAAGTGAGAAGTAACTCTGCTTTCTGGATGTGCATTGATTGACTTAAAATACCAGTCGGTGCTTGGAGATGACTGTCTTGAGATGGCTTTTATTTTAGTGGTCAAAAGAGTATTTCAAGAGTTACTTTTGAAAAAGTGGTCCAGTGATTGTCCTTAGCCTCATTTTGTTACATTAGTAATGCTGCTATTAATAAATAAAATGTGCAGTCAGCTCCTTGGGGTGGGTAGGGCAGGGAGATGCCGACTTCAGGAGTGGTTACCAGTTGGTTGCGCTGGCCATGCACTCGCATGAGGGCGTAACAGCATTTCCTTCTTGTCTTTTAAGACCGTTTCTGCATGATGGCAAATGCAAAAGCAAGATCGAGTGTATTGAATTCAAAATAGTGGTATTTTTATTTGTGGTTATAATAGCTGCTATCTAGCATCTCTTTCAACTTAACTTTTAGCCCTTCAGGTGCAGAGAAGGCGTGCTCTGCTAGTCCGGTGCTATCTGTACGTCCGAGGCTGTTGCCTGCAACATTCACAGTGCAAGCAGACAAGCATGGCTGTTGGCATGTAAATGCGTAAATTCTTTTACTGAAAGTAAGACTTTTTTTTTTTTGCTAAAACTGCATGCTTACTCTCTGCAGGCTAGTGTTTCTTAATATTTATAGCATCTAAACACAGTTGTCCTACACAGCAAATGTCTGCTCAGCGTTCACAGTAGCAGTTTCCGTGAAATTTGTTGCCTGTGTGTGTCCTGCTTCTGTGTAATTTAGAACTTTAACGAGGTGGGAAATAGCTCCTCAATTGTTTGTCAGCTAGGTGCATCTGGTTTTGAATTAGTCCTCTGCTCTGATCATCCTGGGTTATTTTAGTTCCTTGCCTGTGGTTATGGTAACATTCAAATGCCCAAACTATTTTGGGCAAACATTTTCAATAATAATGATCAGAAGCAGCAATTAGTCCCTGCTGACTTAATCCTAAAAATAAACTTAATAATGTAGGTTTCACAATTACGAAAAACCTACCAGAGTGTTATTAAATGTTACTAAAACTCTTACATTTAAAACCAGGAGCAGAATTTCTATATTCTTTATTGCTGAGGAGCGTGACGGGGTGTTGACCTTTTTGTGACAGGATTAAGCTGTCCTGATGAACAGAAAAATTGTCATGCTTACAAAGACTATTCTGAAATCTGTAGAATAAACATCTTAGTGTTGATTTGGTCAACTATGGCAATATAGTAAAAGGGATTTTTAAAAATATCTTGGGTTTTTTTTTCCCCGCCTGTAAGGGAGTCAATATAGTTGAAGCTCTACCTTCTTTTCCCTAGAAACCTGCTCTCCTTATGCATAATATGCTATTAAAGTCTACATTCCCTTTTTAATAGGTTGCCTTCTGTGCTCCCCGCTGTCATCAGCCCTGGGAGGTCACCAAGCAGAGCAGAGAGTTGCAGAGTGGTCCCTGATGGACACCTGCGTGACCGTCTGCTTCGTCAGTTCTTCAGGCAATTTGTGAGCTGCTGGGGGGAGCGTTCAGAATTAGGTTGTTGATAGCATCCCTACAAGGACCGCTATTAACAGTGTGCTACTCTCTGCTCCTCTGCTGCAGAAGACAGAGTGATATTTGTGTTCCTATAGCATGTTGTAAAATGCATGAGGTTTTGCTCATGCTCCTTGGAAATGAGAATAGGAAAATGAGAGCATCCTGAAGCAGAAGCTATTAGAAGAGCATGCAGAAACCTGCAGCGATTTATGCTTTATTTTGTCTTCCTAGCTATGGATTAGAAGGACTGATTTTTGCAATGGGCTTTTTCCATAATGGCATTCTTGTATTGTTTGGTCAGAGCTTGCACAGGAGGAAAACAGGCTGCTGAATTTAGTCACTGATCTTTATTAGCCGTGGCCTAAGGCTATGCTGAGATTTATATCCCATTTGTATTGTTGCAGCTCAAAAGAAGAATGTTCAGAGGATGACAAGTGTATTCTGAGTAGGTATGTTGTTTCATTTTCATATGAAACCCTTTTTTTATTTCCTGCTTCCATTGGTCAGAAATGAGGTTAATAGGAAGAGAATATAGTACAGTGCTGCAGTGTCCCTGTTAAGGTAGAACAATAGGATCAGAAACAGTTCTTTAAAAATTAACTGCTTTTATTAAATAAAGCTGCATTGTGCTGGTGTGCACAGTGCAGTCGTTCTTTTTTTTTTTTTTTTTTTTTTAAACATATACTGCAGTCAGCGCTTCCCTAACGAGGTGGCACTATTGTTGAGTTAGAAGGATAGAATCATCATATTGCTTTAGGGGACAGCAGGATTTAAAAGGAGATGCCTTGCAGCCCTGTTTTACAGATTGGAAGCATCGGTTTAAGGGTATTGGCAGAATCATTTCCTTGTTCTTAGCAGCAGCCACTGCTGTGTCAGTAGTGTGTGGAATGGAAGTCCTAGTTGGTAGTCTGTTATGGAAACGCTGTTTACTGTTATTGTAGTACCGTGGTGACAACATGCCATTGAAATGGAAAACGAGCTCTCCTGCTATCTGGAAATTCCCAGTTCCTGTGCTTAAAACATCCAGGTCATCGCCACTTTCTCCAGCATACATGTAAGTGAGAGAAATGAGGATAATAAGGTGGGATTGCTTTTGTGAGACTACCCTGTGGCAAAATACTCTGTTATGTATTGAATGACATTGGCACTCAGAATTTTACCTTGTTTTCTGTGTAGACCCCAGATTTTATCCTGGATGTTTCATGATGGATGTTGTGTCGAGTCTTTCCCTCTTTGTTGAAACATAGAGGAATTGTGCAGATTAAGCCATATTCATAATAATATCGTATATGTTCATTTGAAAAGTTCGTGTTGCTTTTAATTTGTAGAGCTGATGTTGAATTGACAAGTTAAGCTCTGAGGCAGACTTTCTTTGCAGTGTATATGCTAACATTTCCTCCTCCTGACTATTCTGCTTAGAAATTAAACATGGAATCACCTCCTGTATTGTACTGCACTTCTGTGTAAGTTCTTGTATAAAAGAAATCATCTTGCTTTGGTCTTGTTTTATTCTTGAAAGTCTTAGCCTTAATATACAAATTGCATGTCTTTTTACAAAGTTACAGTAAAAGCTTAAAACGTAAATCATTCACATCTGAGTACTTACGCAGTTCGTCCACGTAAGGTAGCTTCACATAAAGGAGTATTGTAATACACATGGAAACAATACGTGTTTCTCTTGCCAAATCTTGATGGAGCTTTTGTTCACCTTTTGTTGCAGTGAGTTCTGTGTTAGCATATACAGGTGGCTTTTTTTCCTTCTGTGAAATAAAACCAAGCATAGGGTACTGAATGGCTTCTGTCTTTAAGGAATCGGCTCTTTTGAAAATGAGGAAGAGTTGCTTTAAAATGCACAAGTAGCAGTGTAGGTGACTTCCCTATCTGGGAATTACTATAAAGACTATTACTTTCCAATCGTATTTCAGTCTAATACTGACAATATTAGTACTTTAAAGCATGTATTGTCTTTTTGCAGATAGACTTTTGCTCCAGCTGCTGTAAGAAATAGGTATTTACGGGTCCTCTAAATGTATTTTTTTTTTTTTTGCTTGTTGCTGGGAATTGCATTGATAAGCAGTGGAGCTGAAACAATACGGTGCCGTGTGCGTGGTCACTATTGTTCTCGGTCAGAAGGGCTGAGGTTTAGGGAGCTAACCTGGCTGTACAGAACCTGTGCCGTGCACACTCCAATTGTAAGATTAATTTTCATGGAAGTGCTTCAGCCTTTTCATTCACTGGATGCATTAAATATGTTTAAGGCTACCAGCAAGAACCTGTTTCCAATAGACTGCTTCTTATGACTTTTTAAAAAATATGACTAAATAGAGAGTGTAATGATAAAAAAGAATTGTGAGGCTTTTGAACCTCTCTCAGGGAAGCACTGTCTTTAGTGTTGTATGTTATGTTTTTGGTTTTTTGAAGTATGGTACTTCGTAAATGCAAGAAAAATCAGAAATAACCTAGTCTGATCTATCTGCTGCTGAAATGGAGCATTTCTTTTGTGTGTCGCCTTTAAATTGCTCATCTAGCTCTGTGCATGCTCCAGCTCTTATGATGAGGATCGTCTTGCTGATTATCTCAGTGTGTTGAAAGTATGTGAACAGGTTTAGTGATCACGCTTAACTATATGGTGCTGAGCTTATCTGGAGCATGAGAAATGCGATCAGCAGCCTTAATCATCTTTTTGTAATGAGTCAATGTATCCCAGTGTTTATGGAGACATTTCTTCACTGGCACACAGCCCTGACATTAGCAAGACTCTTAAATTTAATGTTAAAATTATTCATATACTTTATAATAAAGAATGAGAAACATTACAAAATGGCACCTATTTGATTAGGCAGTATATATCATCTGATAAAACCCCTTATCATTTAGGCTGACCAGTAGGTGGGAATTAATTCTCTTCATTGCAGAGATTACAGTAAATTTGCTACTGTTTCATGTGATCGGTTTTTTTTTCACATTCGTATTTATAAGTTTTCTTTAATAAGTAACACTGCATACTGGTAAAAGGCTTATGTTTTAAGTAAAAGATTCAGGAATAAGTGACGTGTGAAACGGAACATATATTGATGTAAAATAGCCGTAAAACTCTTGAATTCACAGGTGAACACTTCTATACTTGATATTTTGGATCTAGAGTTTACAAAGGTATAATTGAGCTTTTAATCTCTAATACTTGACATCTTAATCTCATAAAATAAGTTTGTAATGTAATTTGGAATGTGAGGTAGGAAGGTCTTAAAGATTATTTTTAATACTTAAATTTTTTTTTTCATTTTTTTCTAGTAAAGTTGACCTTGACTTCAAAAGCTTAATTCTGCTTTTGATTTTCAAGTAACCTAGAGGTTAAACTGGTTGTCAGGAGACAGATTTTATTAGTCTTTTATTGGTCTGTGTACACAATACCTGAACTCTGCCTCAGTTTCCCTGTACTGAAATGCTGGGACTGGTGTTTATGAGCACATTTGGCTTCTTGGATGAAGCAGGCATCTGCGTACAAAGTACCACCATAAAATGGTGAACTGTCCTGCAAGCTGTGCAGCTGGGATGGTTTAGCTGCAGTTTCTGCTTGAAAAGTTTGCGATAATTCCCAAGATAGGGAATGAGTACGAAGGGCTTGTCCAGTGTGTCCTCTGGTGCAGGAAACTTGTGGCTGGGTAGTGCATGAAATAAGGAACCTGCTGAAGTTGAGCTGATGGCTGTAGGCGAAGATGTGGTTCTCTTACTGGAAAGTCCGCTGGTTTTGCTGAGTCTGGTACTGCTTTCCTGGCAATGGGAAGGAGCAGCAGCGAATTGCTGCCTCTTGGCTGGTCGTCTAATTTCCCACCAGTTATTTATTAGGGATATTTTCAGGATATCCTCGCTGCAAGAGGTAACTCTTCATGTTACACAAAGGATGAAGGGTGCCTCTGAAGGGAAATGCAGGCATCCCCTGTCTTCTGTGGAACTGGTCCAGAGTAGCCTGAGCTTTCCCTCAAGTTGATGGAGAGATCCAGTGACATTGCATAAGGAAAATTAGCTGGTATTAGAACTGGAGCGCTGGCATGTGACCAATATATGTAGGTGTAATGCAGCCTGGCTTAGTGCACGTGTTAGGAATGTGCAGATATGTGCGCAAGCACATGCCCTTGTCAGCTGCTTTACATTTTCTTTCATGACACTTATGGCATTAGCGTTTAGAATATAGATTTCTTTTGTCAAAATGAGTGTGAAAGCTGTTACAGCAGGTGTATGCTCCACTAGTGAAATCATTAATATTTGTGGTTGTGTTAACTATGTGGGGACAGACCTAGGTAATACAGAGTTGGAAAAGTGGTATTCCTTGGTATTGTAGCTATGTACCGATGGCCGCATGTTAAACAAAAAAACAGGGACTGACATAAGCAGAGGTTCAGAATTGAAGCACTACTTCAGAGAGGGTGAGGAACAGTTCAGAATTTGGTTATATGTAACAGCTTTGAGGTGTAAAGGAATGTGCGTCCCAATTATTGTTCACGGGTCACGTAATCTCACACATTAAGAACGAAGAGAAGTCTTTCTTAGTCACTCTAGCAATGTCAATTGTATTCTCTTCCAAAGTTGTGCCATCTTCCATTAACACAAATTGAATAAATGTTTGTGGAAACTCTGGAGGTTAAAGTACTATGATGGACATCTACAAATAATTTAATAATGCAAAAATACTATTTTCAAAAATAGTATTACATAGGCTTATTCTATAAGCCTGTGTCATGAGAATGATTGTTAGCTGTTTTCTGAAAAGTTAAATGTTCAGTTAAGTGTGTTTTGTCTCCAACATGCCGTGTTTAAAAACTTTAAAAATTCTTAATGCAGAATAATCCATTTGTACACTTAGTGCCTTCTGTCCTTTTACATGGAGTAGTGTGTGGATATTTAAATAGAAACTATCCTTTGCATATGTTTTCAAAAATAACTGACTGTCAGGAGAAATAAACAAATGTGATATCCAAATATATCGCTATCAAAGGGTTTGCAAAGCAGACTGTCCCGAGTCATGTGGCTGTGAAATTTGTCCGATAGGAAATACTTTGCAGTAATGGAAATCAGTTACTGTGCAGAAAAGTTGAATAAATTCTTAATACTCTGGAGTAATCAGTGTTAGTTTTAGCTGCTTATATAGGTTATATAGGTTAATGCTTTTGTGTCTTCTTTCAAAAGATTTGCTCTACAGTGAGCTCTTTGAATTTATGCTATACAATGAAATATACTTAAATGGGAAAAGGTGTGTATGCATAATTCATCAGACTATCTGTATTAGGTAGTTTTCTTTTGTGAGACCAACCTATGTGTCTCTACTCTCTTCATGGTTCGTTTTTAGTAAAAATACCCTTTTGTTGGGCTCTTGAGCATTTGACAGATTACTCTGTATTCACACCAAAAGAGACTTTCCTGTCTTTGGCAACATTTCCATTTTGAGCAACAGATATTTCAAATTTCAACATGTGAAAGTCAATGTGCAGGTCACCCCAAATATTTTTTTAAACTAATCTGACAATGCATGCGAACAGATGAGTTGGGTGGGTGGAGAATAGAAGGGGCTTGTATCTTATAAAGAGGAGACTGCTTTTAATCCCAGCAATTTCGTAAATTGAGTTCTCATTTGTGCCTGTTGATCTTACTTTTGCTTTTTAAATAATAGGTATTTCAATAGATTATTGTAAGTTCAAAATGTGAAATTCTGTTGCAATAACAAACTGGCAAAAACAAGGAAAAAACCCAACCCTTTGTCATGAAGTTTCCCAACGCCAGTGATTTTTCTGGGCAGACCTTTATAGGTGATGCTGTGGCTTACAGGTCCTCAAAATCCCGTTCTCCTTATACAGTGTGATGTTGCAATGCTGACATTACGCCGTGACATGCTACAGCACCTTTATTGAATTATCTTGAATATGCTACTCAGCCTATTCTGCCAGAATGTCAGTTCTGCCAGTTTGTCATTTTTGCTATTAGTTCCTTGTTATTGTAGAAAAATCTTGTTGTCCAATCTCCTTCTACTCACTGGCTTTCCTGGTGTTATGCAGTATTTTCTGTTGAGATTTAGACAGGGATAGCTATGGATTTTCACAGTGTACTTAGTGAATATTGGGGTTTTAAAATAATAGTCACTTGTTCTAAATGGTAATAGTGGGAATTGCCGTGTAATAACGTGGAGCTATAACACTAAAGTGGAAGTGCACATCCATATGATTGCTGTAATATTTTGTCTAGCAGTGACTGAGGTTGTTGCAATATCTAAGTTGCAAAAAACGTGGTTTTTTTATGGGATGGACAAGTCACCCACACCTGTTATCTGACATGGTTAGATTTAAACTCTTTACCATGTAGGGGGGAAATATTTTGCAATGTAAAGTAATTAATGCCCCCCTACATTCTCCCCAGGAGATTGTGACAAAGGAATGGTAAAACAGCTCTGAGAAATGACAAAGAATGGTAGAGCAGACCTAGGCAGCAGAAAGAAGGGGTTGATTACCAAATCGTAATGTCAGAATCTTGTTTGCTTTTTTTGCTGGCTTTTAAGCTATCAAAATTACTCCGTAGCATATATAAGAAAAACTCACAAGACTGTGGGAAGGAGTTTTTCCTAAATCTGTTAGTGAGATGTGTATTCTATGACTGAATCTTGAATGTGCGGGTGCCACCTTATACATAGGGTTTTGTCCCTAAGGAACCGTTCTGTACACTGAACACCACCTATGTGTATGAAAACTGTGTTTAAAGACACATCAGGTAGAATTGTAATCCGCTAGTGCATGCAAAATGTTTTTCCTTAAGTATATTGTGATGCACAGGAAATATTAAGCTGCCTAGCTAAAATTAGGACTTGCCCTTTGAACACTGAAGACCAAAGAAAAGGGGCAGAGAATAGGATGTGCAGGGTTTGTCCAGCCAAAGCTGTGAAACCTCTGAGTGACTGTTGTATTCCATCTTTTTGAATGTGAAGGAAATGGTTGTTCTGCTTCTGTAGAAAATCTACAAAGCATGTGTATTTGCTTTGCTTTTTCTGTTTTTAATAGTAGGAATCAATAAACTAACACCAACTTTGGCAAAAAGTCAGTAGAGAGCTGTTTCTAATTTAGCATCATTAAACAATCTGAGTCTGCAAATTTAAGCTACAAATGGTTCAATGAATGTAAACCCTTTGTCAAATAGATAAATGTGGATGTGATACGAAGGCTCCCGGAGAGACTAAATAGTTAGGAACAAAAGCTTTATAGCAATGACTGAGCCAAATATTGCTTTGTTTCTGTGGAAAACAAATTTGAGTTAACCAGCGGGCTGTAATTATGCTGCAAACAGCTTGAGACCTCTGATTGTTTAGTTGTTTAAGAAGGAATTTTGAGACTATTTTCTGTGCATATATCCTTGGGAAATCACACTGAAATAGTTGATGTTGCTGCTCTGTCCTATTCTGCTGGCTTTGTGGGGCCTAATTTTGTGCTGGCTTTGGTCACGATGTGGCCTTACTTTGAAGTAACACAAAAATGTCCAAGTGAGGTTGGGAATATCCTCATTTCTGTGTAGTCCTCCTTTCTGCCCAGATCCGTTGGTGTTTGAAACAGTGATTGTGTCTTCAATCTGAGTGTTTCTAGTAGTTTTCTTCATTTCTGTTTACATCGTGGGCTTGTGTGCCTGGGCAGAAACCTTTTGTCAAGCACACAAGATTGTGTGTCCAAAGAGACTTAACTGTATTTAAAAAAAAAAACCAAAAAACAGTTAAAGGCTTGACTTTTATACACTAGTCTCCAAAACTGTTTCCAGAATAGCTTGAGTAGGTTGAGCTGACTCTGGTTGGAACAAGGTTCAGTGTCCCTGTCCTTCAAGTCACTTTTAGGATGTTGTTCCCCTCAGAGCCTTGCTACCTTTGGTGATTGTGCTTGCAGAGCTGCTCAGGCTATGTTGCTTCAGTACTTCATTTCTCCTTTAGACACCTTCTTAAGCTTGTCAGTGCAATGGGCATCTCATGCTGTAACTATGATCAGTTAAAGTTGGAGACCTACCTGCTTCTGCTTTCTGCCCATTGTCGTGTGTCTAGAAATGATCTTTGACCGTCTCTGCCGGTTTGGGAGGTTTCAAAGCCCTATATCCTCCTCTCTGACATTTTTAGGCAATGCAGTAACCTGATAAATGCAAAGTGTTTCTAGTTACATTATCAGCCTGTAGTTCATCTAGTAAAAACATAGCCTTTGAACTGCTCTGTAAAAACAGCGACATGTGAAGCTGCTGGCATGGGACTACTGGTCATAGTAAGAAAGGAAAAAAAAGCCGTGATTTGTGCTGCCAATGCTTTGTGTGTATCTCGGAGCATCTCAGTCCTACCTTCCAGTGCTGTCCTTGTGTTCATCCTCCTTTCAGATCTTTAGCAGGCCTGTGCCAGAACCTGTATGCCCTCAAAGCAAGAACTGAAATTTGCTGAACATGTTGGCTGGTCTGTTCAGAAAGGAGTTAAGTTAATTTCGTCAACCTGTTGGAACAAAAATGACCTTTTGTCTTTTCTCTTCTAGCTGGGGTCAGGTATCTATTTTAAAATATCTATTTTAAAACTTTCATTTCCTATAGAAACGTTTGCTGTATTTTAGTAGTAAGGAACCATTAAAAAATTACAAAACTGGCTAGTTTTACTGGGTTACTGATACCACCAAGGAATTAACTTAGAAACTCCTGTTAAAAATAGTAAAAAAAAGATAGATGTTATTTTAGGGGAGGACAAGTGTAAAAGTAACTTCTTTGTCAGAATAAAGGATTTCTTGAAATTGAACGGGAAGATGATGTGGAATGGAAAAAATGTGAAATAACATAATTGTGTAATTTGTTCATCTGCATTATATTAATATTTGAATTTCTTAATAGAAGCATTATGAGATTTTCTTTTATACAGTGCTGTCATATCAGTTATGCTTATTGAGCTCCTAGGTGGCCATGTAATTTGGGGAATTCCTAAATTCATTACTCATGAACCTGGAACATCTGTTCATAATGGGAAGACAGTAAGATAGTCAATACTTAAATTATTTTTTGGCAGACTAAGCATACTAAAATAATTTTGGCAGGTTATGCATACAAAGTAAAGAATTACTCTATATCTAATAGTAAACTGAAGTTTCATTCTATTTCGCTTTTCTTTAATAGATTCATTAGCAAAATACATCGGTAACTGCAAGTGTAGGATAGCCCTGTAATACACCAGATTTTTTTGATAGATCATAAAATAGTAAGGATTTGTCTTGTGATAAGAATATCTTAATATGAAATTGAAATCTGTTTCTTTGTTTGCTGCTGAATACCAGAGTACTGGCGTGCACCAGGAGTGACTGAAGATGCCATTTACCAGTGACCAGAACACTTGCAGTCATGGTTCGTTGGACAGTAATTTGGCAGAGAAAACAAGGTTATAATCCTTTCAAAAACAAGCTATTGAGCTTCACCAAATTAAGAATTCACTGTCTGGCCAATATGATTTTGGCAAGCTTTTACTGCATTATGTAAAGACTGTGGGTTTTAAATATATCAGAGAACATACACTCTAAAATATCTGTAGCTGTAGGCTGATCTCCTCACTTTGTTTTCAAAGACTCTGCACTATCTGCTGACAATTTCAAGCAGATCAATGGTTTACAGATGTAAATGAACAAATCCCCAAGAATACTCATTGTTGCCTTGTTTCAGAATGAGTTCAACTACCTCTGAAGCAGAATATTGTTTTATTTCATTCCTGCCACTGAGAAGGCAATGCCATACTTGGATATTTTAGCTGTCAGTAAAACCTGTCTTAGTATCCACAGATCCCTGCTTATGGCTCTGGAGGCATCTGAGCTATTTTAATAGATTAATATTTGGTAAGTGCTTTAGAATGTGCTCTGTGAATCATGTTGTAACACAAGCCAGTTAAAAATATTTATTGGTATTTGGTGGAAATTTCCAGTACGTATAGCATATTTTGAAGGAAAGGATGAATCACAGTTATGCTGGAGATGTGGACAGCTACGTTTGTCAGCAAGCCTTCAGCTAGGGATTGAGTGGATAAAGTTCAGATTCTGGATTTGACAACAGGATCTTGTATCCTGTCCTGGTCACAGGGCTGGTGGCTCTTCTGCTCTATACATATTTCAGGGTCTCCTTTAGAGTCAGTTCACACAGTTTCTATAATTCATTGCAAATAAGCTAGAGAGGCTGCATACACAATTGGGAGCAGTAATAGACAGAAGTCCTGCAAATACTTTGGTCAGTCTGTGTTTTCAAATTGCTTATTTAGTATTCTCCTGGAACACCAAGCTGCTTAATGTTTGTGCCAGTCTGGATATTTCCTTGTGCCACTTCTCTATGTGCAGGGGCTAGCAATTAAACCTAGAAACTCATGAAGACCCATTGAGATGATTTCCAACCTTCATTAACAGAAGTCAACTGTTCTTGTTGTTACCCCACCATATTTTGTCCTGCCTTGTGACAATATTTAGGGAATTATATACCTGATAGTATTTAAAAGCAACTGAACTTGTATCTTGCAAATCCATAAAATATTAAATAATACTACCAAATTGTTGCAATTTCAACTGTTTTCTCTACTAGTGTAGTCTTAGCTATGGCTTTTCTCTGCCTGTCCTATTAAAAAAAAACCAACCAAACACAAAAACAAACGACCCAAACCAAAACCCCCAAACCAATCTAAACCCAAAAGGTCAGTGTAGCTTCACATTAGCTTGGCAAGACTCTTGAACTATTGTAGTATTTTTTTTTCATAGCTTGACATTTGGCTCGCAGTCATCTTTATAGACCTAAAGTAATTGCTAATTGCACAGATTGTCAAAGAGGGTATTCAGACCTTTTAGTAGATGAAGAAGATTAAAAATAGTATCTTTAGAGAGAAAAATAAAAGAAAGCAAACCTAGTGGGCAGTATTTACAGGAAGAAAACGTACTTTTACATCTTTTTTAAGGGTAAAAGGCAAAGCTATATTCCTTCAAAATTGACAGGAAGCTAGGAAATTGAGATATATTATATATATATATTATATATTTTAATATATACTCAATATCTAATCACTACAAATACCAGTTGGAAGTACTTGGAGAATAACTCAGAGTAATGAAAAAAGCATATTTAGTTACAGTAGCTAGGAAAAAACTTGAGAAATCAAGATAAGGTTAGAAAAAAATTCTAACTGACAGCTTATTCTGTGATAGCAACTAATTAACCTCTGGTGCCTTTCTCTGAACCGCGAGCCACTGTTTCCCAGAGGTTGCAGAAGGAGTCGGGTAGCTCCTCGGCCTTGCTATTGCAATGTTAATATTCATTTCACATTAAATTCCAAGATTCCCTTGTTCTTAATGTGATAATGGTCAACCCCCTCCAGAGCAAGTGGATGCATAGGACGTTGTGTTAATATCCACATTTAGAGCAACTTCTTGTGAATTACCGCTGCGTGCTCTTGCAGTGTTAGCTATCTCCTCCAATTTTTTTTTTTAACCCTGGTTAAAGTGCTACTGCTGCACTTGCTGTTTAATGATTTCTGTTGATCAGAACAATAAAATTAATTAGAAAATGAAGTAGCTTTCTTCTTTGGTGGTGTGCTTAATTGTGATATATTGTACTTACAATAAAGTAAAAAAAATCAATATGCTTACATTCATTATTATCTAATTAATTGTAGCGCTTAGCAGACCTGTGTTAATGAATGTTAGTAATGCCTTTGGTAAGTGTCCAAACAAGACAGATGTACTTACTGTGTTTTTGTTGGGAATTCAGTCAGATAGAAAGTGTTACCTGTCTGTTCTGGGTGTGAATGGCAGAGCTGTTTCTGAATATTCACTTTACAGCCCCTCAGAAGTTATATTCTGAATTAAGTTTAAAATGTCTTTGCAGGGCAGTTTGAAATCACTGCTGTTGTATATAATACAGTGCTTGGGTTTTGCTGTTTCTTTGCATATTGGTACCAACACAGCGTGTAAGAGCGTTTGCATTTTCACTTTGTCTTACAAAGACGGGTTTCTCTTGTTGTGTGAAGATGAATGCTGACACTCGTACAAAGCCAAGGACAAACTCATAATTTCTGGTTGCTCTGGGAGAGCTCTTTTCCTCTCGGTGAATGTCACAGGGCTGGGTGCTGTCGCCAGGTCTGACTTGCATTGTAACTTCTGGCAAAACCAGCTCCTGAATGTCACTTTCTGTAAAATGGGAGAGGATGCTCGGCCTTCCAAAGCTGTTAAGCTGTAGGTAAAAAAGGTTGTGTATTTAAAAAAAAAAAAAATAAAATTGTCATAGTTGTTTAGCTATAAAGCAAAAAAAATAAGTTTATTCTCATGGAGTCACGTGCAGCACAGTTAATGTTTGAGACTAGAACTGTAGCATTTATATTCTGGTGGATTTTTATAGTGTGGAAGTTAGCAAGTTTCAATGACTAACTCACATAAGTTCCTGTACATACTTAACAGCAAATGTGGAAAAGAAATAGTGAAAAATCTCTTCTGCAGAAGACCATCGAGTTATGAGCTGCTGAGCTTTTATGTGTATCAGACAACTGCCCATTATGTATTGAAAATCAGGCAGGGGAAATAACTGCTTATAGCCACACCTGGCATGTCCAATGCGTACCATGAGAAATGGCAAGTATTTTGGCATATATCGTATCCCCTCTGTTGGCTGTGCAGTTGTAATGGCATCTTGTGCTGCGGTGGACCTCTTAGGACTAAGCTTGGGAAGCTCTGTGTAATGTGGCCTGTTCAGAAAAATGCTTCCATTATGGCTTCTGTTCTTGGAATAAATGAATCGTGGCCAAGGTCTTTGCCTTCATTTGTAAAACTTAAGAAATATGCTGGCTGTTGGGAAATAAAGTAGCATGGTGTATGTGGCAAACACTGCAAAAAGCCCACTCCAAATAGCCAAGAAAGTTGGTTTACTTGTATGTTTCTTTTCCTAATGATTTTTAACTGATGTGTACATTTTCTATTTTCTTCCGAGTTTAGAAGTCTTTTTAAAGCCCCTTCATATAATGGCTATCTGATCTGACATTTCAGGAAGATCTTTCAGGAGCAAATACAGTCAGTTTGTGCTAGTTGAGTCCGCAGTTCCTTCCCACCCACGCTACAAGTCTCACCACATTACTTTCTATTTCTTTTTGGAAAGACACGTACAAATTTAGAGACTGGGTGTCCTTTGAAATTATATTAGACTCTTTCCTTGATGTGATTGTATTAAAACTAAGACAAGCAAATGAAAACACACAAAAACCCTCCCCAATCCCAAAGCACCCTAGAACAAAGTGAACAAAAATACTTTGGGTCATGAGGTAACATTTGCTTTTCTGCTGTGTGACATTGTATGCATTTGACGGATGCCAAAGGTAGTTTGGAGAGCACTTTTCCAAGGTACATCTTGTAAATCTTTATTTAAATTACACTCTGGATTAGTGTTATAAAATAGAGAGAAATCTGTTTCAAAAAAAGACACAATTCTTGTATGCGGCAGTACATCCGCATTTATTAGTTTTTTCAGATGGCTGAGTATTGGGTTGCTACATTAGAAGTCAAAACTACTTAGATGTACTCTTGTTCCTACAATCTGTTGTTATGTCTGTGTGCATAAAATCTCACTGTTTCAAACCCATGTATGATGTTGAATTTGTTTTGAATATGTTTTCATAGCTGACCTTATGTACTCATGGGTTTGAACAAGGCACATCAGTGCCGTCAGGGTGATGTGTGAGTTTCAGAAACTGCTCTACATAGTCCATGTACTCAAAGAATGGGAGAAGATTTTTTTTTTAAAGAAATAAAACTTTGGGGGAAAAAAATTACAAAAATTGTATTTCATCTGCAAATTCCAAATTTGTCCTTACATAGTGAACACAGTCAAAATTTTAGGTGGGGGGGAATTTAAGCACATTCTTGCCAATTATGTAAAGTAATTTCTGAAACTAGCTTGGAGGCCAATGTTTTTTACCTGCATATTTAAAATTTGGAAAAACTTTTTGTATCTGAGATTTGCAGCAATTATGTCAAGCTGCTATGAATCTTTTTTGAAACATGGAGTCTTTATTAAAAATGAAGATGCCCTCATCTTTGGATTAACAGTTTATGTTTGCTAATTGATATTGTATATATATGCATTATACCACTATGCATGCTAATAGGTAGTACATTAGATCACGGAAATTAGAGGAACTAGTTATTGTTAATATTTCTGGAGATGAAATTTATTTACATTTTATAATAATTGCAGGTTAGGGTAGTTGGAATCTCATATGCATATCTCTTTGTGTAAACCTAATTTACATCTGGAGATTAAAATGGAAGGCTAATAATAGTGCAGGAATTCTTTAACAGTTCTGCCTAAAGTTAGCCCTTCCTATCTAGATTTAGACAGTAATTGCTTGGAATCAAAAACATAAGTGTTGACTTCACACTGACAAATCTTAAATTTATGAAGTGATTGCCTGCAGTCACAAAATACTGGATATCATATTCTAAAGGAGTTCTTCTAGTTGTTTGTTTCTAAAGGTAGCTTAAAGTTACAGCCTGAAATTCCACTATGTATATTTTCTATTATTATGTTCATACTTGAGTAACATAATGTAAGCTGTAAGACTGAAATTACTGAATTTAATATTACACTTAGAATTTCAATTTTGTAGCTTTCCTTGGCAATCTGACAAGATACTTGATTTTGAAAACTGGATGAACCCCCTGCAAGCATCCTACAATACTGGAAGCACACATTGAAGTAAAACAGTGTGCAAGTATCTTAATCAGAGAAGAAAAAATTATTAGGAGAAGGAAAAATTTATTAGCTGAAAAATGAAGTTTTTGAAATTATGCTGTTTGAGAGACTGCTAATGCTTCACTTTCTTAGATTAGCTGAAGAGGACCACTAAGACTGTTCCTGTCATCTGCTGGTTTTTGACTTGTAGCCTCTATGCTGTTGCATTTCATTCCAGAAGATGCTGGTTTTAATACACAACAGCACTGAATGAAAATGAGTTTGGTTTTAAGGTTTCTTTGTTCTAATCTTCTTAGATCTCTGGTGGAAGAGGAGGATCCTCATATGAAAGTATCTCTTGGTAGCAGCGATATGGGCGTCTCTGCCCATCTACAGTCTTCAAAGACAGGGACCACAAGATTTTTCACCAGCAATACTCACAGTTCTGTGGTATTACAGGTAATTAAATACAGTTGTGTCAATATTGATCTGTACTGAGAATTTTGGCTGCTCTAAACAATGCCTCCACTCTGTAGACTTTATCAGACTAGTAGTTCCTAAAAAGCCTCCAAAAAATGCCTGTTAATGTGCTGAAAATGCCCACAAGCAAGCGTGCCCTGTAATTTCTTTTCCTGGGAATTAAAGGTTTGACTTTTAGCAACAGCTTGGAAAAAAATGCTGGCCTTTTCCTTGGGTTATATCTCTGTCCACTCTTAATTTCTAAGAGATAATTTAAACTATGAAGTGACAGCTGTTTCAAAGAAGCTCACTTGAATTTAGTAATGTAATTATGTTAGGCATACAGCTGCACCGTCTCCTGTGTGAAACCTGCCTTGGGGATGTGATGAGGAGAGCTCCACGCTCCTTCTTCACCTCCCTAAGATGCAGAGTCCTGCCAGGTTTGGTGTAATGCCTTGTGCTGGGGCTGACTATATGGCACTAGTGTATGGTAGAACGGATAAAAATGTTACCCAAAGGATTATGTTATCCTCTATGAAGCTTTAAGAATTTGAGAGTAAAGTCATTTTTTTCTTCACATTTCTGCTGGAGCTTTTACATGCCATGCAGAGTCAAGCTCGTGGCTTGCACAGCTTTTGCTACTTTCTAGTGCAGTTTTTCCTCAAGAGTGTAAATGACTTCTATATGGCATGGCTCCTTGGAGAACTGTCACTTATTTTTTTGATTTGCTGCCTAAATAGATTGCTTAAATTTGGGGGGGAAAAAATGGACTTTTTTTTTTTTTTTTTTCCTTCGAGAAGCTAAGGATTCCTTTGTTCTAGTTTCTGTGGCTTGGGTGTCTGCACATAGCTTTCCCTCCTTTGAATACTAAGCAAAGTGTTGAGAGCTTATTTCTTCCTCATTCAATTTTTACATTTACAAGTATTTACAAAAGGGAAATGAAAGGGGTTTCTACCGTCCTCCCAAATCAAATGGATGCTTTGCATTATGCTCTTCTTGCAGGGTTTTGACCAACTGCGAGTGGAAGGTTTGCTTTGTGATGTGACGCTTGTTCCAGGAGATGGTGATGAAGTCTTTCCTGTTCACAGAGCAATGATGGCTTCTGCAAGTGATTACTTCAAGGCGATGTTCACAGGTGGTGTTTTTGTTACAGTACTGCACATAGCTGTCTCCAAACTGCCGTTGTTCAGAGACAGACCCAAGTTCAATGTTGTATGTGAATCAGGCCAGGATTGCAAACAGCTCCATGTGGCTGTACTCTATCTACTCCTGCATATGGGTTTTTAAATTAAAGTTTAAAATTATATTTTAATTTTGTATACGTTTTTATAAGAAATTATTTCAACACAATCAAAATGATCATATAAACTTACCTACGTGTCTCTTTCAGGAGGAATGAAGGAACAGGATTTAATGTGCATTAAGCTTCATGGTGTGAACAAAATAGGCCTAAAGAAGATAATTGATTTCATTTATACTGCAAAACTTTCCCTGAATATGGACAACCTTCAGGACACTTTGGAAGCTGCAAGTTTTTTGCAGATTTTACCTGTTTTGGACTTCTGTAAAGTGTTTCTTATCTCTGGGGTAAGACTTACTACTTGTTTCACACTTACAATGATGATAATCGTAGTTCCCAGATTCCTTACTGGGTTTCTTGGTTCGTGCTATCACACCCTGTATCCTTCCATACGACAGCTACTTGGTGAGTTAAATTGAAACAATAGAATACTGAGCTGCTGCTGCTGTCTGTTAATATCCTTTCTTAAAAACCTTTTTTTTTTTGAGGCATGAAGCCCACAATGGTAGTGATTGTCACAGAGACTGTTATGTCTTCTTTCTAAGCCAGTGCAGTTCTTTAGAATAACACATCCTCTAAGGAGGTTGCTAACAGGGATGCTACAGGGGATGCTAATAGGGATGTTGGTTATCTGAGAAAAGTAGCTACAAGGCTTTAATATTGATTGCCATATTTTGCCAGAACTAAAAATGGCTTTGAATACATGCTGGGAAATACTTTTTTCACAATCACCAAAATAAGTGCTTTTGTAAGCAGGGGACAGCCCCTGAAGTAACAACCCCATTCTAACTAACCAGTAATGGTTAGTTAGAAAAATAATAGTTAAGCAGCTTGTAGCGCAGTTGCTTTTGTGCAATTGGAACAAATAAAAAGTTTGCCCTGCAAGACAGCATACTGTAGTTCCAATGCAGTACAGTCCCTGCTGTTTAGAGTTGCCCTGCTGATTTTTTGTTAATTATAGAGATGAAAATCTCAGGATCTGAACCCACTCTTGGGGGAGGGGGAACTTAAATGACAACCCCTTTCCTCCTCCTTTCCTTTGCTTTTTCAGACTTGATGCCCTGTTTTGTTTTGAGGCTGTGCTTTGCAGAAGAATGCCATGCTCCCTTCAAATTGATTGTCAAACAGTTTTGCAGTTTTCCCTGTATGAGAAACAAACTTCTGTTTCTGCAAAAGCAAGAGAGCTGTTAGAAGATTTAGGTTGTTATATGGTAACTGGCTTCTTGTTTAAGATTTTGTTGGGTTCTGTCTTCATGGGTGGAAAAAGGCACATGTAAGGAAAAAGATGTGACATGAAAATACTTCCTTCATTTATCTTGCTCCAACCTCTTCTTAAAAGCATTGGATTTCTACTCCTCTGTTCAATCTTACTGTTTATTAAGCATAGCTCACACATTTGATCAGCTCAGGTTGCCCTTGAGAGGTTTTATTTTTTGAATATCCTTTACTTCTTAAATCTCAGATATCAGAGGTTTGAGTTTCACTGCATGACTGCACTCATTCAGCGTTATAGTCAACTTACTGCATACATTTTGTATGCTTCAGTTATGTTCACTTTATTTCTAAAGTTAAAACAGTGCAATCTCAAATACGGGTGCAGTTGCCTGTTTTCTTACTTAAACACAGTATAGAAGCAATTACAATGCATGATGTTTCAATACCTTTCCTAGTTCTTGCCATGCTGTATTGTATTAATACAACTGTGTGTCCTGACACAATAAGGAGCACCTACTTTGTGGGGTTGCAGAATAAGAGAGCTGTAAGCTGTGCTGTGAAAGCAGTTCTGCCTAGAGAGACGCTTCGGCATGATTTCTAACGTTTCCTTGAGGTTTTCTGATGTTAATGTGAATTACTTATATACCTTACTGGAAATCTAACTACCTGTAACAGGGAAACCGGTGTGTTCTACGTGAATTATATTATTTGGAATTTAGCTTTCTGGTAGTCTGTAATGAGAAATAAAGAGGCAGGTATTCCCATTGCTCCTCAGGGTACAGGTGTAGAAATGTGACCTCCCTAATGAAGACTTGTACTGGGATTTGTGCAAACCAGAGGACTCCAGGTGGCTGGTAATAGCAATCTGTTTCATAAGGAAAGCGTTAAAGGTGTTTAGGCTCTAGAACACTACTGTTTAAATTTTGGTGTATTTTCTGATAGTCAGTTTTCTGACAATGTTGTAGTGATAATGTTTTATTAATCTTAATACTCTTAAATCCTACACCATCTATTTTTATTGTTGCTGGGTTTTTTTTTTACCTTTCAAAAGGATGCAGTCTGCCTCTCCAGGGTTTGCTGTTGCTGTAAATGCCAACTTGGAATCAAGGTCTTGTTGTTCTTTTTAATCAGGGATGTGGAGCGACCTCCCTTTGGTGGGAGGTGAGCTCCAGGGACACCGTGTTGCCCTTTCCCCTTCCTGGGTAGGGCAGCTGCTTGTTTATTTTCCTTTGGTAGGGAAAGAGCTTCTGTCATCTTAAATCATGTTATTTGGAAGATGTTTTTTTTTATCATTTAAAATTCTTGTTTTTCTGAAGGTTCCTTCACTTACGATGTTGACTCAGTTACTGTTTTGGTTCAAGTGAGAAATGTCTTGTTTGATAGCAGTTTTTAAAATAATCAGGAAGACTTTATTCGTTCTCTTAACTTTATTAATTCTTTTTTTCTTATACTTTCATTTATACCAATGTCTAATAATCTCATTGTTTAACTGTAGAGGAAGTACAAAACTAAGTTTGTGCTGTTAGCCTAGTTATGTTCTTAGCATCCTCGTGTAAAGAATTTTTGAATGAACTTACTTTTGAATTTGTTGGAACAAGAGTTGATGAGCAAACGGGTTGAGTTTTTTTGTTTTTTAAGTTACCATATCTTAGCTTTACAAAGGTTACTCCCTATTGTACTAGTTTCACTCTATTTTTGAAGGATCTTTTCTGTAATTTAAATGAGTTTTCCAGGCAAGTCTTGAGCTTATTCCTACTGAAATTAGCTGACTGAGAGTAGCATCTAAGAGCTGATGTAACCATTCCCAGACAAATACTTCATTGTCTTTGAATTGTCTAGGGAATCTATTATTAAAGAGATTATAGAAGTCAGTTTATGTAAAGTATAATGTAACTGTGTTACTTCATAAAAGGATATTGTAAATATTTACAAAGAAAAACAAAGGCTTAAGGTAACAGCTTAATTTGTGTCAAAAAATAGTGAGACCTTCAAAGAATGGTGTATGTTGTAGCTGTCTTGTGAATGTTTTTGTGTTCTGCATTTACGTTCCTCCCATCAAGTAGCCCATCGCTTTGACAATCTTTGCTCTGCAGCTGGAGAGACTCTCAGGAAAACACTGGAATGTTTCCTAAGATGTTTTCAGTCTTTCTTTTAATAATGGATTTAAATATTTATAGCTGTACAACAGACTAGGACTACTCCCAGGTTCACATCTAGATGAGCCATAATGTAATTAAAATTAATAAAAAATCCGTGGAAATGTTTTGAGAGAAGGGAGTGCTAGAGAAGGCACAATGATGTTTTTGCAAACATAGCAGTGTATAAAATGGAGAAAGATGAGAAACCTATCCAAGTAAATTACAGCACTCAGGGGAAAAGCACAGTGTAATGGGGAAGGGGATGTTATACTGTAATTAAAGAAAACATTCCAAAACACTGAAAATTAATGTCTTGGCTGTATCTTTCATATAGTTGCATAAGTAAATTTTATTCCTTCTGTCATTCTGTGCTTGACATTTTTGTTATAGCTAGCAAATTATCAGATACTGAGGTCTCAACGTTTGGAAGTCCTGTCTTGTCACAGGAACTTGGTTAACTGAGAATGGAGCAAGACGGTCTCAGTTTTGGGGAGCGTGGGGTCTAACACCAGGGCTGGCTCTGCCAGCCACCAGAATTCACCTTTGCTAACATGGGGGTATGATTAATTCTGTTTTCTCAGCTGCTTAAATTTCCGTGCTGTTATTTCTGGACTTCTGTAAATGGGAGCCCACAGAAAAATTGAGGATTTCAGGGGAATGTAACCCCTTTTAAACTTAGACCCTTTGAAACACCGGGTTAAGTGCTTCAATGTCTTAACAGTCATTGAAACAAAAGAAATGTAGATGTCTAAATGTTTTGTGGTACTGGGCTTGAGGACTTGATTTTCTGTGCATGTTATTTCTCCCGAGTTGTTCTCCAAGGTTCTCATCCTTGCAATTGTTTTGCTCTGTGTCCAGTTTTGTAGTATTTTGTGGTCTATTTTACCACAACTTGGGAAGTGATTGCTTCAAAATTTCAAAGAATTAAGTCAACTGCTTTCTCGAGAAAGTGCTTTGCCTTTTTGCATTTGGTTTCTCAGGCTGTAATAATATATACTGTGCTTGACCTTTCTTTTTTGAAAAGCTTTTTATTTTTTTCTGAAAGTTCTACTTTGTAATGAGCGATTACAATGAGTAATGTGAATGAGCAGCTCTGGCTCAGTAGTCAAAGTCCAAGTAAAATATGATTTATTTAAAATTATTGATTTTCTATGAAGTTGCTTAGCTGTTTGACCAGTTATGGCTTTTAACTCTTGACTATATTTACTAGTTGCTGGATTCACTGTATAGCCAGTCTTATATTTTCATCTGATATTGCCATTCCTCCCATTCACTTCAGGGGGATTTCCAGAAGTAGCAGTTCCTTCTGTTTGATGATGAGCGTCTGATTGACTGACTTCCATAGAGAACAATTTCCACACCTCTCTTAAGTACCATAACATAAGTCCAACTGCTTTCTTTAAAAAAATAAAAATAAAAAAAAAAAAAATCAATCCTTGAGTAACTTAAATGTTTGAATAGCATCATCGTACTTCAATGTTGTAGAAGATTATTGCATTTCATTCTGTTGAAGGGTTATTTTTTGGCTCAGGACTTAAGAATCTCTAGAGTATATATTTTTATGACTGTGAAATCTTTGCAATATAATTCAGCTTGGTACATTGGTTGTTATCTTAAAGCACAGTAAAGTTGCTAATAGTACTTTTGCCAAGGAAAGTAAAGTTTAAGAAAATATTTCATAGGGTACTCTGATTTGAGGTGAGTGGTGGAATTTGTTAGTAAGCCAGACAAAGTGCACAATTTCATAACCGTAATGGGAAGTACTTGCAATCATAATATGAAAAAAACAACCCCGAGTGCAGTACAATTCTGGTGGATTAATTAAGGTAGGTAAGGTAAATTTTCCAAGAATTAGGGGATGATTGGAAACTACTGATGTCATGTTCATCAGACATTAACTGCGTGTAACGTGTCAATAAATTTCTCACATGTAAGCATTCTGGAAATATATTCAGCTGCATAGATTTGCAGTGTAACATAGTTATGAAAAAACATCAACTGGATGTATGCTGGGCACTTGATGGCTGGCACGCATTCTGCGATACTTCCGAGTACTTCATTGCAACCTGAACACCATGTATTAATGGTCCATAATCTGTACCTTTTTTGCTTTGATCTTTTAACTTCATACTTTTCTGTGCAATATCTGTTTACCTTGATATGGAGGAAATGCTGCATCTCTGTAGTTTGATGGCAGTAAAAGTGTTCCAAAGATGTTTTAAAATCTGATAACTGTGTAGCAAGACTGAAGATTTGTGATACGCTCTAAGTCAGCTGTTTGTTAAGGGGTGATTTTTCCATTGCTTTATTTTTATTATACAACTTGGAAGAAGTTTTAGAAGGAAGAATGTCCTGTTTCATTTACTTGATTTAAGGTATGCTATTACCTTCATTATGCAATTAATTTCTTTAAATTAAAAATCCTAAAGGGAGAGGTACAGAAATTAGTTTGATAGTGAATTTCAAAAACAGCCAAAAGAAGAAAAAATGTTTCTTGAGCATCAGAGAATGTTTTATAGGTCATTGCTAGCTGATGTGATGGTATTTTGAGATAAACAATGTGATCTGTCTTGTTATACAAAAATAATTTCCATATATATATATATCATATGGATATTTTTATAATGGAACTCCTGAGAGTCTGCCACATATTCATCTTATAGATAGCACCCGATGCTGATGACAGGATTAGTGTTCCTGGAGATGAAGAATAAGATTTGGAACATTTGACTCTATTAGGACATTTCAGGATGTATGAATGAAGACTTTGGATGACTGTGGAACTTAACTCTAGAGCAAGTTAGATCAGTTTCTAGTGAATTAAAAGAATCTCCCATTTCCGTGCTCATTAGACTTTTGAATTGTGTAGAATTAAAGGGCAATGATCAGATTGAGCCATACAGTATTAAAATCTTATCTGTCATGACCAGAAGGTCATCTGAAGGTTTTTGAATTCTTAGGCTGCAATCGGGTCATAATCCTCAATCTTATAATCTTTTTTAAAAATAACCTTGAGATTTGGAACCTTAAATTCTTTTGGTATTTCAAATATAATAAGAATCACAAAGTTGTGGAAACTGCTGATGTTGAGTAGGACTGACATGCACAGAGACTAGAAAGCATGTGTAAATGAAGCTTGGAGTAGACTAAGGACTGAATGCAAAAAAGCTGCAATTTTCAGCAAGAAGCATTTCAAAATTGACTTGCTTTGCATATGTACCATAGAGCTTGCTGAAATTGATTGATCGGGGTCATGGGAGACCCACTTGAAGTTATGTCCCATCCCTGCCATCTTTCATCCTCCTTCTGCCTTGGATTCTAAGTGACCTCAGAAATTTAGAAGCTAAAAATGTAAGAAAGATAGATGCAGCAACAGTATAAAAGGAATGGTTACCAAGATATGGTCACTCAAATATTAAATTAAATTATGGTATGATCCATCCTGGTAAAGCATTTCATGTGCTGGTTGTTTCTAGGAGAAATCCTCATAGGTCCATTATTCCTATAGAAATTATATATATAAAAAATAAAATCACTACTTTTGTCTTATCTTTGACATGTATTTAATTTTGAACATACTGTGTAAGAGCACCAGCTTGATTTGCTAAAGATCCAATTTTGTTC